>BDSI01000044.1:627038-961133 GCA_003117195.1 Eudorina sp. 2006-703-Eu-15
TCGGCATGGCGGATGAGCACGAAGTGGTCACTGACCCAGTGGAGCGCCTCTCGGAACTCGTCGGGGGTCAGGAGGGGGATGCCCAGGGAGCTGAACATGGGCTTGTCTGCGGGTGCGGGTGCGTGTGTGCGTGTGTGTGTGCGTGTGCGTGTGCGGGTGCCAGTGCGTGTGTGTGTGTGGGGGGGGGAGGGGAGGAAGGAAGGGAAGGGGAGAGGAGGGGGTAAGGTGTAAGGGAAGCGTTGGGGGTGGGGAGAAGGGAAAGTGCCGGAAAGTGTCCGGTTCAGGGTTTGGGGAATCCTTACGCAGGGTACCCATGGGTCACATGATGCAGCTTCTTTCCCACATGCCGTACAGTCCCGCGGGTCGCCCCGCCCGGGCCCGCGCCCGACGACGACTCCCGCATCAAGATGTCTGAAACGCATACACACACACACACGCGTCAGTCGTCGGTTGCATTGCTGGACACGGTTCTGCTTCTTCGCTGCTCAGCTTTTCTCCTTGCTAACACACACGCGTCATGTGGTTCACACGACCGCAGGCGGGGCAGACGTACGTACGTGCGGCCAGCTCGATGAGGTTCTGCGCGTGCCGTACGACGCTCTTCTCGAAGCTCGCGAAGGCGATCCTCCAGCCCGACCCGCTGGCCAGCTGTACGGCAAGGGCGTCCAGCCAGTGGGACTTGCCGCTGTTGGGGACCCCTGGGGGGCCGCGTGGGGCGAAAGTGGCGCGAGGGCGGTTAGGTGGTTAGGTAGTTGGTTGGTTAACTGACGTTGGCCTTGCTGATGACCAGGTGGTGATCACGTGGGGCACAGCGATACGGTATGTGCAGGTGGATGACGTGGACTCCGGTAGCACCTTCCTTGTGCAGCTTCGAAGGGAGTGAGGATGGTCTTCAAACTAACCCCAACGAACTCCTCTGCGCCCAGCGGCCCCTGCCCAACCCACCAGGCGGGGTAGCGACAAACCCCAACCCTCCCCCGGGCCTCTTAACTCCCAACCTGCCACCGGTTCCCAACCCCCAAACCGGCCCCCGCCTGTATGTCTCCGCGGCGACGCCCCCACGACCCCACGCCCCCACGACCACACGACCCCACGACCCTCACCTGTCACAACGGTGAGCTCTCCTGGAGTGACCTTGTACAGCTCGTCCAGCCCGGGCCAGCCCGTGGACACGCCCGCGGCGGTCTGCTCCTTGCCGTACCAGTGCTGCAGAAGCTGGTAACGGTACGGCATTTGGGACGAGCGGCGGGGGCCCAAGGGGGAACCTCAAACAAGGGGCGAATCGCCGTAGCGCCACCCGTGCATATGCCAAACAAACAGCCAACCACGGATCGTTCAATCTCCAACAGATGAAACCCTGATTCCGGGTATGTGCTCTAGCCCCCCCTTCCCCCTTCGTGTCTCACGTACCTCGTCCCACAGGCCATTGACGTCCAGCAAGCCCCGCACCGGGTACGGCCGGGCCGTGGCCACCAGGTGCCGCAGCACCTCCGGGCCGTCCTCCACCAACACCTCCAGGGCGCTGCCGCGGAACGGCCCCGACTGCTGCTGCTGCTGCGGCGACTGGTTCGACTGCGTCTGGTTCGCCTGGTTCGGCTGCTGCTGCTGCGGCGGCGGCGGCGGCTGCCGTCCCCCTCCCGCCAAGAAGTCCTCCCGCAGGTAGTCGGGACCCGCGTCGTACTCGTCGTCCAGCAGATCATCGTCGTACTCGCCGCCGCCGGTGGAACTGCCGTACAGCCCTCCCGCCCCGCCGCTGCGCGTGTCATGGCGCGCGCGGCTCGCGGCGGTGGGGAGGTCCGACGGGTCGGTCGGCCACCTCAGCACCCGGCAGCGCTCCCTGGCCAGCCCGGTGGCTAGCTCCTGGGGGACACGGAAAGGGTGGGGGTGGGGTGGGGTGGGATGGGGTGGGGTGGGGTGGGGTGGGGGTGGGTGGGTGGGGTGGGGTGGGGGTGGGTGGGTGGGTGGGTGGGTGGGTGGGTGGGTGGGTGGGTGGGTGGGTGGGTGGGTGGGTGGGTGGGTGGGTGGGACGTGGTGTTTTGTGATCGGTCGCGCTGGGCAGTGGTCCGCCACCCCTCCTTGCTGCAAACTACAAATCATCCCGGCCGTGAACTCAGACCCCTCCGCCCCCAACCCCCACCCCACTCATCCCCCTAACCCCTAATATCTACCAATTCCTTACACCACCCACCTCCCCGCCCCTCACCTCAGCCAGCATGCGGCTCTCTGTAGCGCCCCTCAGCGCCAACGTCACCCGCACCTGGCCCCCCGCTGCGGCCGGCTCGGGGCACAGGAACTGGGGGGGAGGGAAGCAGGCGGGCGGGGGAAGGAAGGGAGGGACGGGCAGGTAGGGGAAGGTGAGGGACGCGGGCGGGGGGGGGAGGGCGGAGACGAGAGACTTCGGCGCAAAGGAGCGGCCTGTGCTGTGCGGGGATACGCGGGTGGGTCGCGGGCCCCGCCCCCGCCCCCACCTACCCCGCCAAGTCACCGCTTCGATCGAGTCGCGGTCACGACCAAGGAATACGGCATCACGAAGTACGGTACTGTATAGTACTGTAGTACATGCTCCGTTCGCGTCACACCGGTTGCCCGTTTCACCGCGCCGCCGCACCCTCATCGCCTCCAAACCCATCGGGCCCAACAGCTCAAATCGCCGATCCCCCGGCCTCACCAGTAGGGCTCTCCCGTCAGGATCCCCAGCCCCGCCCGTCGGTACTGGCCGGCATAGCCACGAACCTCCCCGCCCCAGCCGCCCCATCAGAACCCTGGGGGCTAGCCTTTCCTCAACCGCCACCCATCCCAGCCTACCCACCCCACCCGCCACTCACCCCCCGGCTGTTGAACATGTAGCTCATCACCTCCCCCGCCCCCGCCCCCACCCCTGCATGAAGGGGAGGGGGCGACAGCTGCTGCGACTGCGGGTCCCGAGGGCTGGAGCCGAGGCCGCCAGCTCGTGACCTCCTCGGCCCCACGCCCGCCCCGGCCCCCGCCGCCGCCTCCCGCATCTCCGCATGCTGGTGGAAGTCGAGCACCGCGCGAGGCGGCAGCGCCAACACGTTGACCACACCTGCCTGAGACAGCAGTCCACGACGCGTGGAGGGCAGGAGGGTAGGCGGGAGGGTAGAGGGGGGAGGGAGGCGGGTGTCATGCTGTGTGGTGTGCCGCGATATCCGGCGGCGGCTGTCCAGTCAAGCCGCGCCGCGGGTCCTCGCCCGTGAAGGGAGATGGAAAAGGGGACACAGCCATGATGCGGAGGATGCGGCGAGGAGGGGGGCGTGCGGTGGAGCGCGTGGAGGAGGGGGGCACAGCCGGGGTTCAGTGTGGGGTCGCCGGGTACGGTCGGAGCCGTTCGGGTAAAGGAATCACAATCTTTTCCCCTTGCCCCTCCCTCCATCCCTCTCTTCGCCATCATAAATACCCAAGTAATATACCGTGTACTGATTCCGCCCTTCAGCCACCCCCGGGTCCATATCCTGTCCCTACCCCGCCGCTCGCCCCCTCCCACCTGCAGCATACACAGCCGCTCCACCTCGTCCTCCACCAGTACGACATCCAACCGGGAGTCCGGCAGTACCATGTCGTCGTACAGGTCGTACATAGAATCCACGGTCCCCGCGCCGTCATCATCGCCGTCCCCCTCCCCTTCCTCCCCGCCGTTGCCGTCCTCATACAGGTCCTCGTCCTCGGCCCCCTCGTACTCGCCCTCCTCCCCGTACTCATCGACCTCATACTCGTCCAACACCTCCTGTTCCTGTTCCTCCTCCTCTTGGAGTACGGTCTCCCCCTCCTCATCGTCGTACTCCATCACCTCGTACTCATTCCCGTACTCATCCACCACCGCACCTACGGCCCCTCCCTCTTCATCCCCCTCCACGTCCTCCTCGCCCGCCCCCCGCCCACCCCTGCCTCCATCCTGGGCCCCAGCCGCCCTCCCCCCAGGCGCCCCAACACCCAACAGCGCAGCTTCTTTCGCTGCCCCCGTCGCTGCCTCCGTCGCTGCCCCCGTCGCTGCCTCCGTCGCTGCCCCCGTCGCTGCGGGGCCAGCGGCCACCGGCCGACCCGGCGACGGCGGCGGCCGCGGCAGCACCCCCTCCCCCGGCCCCGCCTGCCGCCCCCTCGCCAGCGGCGGCTTCCTCGCCTCCTCCATCCGCTGCCGGTACCGCCGGAGGTCCTCCGCGAACGCCAGATCGTCCAGGCCCCACAGCACCCGCTCCGAACCCGGCTGCTGCCAGCGAGGGCCTGGGGGCCCGGCCGCCGCCGGCGGCTTCCTGGCCCCGGGGCCCGGGGCCGGGGACGCGGCCTGCGCCCCAGGCGGGACGGGGCCGCTGCTGCCGGTTTGGCCGGGCCGAGGGCCCTCCGGTGCGCCGGATGCGGGGTCCCGCACGGGCTGGTCCTGGTCCTGGTCCTGGTCATCGGCATCGGCATCGTCATGGGGCGGCTGGCTGCCAGTCAGGGGGACCTGGAGGCCTGCGCGGCGAGGGAGTTGGGTGACAGGGATGGGTGTGTGGGTGTTTGAGTATTGATTAGGGCATGCACGCAAGGGGGAGGGGAGCCGTCAGGGAGGAGGGGGTGGGAATGGGAATGGGGGGCTGCGCTCTTGCTCAGGGAAGGAGGGAGGGCGGCGGGAGGGAGGTGTGCCGCAGGCGGGGTCGCAGGCGCGACGGGGGGAGGGCTGGCAGGGCCCCTGGGCTCGCAGGCTGGGTCTTGGGGGGGGGGGTACAGGACATTGGTAGACATTTCCAAACTGGGTCTTGGGGGCCGGGGGAGAGGCGTGATTGCTGGGCGGGGCAAGCGGGCGGTCGCCGCCCGCCGACATGTCGCCGCCGCGGGGAACACACTTCCCCGCTCGCGCCGTGCGCTCTTGTACTGTACAGTACGATACGGTACGGTACGGTAAAGCACACGAATCCCCGCCAATCGTGCACCAAGACAGCATCTACGCAACCCCACAGGCACCTCACCGGCACACACACGCGCATGAAGACCTCCTACGTCGGCCCCTCCCTGGCCCCCTCCGTACGGGTGCGGGTTCCAGAACTCCGAAACCACCTCCGGGCTAAGACTACCCATTCCGAGGTGTTCAACCTTGCGCAAACCGAGAACGCCTTCGCACCGCAGCTCTAAAGGATCCTGCCCTACGCCCACCCCTACCCCGACCGATCCCGCCGACCCACAGTTGCCGTAAATGTCGTGGTACGTCAAATTGACGAGCACGCCCTCCTTGTAGTACGGGTACACCACCACCCGGTCCAGCAACGCCCCCGGCTCCAGGGGGTGCGGCACGTGGCGGGCCTGAAACACACCCGCGGCACGCAGCGTGTCGGGCAGGATGCCCCGGGCTGCAAAGTACGACAGCGCGTCTGGCCACAAGGGGTCGCACAGGGCCGAGGGGGCCACAAAGGGTAACGGGCGAAGGGGGACGCGGTGTGAGCGACAAGGGGCGGGGCGGGGCGGGGGCTGCGACCCGGTTCCACAAAAAACATAGTCAGGGTCACAGCGTGCCGGGGCGCCACAGCAGCCGAGGTACGGCACCCGGGCCTCTAGGGTCAGAGAATTCCGCGCGAAGGCTCCACCCACGGGCCGCCCGGACCCGATCCTCCGCCCTCCGGGATCGTTCAGGGTTTCGGGAGTTTGTCCCCCTCTTATCCCCCGGCGGGGACCAACGCACCAACCCCCCCCCGCCCCTCCCCCCGTCAGCCCCCGCCCCCAGGTGGCCGGTCCCCCTCGCGACTGTTGGACTTCCCCTTCCCGGTGTATCCCCTCCCTGGACGGCGACATCCCGGACGGCGTCCTCATCACATCGCATCGCATCGCATCGCATCGCATCCCAACGCGTCTCTATGCAGCGCCTCCTACCCTGCAGTGTGGCCCATGTCCACCGATGCCCTGTACCCTAACCCATCCTGCCCTATCAACGTCTGTCGCCGGGCGCCCCGCTACAGACAGTAACGCACCGGCGTCCAGCTCCTCCCGCTCGATGCCACTCAGCTGCGGCCGCGGCGGCGGCGGCCGCTGCAGCTGCTTCCTGCTGATGAGCCCCTCCGCCCACACCGTCTCCTCCCGCCCGCACTTGTTGGCGCGCCAGCAGCGGTAGTACACGCACTGCAGGTCTGGTCGTACCATGAGGGGACGATTGTACGGCGGGAGGCGGGAGACGGGGGGTTGCCCACGGGACCGGCCGGGTTTAGGACGATGGTACGACAGCGCGCGATGACCCGTGGGTCCTCCCCCGTTCGCGCACCTGGACCCAGATCCCCCATCCTCCCTGGCCCCAAACCCGCTCGACCCCCCGATCTTACGTTTTTTGGCAGCCCCCGCGTAGACCACCACGGTGTCTGGGTGGGTTTTTTCTTAACCCACCACGATGTAATCCTACTGCCCAACACCACCTTGGCTCCAGCGGTCCCGCGCAGCCAATCACGGTGTACCCCTACTCGTACCCTCCGAGTACGTGACGCAACGTCCGGCGATCCCGGCGCCCCGACGCGCCCCCGCCCCCGCCCCACCTTCCGACAGGATCATGTTGAACGACAGCAGCTCCCGCCCGCCGTCGCCCCCGCAGAACGGACACAGCCCCCGGTGCCACTGCCCCGGCACCAGATCCGGCGGCAGCTCCACCCCCTGCGACCGCAGCTTGTCCGACAGCAGCCCCCTCAGCCGCTGCTGCTCCTCCGGGCTCGGGGGACCGCGTGAGATGACCCGGCCTGGCGCCGCCGCGGCAGGTGGATTGAAGCCCGCGGCGCTGGCGGCACCGGCGGCGGTGGCGGCGGTGGCAGCACCACGCGGCAGCTGTCGGCCGGTCCGGTACGGCATGGACAGGGGGCAGTGGCGGGGCCCGCCGCCGGCGGGGGCTGAGGAGGAGCTCGGGGTGGCGGCACCGGCAGCTGCGGACCAGGCGGTGACGGTGGCAGTGGTGCCCCCCGCGGGGCGGTGAGATGCCGCACAGGACTGAAGGAGCCTTCGTGAGGGCGCCGAGGGACGGAGCCGCCGGGGGCATCGGAGGCTGAATGGGCCGGCGGCGGCGGCGCCGGTGACGCCCCAGCCGCCGCCACTGCCGCCGCCGCCCCCACTGCTTCGGCCCGCAGAAATGCTGCTGCCGCTGCTGCTACTGCTACTGCCGTCGCCCATAGCCGGAACGTGCAGTCCAGGGGCGTTGATACCGTTATGCGCCCCCGGCAAGGGCACGGACCTGCTCACTGTACCCCGGCCCGCACAGGCGGCTGGGTGCGGCGGTACGGGACCCGCGGCTCCGCCACCTCCGCCACGAGGGCCCCAAGCCGCCGCTGTGTCGCCCCGCGCTGCAGTGTGGCTCGGCCCCAGGGCCCCGCCGGGGAGGTCTCCAACAGCAGCGGCGGCAGGAACCGCCAAGGCGGCAGCAGAGGGTCCAGCGCTGTCCAGGGCCACGTCTTGCTGCCGGAAGGCCAGGCTCGGGGCGGGCGGGACCGGGCGGGGCATGAGCAGGGCCAGCGGTCCCGCGCCTACTGAATCGGCAAGGGGCATGTTACAGGCGGGACCGGTGGCAAAGGCCTGGAGCGTAGATCCAGGGGTGGCTGGTGTCGGGACGGTGTGTTTGGAAAGCGGAAGGTGCGGCTGTGGGACGGCGGCGGTGGTGACGGCGCGGCGCGGTGGGTTGCGGCGCCCCGTGGGAGGGAGGAGGGTGCAGCTGCATGACGGATAGGATGCCGTGTTGGGCGAGCACGCCAACGAGCCTGGCATTGGCGACCGGAGGGTCCGCTGCTTGTTGCTGGGGGCGAAGTCGCACTGCGGCTGCTGGGCTGTAGCTGCGGCGGTTCCGATGGGTGGCAAGGAGAGGTAACAACGGCAGCGCCTCCCTTAACTCAACCAAGGCACACACATGCCACCAATGACTAAAGGAATATAGTAAGCTAGTAATCGATTTGGTTTCCGCTGTTGCGGATGAAATGACTCAGGAGAACGGCGTGAGTCAACCGCTCGGCCACAAAATCCTTATGCAAGTCGCCTCAATCTCGTTATGCAATTCGCTTCAGGAGTTGATAAAAACACAACTACAATCTAAGGACCTTGCTGATTCACCCGCACGAAAGGCTGCGGATGCCGGGCAATAATAGCAAGTTCATGCGGACAGACAAAGTAATGTACCTGAATGTACAGAGTCAGGCCTTAGCCCTTGGGCCATTGGGCGGCTTTCGCCGGGGTTTCGTCAGCCGTTACGGCAACGGACGAGCAAAGCAGCTTACGGGCACAACGGACGCAAGCTTACGGTAGGTGTCGCACCCTGCGTCGACAACCTTCCGGGGATGACCCACGCCAGACACAGCAGCGTTAAAGTCGTCAACGGCCCAAAACGAAACCATGTCCAAGGGCAGAATTTCGATGCAGACATCAGGCAATTTTGCAAATTGCATCACGACCATACGAGTGACCAAATGCACGCGCCGTGTAATAGATTGACTGCTTATGGGACGAAGCTCATACTATTCAGGTGAACATGCGCCGCGCTAACCAAACCACCGCACACACGCATGGACAAGGCCTGCAGCCATTACACATGACTACGAGGTGAAACTGAAGGTGATCTCTGTACACGAATTCCGGTGGGAAGGGACGCAGTGCCGCAGGTCGGCTGCCGGCCCGACAGCTGAACCGGGCCCTGTAGCATCCCGTGGGGTTCTCCGACCACCCTCCCTGGCAATACCTGTGATCTGACAAGTAGGGGTCGGCTTCCTCGAAGCCGGAAAAGGGCGGGGCCCCCTATAATCCGTACAGGCCGCTTGCTTCAGAAAGAAAACTCTATTACCGCGCAACAGTGTGAGAGAGTGAAAGGTTGCCATTGGGGGTGTCGTTGATGTTGAAGGGGGATCGGCGTGCATAGATTCACCAAGCCCAAACACGTCGGCAGCCCCGAAACCATCCTGCAGTACGCGCCGCCGGCGACGGCGGTCATCGTATCGGCACTATGGTAACGATAGTGCACTACCACATCCGTCTGTGAAGCAGATGATCACAAAGCAAGCTTGAAGCATCCTTGTTTTGCCGTGAAACTGTAGTTGTTTGGTCCGTCGGCAGGCATGCAACCCTTCAGTTGCACGCCCGCAGCAGACGTGAACCTCTAAAGTTTGCTATCAATAGTTACATAGCAAATGTAAGGCAAAAACAGGGTGCGAAAAAGCCGCGGTGAGACCCGGACTTTGGGCCATCGGAACTGGAGAACTCGTTGGCACTCGGTACGCTATCCCTTTGCATCTTGAAACTTTGATTCAGTACATATTGTTGATTTGTATTCAACTGACAAGACAGAAAGGCAAATCTTGATGTTGGTGGTATCTTGATGTTCAAACATCAGAACACTATCGAAGTTCAATTTAGCACGCGCCGCCCATTCCTAATTCAAGTATTCATCACGCGGCACCCGTTGCAACAAATATGAGCGCGAGAGGCGTTGGTTGGATGTTGACTCGGGTCCATGGGGACCGCGGAGCTTTACTTTGACCGTTTGTGCGCAAAGAATTTTTTTCAGCCAAACCAAAGTTACCTTGCAATAGAGGACAATTAATATGACAAACATAGCGAATTAGTTTAGCGGATAATGAACGTTTTGCCGTTACCGGACACACACACACACACACACACACACACACACACACACACACACACGGACATGGGCAATCCTAGGGGGCGGGGCCCCCCGAACGCGCTTCGCGCTGGGGCCCCGCCCAAAAACGCCAAGCTTTGGGATGGAAGGATCGTTCGCAGGTGCCGCGGGATGGGACCTTCGGGGGAAGTAAAGGTGTCAGAAGAGGCCACAGGTGGTCGACGGGCGGTCAGTGGGCCGGCGGGTTGGCGGCGAGTCATGCGGCACCTGGACACGCACGTGCTCATGGGTGGGTGTGTGGGGGACCTGCGCGCCTCCTTGTGGTAGTGGGTGGCACATGGTGTCCTGTGGTGGCGATGGGGCCGGCTGACGTGTGCTTGGAAGGAGGGAAGCCCAGAACGAGGGAGGGTGATGGGTCGCGGGCCCTTCTGCTGTTCTGCTCGACCGGCGGCGGTCAGAGCCCGCAGCCTTCCCGGCCAGACTGCTGCCACGAGCATTCATTCCGAGGTCTATACTCACCCGCGAACAAAATCCGAGACCCCGTTAAAGGCAAAGTTAGAAGCTAAATTCGACACCAACCTGCCCAGCCAGCCGAGTGTCCGCTCGCCGCCCCCTAAGCCAGTCCCTCTGAACACACAATCAGCAGCGAGGGACGGCCCCGCTGGACCCCTGCGCAGAGTTACAGCGCGTTGCAGCGCGTCTGCACCATCTGCTTCCGCCGGCTGTTTAGAGCTCCTCCATACGGCTTGCGGCAAGTTGAAGGCTGCCCGCCCCGTCCTCCACCACCTCCTCCTCCGCCGCCCTCCTCCGCCCGCCTGCCCGTCAGCGTCCCGCCAACCTCCGAAACCGCGCACGTGGCGGCAGCTGCTGCTGCTGATGCCGCCGCGACGCGAGTCCGGGAAGCGGCAGGCGCCCCTCTGTCCACTCCCACTCCCCACCTCGTCTCTCCCTCACTCACATGGCCGGGACTGTACGGCAGCAGGTTCCCCCGATCTGGCACTGGGCGACTGGCGCTGCGTCGGATCTGAATGCTACCGGATGAGGGCTGAGGGCCGCTGGACAAGGGGCGCCCACAGATGCCACCCACACCCCCTCCATTCTTCAAGTCATTCCAGTCCAACCGTCGCTCTGGCAGCAGCGCAGTTTGCAAATGCCTACCGATTTCCTATACCCCTCCATTCTTTCCTCCATCCGCCGCTCCACGCGAACAACTCCATCGCCGTCCTTCACTTCCTTTCACGTCACGTCACTCCACTGCACCACCACTCCTGCTGCGCTCAAAATCCAGACACCGCTCTGCCCACGCCGGTTCCTATGCTTCTGCCGACCCACGGGTCAGTCCTCACACCTACCGCTTCCGCGCTGAGTCGAGAGCCCTACCGCCTACCCGCACCCGCTCTCGACCAGCTCAGCTCCGCTGTTGACGGCCCCGGCCGTCCGGCTGCCCAGCTTTTGCATCCCAGCCCGCCAACATCGCCACCACGGCCACCACCACCGCAGCCACGCAGTTCCGCGGAAGGGGCCCATGGCCCCCTCCTTCGCCCCCATCTGCCCGGCCCCCTCTCGGTGGGGTTACCCGCTGCACCGTCATCGCTGCGCCCTCATGCCTACATCCACATCAGGCAGGGCAGGAATTCAGCGGGTCAGGGGTACCGGTAGGCATCGTCGTACCCCATGTCGCCGTACAGCTCGTCGTAATAGCCCTCGGGCGGGTACTCGCCGTACGGGAACATCATTTCGTACACCTCCTCCTCATGGCGCTGCCAGTACGCCCGTACCTCCCGCACCTCACGAGCCAGAGCCGCCGGGTCGGGGGCCCCGGCCCTGCCGCCCTCCCCAACCCTGGACCCAACCCCGGACCCATGGGTCCCAGTACGCGTGCGCGGTGGCGGCGGCGGGTGCGGGTATTCCCCCTCCCCTACCTCCTCTTCTTCATCCTCCTCCTCGTCCTCTTCCTCCTCGTAATCCAATACCAAAAGCGCCTCCCTCGCCTCCGCCAACTCTTCGTGCTCCTCAACCCCCTGGATTCCCTTCCCCGCCATGCCAACGCCGCCCTCCTCTCCGCCCGCTGCACCCGCCTCCTCCGCCCTCCCGCCGGAGCCGGCCCGCCGCCGGGGCCCGCCGCCCCGCCCACCCGCCGCCCCCGCCCCGCCCACACCCCCCGACCCCGACCCCGACCCCGGCCCCGCGCCCCTCCCAGCCTGGCCCCCTGTCCCCGCCCCCGCACCCGTTGCCGAGCTCCCGGCACCTCCCCCGCATCCACCGCATCCACCGCCACCCCTTCCCCCGTCGCCGCCGGACCCGTCGCCGCCGGCCCCGCCGCCCCCTTGCCGTGGCCCCTGCCCGGCACCGGTCCCAGCCCCGCCGCCACCGCCGCCGCCGCCGCCGCCGCCGTCACCAGCAGCGAGTCGTCCCCCCCGCCCTCGCACATGACCGACACCCCCGTGGCCACGTAGTAGAGCTCCTCATCGTCTGAGGGCAGCACCGCCGCCAGCTCCGAATTGAAGACGGCGGCCAGGTGCCACCGGGGCACATCGATGGGGGAGACGTAGCCCTCGTCCCCCGCCAGCAGCAGCTGATCCTCGCTGGGTTCCAGGCCCACCGAGAACTCCCAGGACTGTGAGCGGCGGTCAAGGCAGGGGTTAGGGTGAGGGGGAGGCGGCGGGCGAGGGGGAGGGGGCGGGGGAGAGGGGGATGTAGGAAAATGGCGGACATATTGGAGCTGTGCTGCGGGCAGGGCGGTTGAAATGTGGGGTGGCAAGGGGAAAAACCCCTCCCGCCCCTCCCGACTTTGCGGAACTCGCCCCTGACCTAGATCCCCCTGCCCCTCCTCCGGCCCGGCAACGCAGCCGCAGCTCCAAAACCGTTAGAGCTCAGATCTCTCCTTCTCCCCCGATCCCATCCCCTCGCCACCCCGCGACACACCCACCGCTCATCCACCCACCCATCAACCCCTGCCCCCACCGCCCGACTCACCCTTCCTCTCCCCTCCCTCCCTCCCTCCCTCCCTCCCTCCCTCCCTCCCTCCCTCCCCCGCTCACTCACCCGCCCGCCCCCTCCCGCCCAGCTCACCCCGAACCCGGGGTTGAAGTACAGCACCCGGTCCTCCCCCGGCGGCACACCCCAGCTCGACCGGATGTACACCGGCTTGCCCTCGAAGCAGCCTGCCAGCAGGTACAGCCCGTCCAGACCGCCCATCAACAAGTCCGCATGCCCGTCGGCGCCCTGCACGCGCAGGTGGCAGGTCTCCGTGCCGTTGAGCCGGAAGTCTGCGAAGCTGTCAAAGTAGTGGCAGTTGTCGTACGGGACTGCGGGGGCGGGGGGGGATGGGCGGCAAGGAGCGCGGGGGAGAGGGGGGCCCGCGGGGTTGGGCGGGGTTGGGCGGGGATGGGGCGGGGTTTTGGGGCGGTGCGGGGATCTGTAGCATTATACAACAACACCCGATGGCCGGATCTCAGAGAACGGGTGGGAGCTCGAACACATGCCGTACACTGTGACCAGACACCCCCGGCCGCCCCTCACCCTCACACATCTACTTCCCTGGCTCGCTGCCGACCCTCCAGCGGCCTCAAGAGAGAGAGAGAGAGAGAGAGAGAGAGAGAGAGCCCATGCAATGATGTACACAGATGCGGAGGGAATGGTGCGACATGATCTATGCGCCAGCCCATCTGCCGGCTTGGGGGTGGGGGAGGGGGCGGTCTGTGCTCGCACTCCAGCAACCCAGCACCCCCCACCCCGCACCCCGCATGCCTCCCAGAGCCGACTGCGGCCGCGCGGCATCTGTCAGGCAGGCATGGGCCGGGTGCCGTGCAGCACACCGCGCCGTACGTACGAGACATAGACAAACTGGATCTGGATCCGCGTCGTACTGTTTGGTCCGGGACGATCCCGCGCAGGAGGTTGTGGTAACAGCCTTGTTGGGAGGGGGTGTGGTAACAGCCCTGCACGGGCCCGCAGGTGACTCACATGTGGGGTCATAGTGGACATCGTACGGCTCGTCGGGATAATCCTCGTCGTACAGGTCGGGGTTCGGGCACACGCCCCCCGGACAGGACTGGGCCGGCAGCGGCGGCTCCACCACGGGCGCTACGCGACCGCCGGCCGTCGCCGCCGCGGCGGGGAAACGGCGATTCAGCACGCCCGGTTTCCGAGCCGGCGGCGCTGCGGGAGGAGCTCTGGGGACTGCGTCTGTGTCGCCCTCCGGCATTTTGACCGTCCAGGCTTTGGTCCTTTTCGGCTCCTGGTAACCGACGGAAGGCTGAGGTGCACCGCTGCGGCGCGTGCCGTGCGATGGGTACGCCGTGCTGGCCACGAATCGCTCCCCGCCTTCCGTTTCATTCACAGACGTGAAGAAAGCGCCCAAGTATGGATCAACTTGGCCGGCCGCAAACGGACACGCCAACAGCAAGAGCGGCAGGAACGCGATTACGTTCCGGCGCCTCATTTTTCCAGGTGACAGCTGTTGGTTTTATCGGAATCCAGCAGGTGTGAGTTAGAGTTACATGAGGACAAACACTCCGATTATTGCACTGCTTGTTCAGTTTAGATGCAACTTGCGAGACATGTGATTGTTGTCGCGAACGACCAGAGAGAAGCTCTTGCAGTAATCATACGCACATTGATTCCTATGTGCGTGTCAGGTTGCACAGTGAGCGCAAGTATCCGATGAAGAAAAGTCAGAAGCGCCGCATAGTATCACAGCGACGCCGTCATCGAAACAATGCATTATACAGCGTCAAGCTCAGACTGTTGGAAGGTTCACCAGTCTCGGAGCGCAATGCTCCGGAGCCCCACAAACGTTACCGCACTCCACGGCGTCTTAACGACAAAACATTAAAAGCAAAATTCGAGTGTATCTTGTGTTTGGCGCCGCTCCCAAATCTGCAACATGGGCTTTCAGGGGCCACGCGCGCTTCCGCAAGGTGAAGAGGCCCCGAGTGAGGCTCGGCTCAAGGCACCGTAACAAGACACCGCTGTCAGAGTGGGTGTGGAGCTGCTTTCCGTCGTGATACACCATTACAGCACTGCACCACCCTGTGAGGAGAGCTCAACCCCTCCACGCTGTCCACCTTCTTCCACGAATAACATCCGAAAGCGTGATGAGCCAACCTGCACACACCTGCACACCGCCGCCAGCACCAGGGAATCATGTAACCTCGCAGAGAGCCCACTGCAACTCACATGCCATTGCAAACAGCCCATCCGCACCAAACGGGGCCGTCCGTTCCGATCATTCCGTCCATTCGCAACGTAGACAAACAGTGAGCGTCACATCTATGGCCCCCCCGCGCGTCTTCGTACGGACGTCGCCATGGTGTACGGTGCCGTACCCTCTCACCGCAAAACGTACACGACCACACGATGCGCCTCCTCACGAACCCTAGAGGTCGACTCGTCACCCAACCTCCTGGTGGGTGGGCGGGGCCGCCTCAGAAAAACAACACCCACAGATGACGCCGCCGCCGTACGCTGCCGTACCGACCCAAGCTCCTCACCAGCAGGAAGAGCAGAAGGAGATGTCTCACATATCTCACCGGTTTCTTCGCTAAACAACACACATATATGGCTCCCTTGACACGTCGACGCCTCAACCGACGGGTGTTGGAATAGAACCCCCAACCCCACGTGGGTGGGTGGGTGGGGTCACCAGGCCTGTCCGGAATGCCGAATGCGTGTGCGCGTCTTGAGGCCCAAACGCCCCACAGAGGTGCTACCACGGGTACCCTAATCACGTCGCCTCTGGCTCCCCAGCAGAAGCACACACGCGACCTTGTCCTGGCCTGGGTGGTTATGGGTGGGCTTCTCATTAAACACACGCGACCTTGGTTGGTGTCGGGCGGTCTTTTTTTCTTAACACACGCGACCTCCGCGACCAGTTGCACACATGCCGGTTACTGCTGTATGGTTTCAAGGCAGGGGGGTGTGACCCTCGCCCCCCGCGGGGCCTTCATCCCTCAATGCAGGGATGGGGGCAACCGCCGCCTCACGACGCGGGGGGATGCGGCTCCGGAACCGAACCCTGGCCCTCGTGGGCCTGCATGCGGCGATCATTGGCGCTGCCGCTGCCAATGTGTATGCATCCCTCTGTTCTCCGTGTACGGAGTACGGATGTGTACGAGAAGCAAATCACTGGTGCGGGTTGAGCGTCCCGCAGTGTCAACACCCGTTACGTGATGTGATGTAAGAGGTTCAGGGTCTGCACGTCATGTCAAGTAAGAGCGAGTCCCTCTCGCGGGAGCCCGCGACGCCGCCGGGCCCCGGCCCTATCCCCTTCCCCTTCCCTCCCCTCTCTCGAGGTGCCCTTCAAGCTGCGACAGGCACCGAGGAGCCAAAAGAACCGGCTCTGCAACCGGGCCTGCTCCCGTGTGTTGGCATCATCGTAACCTCCGCCCCACCCCCACCCCCACACGGACCAGTTCCAGGTCCCAATTTCACCCCCCGCCTCCTCCTCCCCCTCCCCCTCCCCTCCCCCTCCCCACCACCACCACCCCCCGGCGCTGCGCACGCGCACGCCCCCCCCGCACACATACACAGGTGGGTTTCCTCATGAAAAACACACGGCACGCCCTGCCCGCCATACCACCGCCCAAAACACACACACGGACACGCCGGCGCCGCAGCCTCGACACGCGCCCGCGACCCGTGGGTCATCCACTGAAAGCCCCCTCCCTTCCCTTAACCCCTCAACTCCCTCCAGTCCCCCGCCCCTCGGCGCTTCCCTCACGCCTTGTACGCCGCCCACCCGACCTCCTCCAGCTTGGCCGCCTTCCCGAGCACCGTCTCCGTCATGCCCGCCTGGTAGGCCAGCATGCGGTCCAGCATCCGCGGGTCGTGGGCCGCCAGGATGCGCACCGCCAGCAGGCCCGCGTTGGCGGCGTTGCCGATGGCGACGGTGGCCACGGGGACGCCCTTCGGCATCTGAACGATGGACAGCAGCGCGTCCAGACCATCCAGGTGCGCACCGGAGGGCCTGGAGTGGTGGGGGTGTGTGGGGGGGGGGCGGGTGAGGGTGAGGTTAAATTGTAAAAAAGAATTAAACCCCAAAAAACGGGCCCAGGCACAACCTGGGCCCGGGTGGGGGAGGGGGGTGATTGTTTCGCGATTTCGCTGTCTTCATTGACAACGGGGAGGGGAGGGGGGTAATAGGAACGGGGATGGGAGGGGGTTATGTAAGAAGTTGGAGCTGATGCGGGCGGTAGGGGAGGGAAGTGGGCGAGGCGGAGCCGAAAGTGAGGGAGGGAGGGTGGGTGGGTGGTTAGGTGGGCGTGTTTTGAAGCCGCGAGGCGCGGTGTGGGTGAGTGTTGCGGGTTTTGTTTTGGTAAAAGCACCTAGGCTATAGAGGAGAGTGGCAGGCGTTTAAATCCCCTTTGCCATTCAAGATCTGCACCCCGCGTGAACCTCCCTCCCCTCCCCGCCCTGGAGCTCACTTGACAGGGACGCCGATGACGGGCAGCGGGGTCATGGCCGCCACCATACCCGGCAGGTGGGCTGCCCCGCCCGCCCCGGCGATGATGGCCTTGAGACCCCGGGCGTGTGCCGTACGAGCGTACTCGAACATGCGCTCAGGTGTACGATGCGCCGAAACCACAGTCAGCTCCAAGGGGACACCAAACTCCTCCAGCACCGCCGCGGCGGCCTGCGGTCAGGGGTGAGGGGCGCATCCGTAGCAAGACCTGGGAAGCAGCTTCCTCCGGATGTTGCCCGAACAAGGGCGGGCTGGATCGGGCTGAAGGCGGACACCGCACCACCACCCCCGGTGTGTGTCGTACACATGTAGTACACATGCCGTACGGACACGTGCCGCGCCGTGCCGTACCTTCATGGTCGCCAGGTCCGAGTCGGATCCCATGATGATGCCCACCAGCGGCTTGCCCCCCGCCGACTCGGAGGTGGTGGCGGCGGCGGCGGCGGCGTAGGCGGCGGTGGTGCGCTGCAGGGCGGC
The DNA here is from genome assembly GCA_003117195.1 of Eudorina sp. 2006-703-Eu-15. Classification (NCBI taxonomy): domain Eukaryota; kingdom Viridiplantae; phylum Chlorophyta; class Chlorophyceae; order Chlamydomonadales; family Volvocaceae; genus Eudorina; species Eudorina sp. 2006-703-Eu-15. The sequence goes on from BDSI01000044.1 coordinate 644,552, forward strand.
CAGTCCCGCGGGGTCCAGGGCGCCCAATCGGGTCCGCGCCTCCTCCCGGGTGTTGGCCAGGATGTTGATGTGGCCCACCTTGCGACCCACCTGCGGCGACGCCGGGGGGGGGGGTTGACTACTAGGCCGGTGTCTCATCAACCGTCCACTATCTGAACATATCAGCTTCTACTTATCTCGTCGGAGTCAACGCTTCGCCGTCTTCGTCAATGTCTACATCGGCGGTTATCGGTTTGTTCTGTCTTTATTGACAAAAGAGAGGGTTGGGGTAAAACGAAAGTAGCCCAGACACGGCGAGGGGGGGCCTGGGGGTGTAAGAGGTAAGGCCCAGGCAGCAGAGGGGGTTTAGAGGACGCCCTCTTGCCGATAACCTGAAGACAGCACCTTGTGGTTGTGCCCGGGTCCGTTTCTGGGTTTCAATGTTCTTTTCCTTTTCGCTCCCCGCACCCTCCTTCCCTTCCTCCCCTAACCATCACACGCCCTGTCGTACCTTCATGCCGTCCTTGCCGTACCAGTGCACCTTGCACCCGGGCGTCTCGTACGCCTTCGCCATGAGCGCGTGCGCCATCCGCACCCCCTCCTCCCCGTCCGCCTCGCCCAGCAGGTTGAGCATGATGGCGCAGCCCGAGGTGAGGCGCGTCTCCCCTAGCGGCCAGCCCAGCACCGCCCGCACATGGTTCTCAAACTGGCTGGTCACGCAGCCGTCCATGGTGTAGTGGCCGCTGTTGTGGGGCCGCGGGGCCACCTCATTCAGCAGCAGGGTGCCGTCACCCAGCAGGAACATCTCCACGCTGCGTGAGGGGGGAGGGGGGAACGGGCAGGGGAGGAGAGGGAGGGAGGGGAGGGCGGGGGAGGTGGAGAGGGATGATGATCAAGGGGGGGTGGGGACGAGGAAGAAAGGGTGGCGGCTCGGTTGACGCCACCGGCTGCACTGACTGCTGACGGCTAAAGATCGGGAGCCCGGAGCTCGAGCGAGGGCCTGAGGGCGTATGGCGGTCATGCTGGTGGCGGACCCACGGGTCCGTGACCCATGGGTCTTTCAGCCTGCGTGCGTTGTCGACCGCACACACATACACCCCACGCACGCACCTACACGCTCCCCGTTCTCGCGGCTTAGTTCTCTCATACGCACTCAACACTCAACACCCCACGCCCGCACCTCACGGCCCGGCCCCCCAACCCCCAAACCCACCCGAAGATGCCCGCCCCCTCCAGGCAGGAGATGGCCTGCTCGGCCACCTCACGCGCCTTGGCTTGTACGGCAGGCGGTACGTCAGCCGGCGCCTCCGTCACGTGGCAGATGTTGTTCTTGTGGATCGTCTCCACCACCGGGTACGACACCACCTTGCCATCGCGACTGCGGGCAGCACGGTTGCGAACACCCGGTAGGGAACCCCACAAGAGGAAGGAATGACGGGAGGAGGCCAGGGGGAGGCCAGGGTGGCATGCCAGGGGCACGGGCCGGCACAGGGCGCTCGCAAGTGTGTATTGGTGTATCGCCCAGACAGCACTGGGCCCCCCGTCAGACCCGCGGGACCCCAGCCGCTGTTTCGCGACCCACGGGACGGGACAGAGGACAGGCACGGTCAGGGCGTGGCGCGCGCCACAGCCGTGGACGATGTCGTACTTAGTAGTGCCGTACCTGCGTACGACCATAACCGCCAACTCCTTGACGAATGGCGCGAATCGCTCGGCGTACAGCCCCGTCTCGTAGCCGCCCAGCGCCGCCGCCGCCGCGTCGATGTCCGACTCGGACCGCACCAAGTAGTTGCCGCGACCGTCGTACGCCAGCCTGTGTGAGTACGGCAGTCGGTCAAACAGGTGTTTTGAGAAAACACATAAAACACACCCACGGAGCGGGTCTCTCCTGTACAACCACGGAGCGGTTGGGTTGCGGGGGCCTTCCGGCTCAACGGCTCAACACACTGCGGGCCGAAGCGGCGATCAGCGCTTCAGCGCAGCCCGCTCGGCCGCCGCTTCATCGTCCCCGCGCTGCCTCCCTCCCAAGAGCCGCCCGGGTCTGCCCCCTCCCACGCCAAGCCCGGTGGGCCAGCTCCGCCCAGCCACACTTCCGCCCCGCCGCACCCCGCCGCATCCCACCTCGTCTCGTGCCTCTTTTCAGCCTGCGGCGGTGCGCGGCCCCTCGGCCCTCCCCTCCCCTCTCCTCCCCTGGCCCTCCCCTCCCCTCCCCTCCCCTGGCCCTCCCCCCAGCCCCCACCTCTTCGCCTTGAGCATGAAGGGGTACCCGAACCCCTTCCCCGTGGCCTCCATGCAGCCCCGGCACTTGATGTTCCGGAACTGCGGCAGCGGCACCCCGTGGGCCGCGAAGTGTTCCTTCTGCGCGAACTTGTCTTGAATCACCCGGATGGTGGCGGGGGAGGGCTCGATGTCCACCTGGGCGGAGGCGGGAGGGGAGGGGCGGGGACGGGGACGCGGCGGGGGGCCCAAGAGGGTCAACCCAAACCCAGGGGGCGGGGGCCGGGAGGGTTCAGGAAATTGGTAGACACATTCAAACTGCGCTGCTGCCAGAGCGAAAGTCCGGTGAAGAGTCAACTGGGGCCGGGAGGGGGGCGGGGGCACAGAAACTTAGTGGGGGTCGGGGGCAGGGGTCGCGGATGAGCGGGGCCGGGCTGGCTGGGGTGGGGTGGGGTGGCGCCGTTTGCCCGGGTCTTTTCTGTCGGGGTTCGGTCAGAGGCGGGCCACAGACTCCTGAGCGGGAAAGGGGTCTTGTAAGGGGTCTTGTAAGGGGTCTTGTAAGGGGTCTTGTAAAAAGGGTCTTGTAAAAGGGGTCTTGTAAAAGGGGTCTTGTAAGGGGTCTTGTAAAAGGGGTCTTGTAAGGGGTCTTGTAAGGGGTCTTGTAAAAGGGGTCTTGTAAGGGGTCTTGTCTTGTGAGGGGACACGCAGCCCCATTTCCGCCTCGCACGGCCCCCGGCGGCTTTCCTCGCTACACACAAACAAGGGACATCAGAGCGACATCACGCGACCCCGATTGCAGCTGAAGTTCTCTAAACGGAGTCTGCCCCGCCGCCCCCACCGCGGTCCCCTTCGTCCCGACCCAGGATCAGCGCCCCCGCCCTCCCACCTGCGTCGCCCCCATCCCGCCCCGCCCCGCCCCGGCCCGCGAGGACCCCCGCTCCCTAGGCCTCTCCCTCTCCGCCTCATTCTCCCCCCGCCTATCCCGGACCCCTCCCCCCCGGCCTCCCTCCCCCTCCGCCTCACCCCCACGTCCTGGGCCGCCTGCATGAGCGCGTCCGTGTTGATGTGCTCGATCTCCATAGTCAGCACGTCCACACCCTTGCCTGGGGGTGTCGGGGGGGGGGGGCGTACAAGGGGATCATGCGGCATCGGATGGAGTTTCGCACATTCCTCGGACGTTTGGCGGGGCCAGGGTAAGAAGGGCGGCTTGCTCTGATCAGGGAGGGGTGCTGATGACCTTTCGCTACAGCTATGGCTACAGCTGTGGCTGCAGCTCTGACTACAGCTATGGTTACAGCTCTGAGTACAGCTCTGACTACAGCTATGGCTACAGCTGTGGCTGCAGCTCTGACTACAGCTATGGGTACAGCTGTGGCTGCAGCTCTGACTACAGCTATGGGTACAGCTGTGGCTGCAGCTCTGACTACAGCTATGGCTACAGCTGTGGCTGCAGCTCTGAATACAGCTATGGCTACAGCTGTGGCTGCAGCTCTGAATACAGCTATGGCTACAGCTATGGCTACAGCTATGGCTACAGCTATGGCTACAGCTGTGGCCACAGCTGCCCCCACGTCCACCTCTGGCCCCACCTCCACCTCCACCTCCACCTCCGTGCCACCCACTCACTCTTCACGAAGTCCTCAATGGCCTCCGCGTCCCGGAAGTGCCCCTCCACATGCTCCGCAGCCACGGCGGCGGGTGCGTCCGGAGTGGGGTCCAGGCACTTGAGCCGCACACCCAGGTTGGCCTGATCACCGAGGGGACGGGAGCGGAGGGGACGGGGATACAGGAAATTGGGATGCATAGTGAAGCTGCGCTGCTGCCAGAGCAGCGGGGACGGGGAGGGGGAGTGGCAGGAGGCGACCAGGTAGAGAAGGTGAGGATGCCGCGGGCATGGGTGGGGAGCCGGGGTGCTGCCTGGGTGAGGTGTGCTAGGGGTGGAGGGCCCGAAGCAAGCGTGGAATCGTGCAGCTCTGTTGTCTGCGGGGCTCGATTTTGACGGTGCCATCCGTACTGCCGCGGAACCAGCCCCTGACGGCCGATGCTCGCCACAAGTGTGGCGACTTCAATACATTCACCAGGCAGCAATGCCCAGCAGGGCCAGGGAAGGGGTCAGGGGCAGGTGGTCTGGGTGGGTTACCGGCGCCGTTCTGACGCAGCCGGGCGGCTGGGTGAGGGAACCAGAGGGGACCCCCGTCCGCTCGGGTTCGACTGGGCTGGTCTTTGCATCAGGGGCCCGGGGTCTAGGGGCCCCGGGTCAGGGGGTAGGGGTCAGGAGCCAGGGGGGGGGATGCCCCCTGGGCTCCGAGTCCCCCGGCCGCACACCCCCTGCCCGTCCCGACCCTTTCAGTCCGCCCCTCCCCTGGATGCTGAGCCACCAGGGGGTGGGTGGCGGAGAGGAGCTGCTGTTGACGGGTGCTGCTGGAAGGTGGATGGCTGGGAGCGGCTGTCAGACGGGTGGGTGAGTGGGTGGGTGGGTGGGTGGGTGGGCGGGTGGGTGCGGAGCCATGTTCCAAATTGGCTTCAACAGGTGGGATTGGCCAGGTCGCGGAGGCTGGTCCCGCGCCACCAATTCACAGCAAGTAAGTCACTGCGGGCAGATTGCTGGCCGGCTGCCAGTTAGGCTGCGAGTTAGCCCGCGGCTGATTTTGTTGCCGCTGCTGAGGGGACCGACTCACCGCCGCGAGGGCCATCATTCGTCCCAGCTGTCCGCCTCCCAGCACCCCCACCACGGCCGTCCGCGGCAGACCGCTGGTGCTGCAGGCAAGGAAGCAGAGGGTGGGTGGGGACCAGAGAGGGGGGGTATGAGTATCGAGAGGGCTAGGGAATTAAATGCCCCGTGCTGGTTGATGACGCTCGGCCGCCGCGGGGCGACAGTCAGCGGCCCATCGACTTTCGGGCGCGATGTCCTCGCTGCGGTGCTGAGGCAACCGTTGTGAGTGCGGCATTACCTGACGGAAGTAGATGGGTTCTCCATAACTGGGCTAGCCGTCGCGACAATGACGGAAACTCGCCGCGCTCGTTGTGCGACGTGGTGGGAATGCGACGACGTCGTGCGGCGCGTGCACGGCGCCGGCACTGTCGGTGCAATACTGGCCATCTCAGAGGTGCGGCGGTGAATCCTTGTATTAGCGCCGGTCGCAATCATGGTCGTCCGAGCACCAACCAAAAAAGCACGCGACGACTCAATAGCAATTCACGTCGATGCGCGTAACACCGGCTACAGGCCTTCGTAAGACGCTAAGGTGAAGTCATGGAATGTCATCGCATAAACGTTAGCCTACCATTCCCACAAAACGGGGCCACGCGGTACGGCATACGGCGAGGCGTGACGGTTTAAAAAATGAAGCACCCTGCACCGAAGTCAACGTTCTATTGCTGAAACGTTTGCGACTGTGACGAAAATGTTGGCAAACATCATGTAAAGATGAAAACAGCGGAAGGCGGATGAGTGCGGCACAGGAAATAAAATGTGTGTCATATGCCTGTTTGTTCTGAATTAATTAGAAACTGGAATCACCATTCTCGTCTCCTTGGTGGGCTTATAATAGTGCGGTCATCGCCGGTGTTCTAGCCGTCGTCGGCCATGGCCGCCGGAGTACTCGTGCTCAATGGCACGACTCGAATTTCGCACTCTTTTATACTGTTCAATTCCAATAATCCGAAGGATGTCCTTTCTGCTGCGAGGGATGTCCTTTCTGCTGTGGAGAGTCCTCCGGCCCTGCCCTTGGCCCTGCATCCAGCTCCTACCGTCCTACGGTCTACTGGTTTGGCCACGGGTTCGGCGCTGCTTGCATGCGTCGGTTACGTAGCTTAACATGTCTACCTTGCCGTACTAGTGTCCCATACCGATTAGGATTCACGGTTACAAGGGGGACCAACAACCAAGTTGACCGCTCGCCGTACAGGCGTAGACGGACTGTTCATCCTACCCCAGGGGCATGCCCTGCACGAAGCAAGGAGCCATGCCAAAGAAAAGAAGCCAAGGAACCACCGGACCCAAGCCTGCAAAAGTACGAGCTGCCTAAGGGCAGGAGCAAACTGCGGCCAACAACCAGCCTAAAGACACATAGGGCTGCCAACTGAGCACCCAGAACCAGGGCCAACCGCCCGGCCCGGAAGACAAAACGCACCGATGCAGCCAAGCCCGCACCAGAGTACGGGATACCGATTAGTCGCATGCCGTGCAGTTGGGATGTCGAATGATCATTTTTGACCCGCGCGGCACCTACGAATCAGGGGACCCAGTGCAGCAATATGCCCGTGAGTACTCCCACTTATGCAGCACACGGCCCAGTCAGCGTCGTTTAGCCCAGTAAGTGCTAAAGCGACGCCTCCACGCGGCCCCAAACGGCCCCGACGTATGAGCTCCTGAACAAGAAGCCGAGAACGCGCGGCTTCGTTTCTGCAGCGTCTGCGACGCGCAGGGTCGAGCTCATGAGCAGCGGCGCCTCATGGCAGGGTGTCTGGGGTTGTCGTAAGTGGTGCGAGTGCGCGGGTCTTCAGTCCGTCGGTTTCTCAAACGCTTGCACCCACCGCCTGGCATGACCTTACGCAAGGCGAGGGATTAAGGCAAGCCTCGAAGGCCTGAAACAACCAGCCCCCGTGTCAAGGTGTGCCGCCAGCTGTACCGCATATGTTGACCTGTAAGCGGCAAAAGGAACGCGACTGGAACGTGAGGCAACCACGCCACTAGGGGTTTGGTGACGCACGATGACTCTGCTGAAGGTGCGCACAGATGCGCAAGGCCACTGCCCCAAGGGTGCCCGCGTGCACCTTCCGAATTCGACACCGGAGTCATGTGGCCTGAGACAACAGTGAGTTAGCGGCTTGGCCAAAGAGGCAGTATCTGGCAGTATCTTACAGCTGTAGTGCCGTACAAGATTGACCGTTGTCGTCGTTTTCCGCAGTGACGGGGCCGTAGGCCAGGGTAACTCCACATATCTTGCCCACTTGCAAATTGTTCTTACAGTCTTTTATCTGCTCATAATGGCGCAAACAATTATAACACGACCCTCTTGCCTGTCGAGGGTTTCTGGTCGCCCGAAATGTCGCGCACGACGTTACGTAGCAATTAAGGCATCCGCTCGCTATCAAGATACAGAATGTCATCTCGCTGAAACTAAGAAGGAGTTGAATTTGTTATTGGAGGGCCTTGGATTTCCCAACACAGTCCTGCCCGGAGCTGCCAGGGTGAGCCGAAAGCCATAGAGGACGCGAAGTGAGAACACGTCAGTTACGTTGCTATCGTCAATTGTGCGCAGGTCAAGTCAGAAATAGACAAAGTGTTGCACCGCTTGGAGGCGCTCACACCTGCACCAGAGCCGCTCATGTGGCAGCAGCAGCCCGGCGGCGTTCTGGGTATCAGTCCATTATTACTTGGAGAGTGGGAGCTTGTGTATGCCTCCGACGGCATCCTCGTCACCCGAACCGCGCCCGCGGAGCTCCTCCGCACCGCCAGCCGGCTGCCCGGTGTGGGGCTCAGCGACATCACCCAGGTGTCCATGGGTGCGGGAGGGGGGACCCGGGCTCGGAGCCGCTCTGGGGGAAACAGGGAGGCGCACATGCAATGTCGGGTGGGGGAGACAAGGTTGCCGGTCGGGGTGGTACCCGCGGAATGGCAATGCCGCCCGAAGCGGTAAAGCTGCGGCTGGGATTGCGCCCTTCGTTGCCTCGGCTGTTGCCGCTGTTGCGGCTCAAGGTGCAGGACCACCGCGGGGTGGCTGCATGCGGCCCCTCAGAAGGTCCCTGCGCCGCGCAGTCGGTTACCGGGTCCTTGCTGGTGGCCACAGCAACTGCGACAAGGTTCCAGCCGCCCAAGCGGATTTCGGAACGGTCCAGCGTCATGTCCGCTAAGATGCCGCCCTGCCCTGCCCTGCCCTGCCGTCCGCTGCAGGTCCTGACCGTGAACGAGTCCGGGGCGCTCCTGGCCAGCAACTCGGCGGTGTTCGGCTTCGGGCTGCTGGGCTCGTGGCGGTTAGGCATCGAGGGCGTGTGGCGGGACTCGGGCGACGGGAAGACGGCCCGGGTGAGCCGCCCACCACCGGGTGGGCTTCAGGATGCGGCATACACACACACGCACACGCACACGCACACGCGCAGTCACCTCAGCCTCCTTCCAGCCTCCTCCCCGACAGGGATTAACAGTGAGGGGGGGGCCAGCGCGATCCCAAGGCCACGTAGCCCCAGGACGGCGCCCCGATGGAAGGCCAGTGCAACTAACGAAGGCATGCATGTCGCCTTCATCACCGTTCACGCGCACCAGAAGCACCTCCTCGCGCACTCCTCCCACTCCTGCCATAGTTCCCACTCCTCCCACTCCCGCCATACCACCCCGCCATCCGGTCCCCCCAGGTCCTGTTTGACCAGGTCAGCATCAAGCCCGTGTCGGCGCTGGGCCTCCCCGCACCCGGCTGGGCGCCACCGGTGAGCCTTCGGTTGGTGGTTGGTGGTTGGTGGTCGGAGGCGCGGGCCTTACGCGCCTGGGGCCCTGCGCACCGACAACCACTAGATCGTTCCCGCCGGGCCGCCATAGGGTATCGGTGGAACGCCCGGACCCACCTGTGCCCGGGGGGGGCCCCGCCATCCCCGTCCGTCCCAGACGTCGCTGTGTACCCCGTGTCTCACCACACTCTGTCGGGTTCCCCCTCCCGCCGACGCCCATCAATGTCCTATACCCCCCTTGCCTACCTCCGTACCTCGTGCACCTAGCCCTTGCCCTCTCCGTGCTTTCCCGTGGGTGCAGCTGCGGCTGGCCACGGGCGGCCTGACGGGTCCCGGGGAGGGGCGGGCGGGGGCGAGCTGGACCACCACCTTCGTGGACCGGGACATGCGGGTGGGGCGGGGGAGAGAGGGCGAGGCCTTCCTCTTCCGCCGCAAGCCGCCGGTCTGACGCACTGGAGGGCCGCAGCGCAGCAGCAGCGGTGCCGCGCAGCAGCAGCAGCGGCGGGCTCTGGGGGGCATGCCTGGCGGCGGCTGCCTGGCGCAGGACCAGGACCAGGGCGTTGGCAGCGGGCGCCAGTCGGTGGGCACATGGGGGTGCCAGGTGGCGGAGGTCTCCCGCGGTCTGGCAGCGGTGGTTGTGGCCGTAGGGGTCATCTCTCGTCTGGCGAGCATCATACGCCCGAGGTGGAGCCCGCCGTGTGTGGGGACGTCGTGGATCCACCTCCTGCATGGCGGCCAGCGGGTGGTGCCCAGAGATGGGTCTTGAAGCACTTCAGCTAGGGTACTGCAACAAGGGGCCTGAAGACATATGACACGCAACTGGGAAGGGGAAACGCACCTAATTGTGCTCACGTGCACTCTCGGGGAGGGGAGCGGGGATGCCGGGTGACAAAGGGAGATAGATGCCGGGTGACAGGAAATAAAGGGCTCTCCTTGCATCATGCGTCACGATGTGTTTGTTCTGCCTGATGGACATGGCAAGGGGGACAGGCGGGGCGCCAAAGGGGCGGGGGGACGGCAGGACGCAGGACGGCAGCGCGGGGTCGACCTCACCTCGCGGAGGCGGTCAATCAACCGACGGAGGGGCCCCGGTGCAACTGATTCGCGATGGGACAGGTGGGGAACCCCGGGCACACCGTATTTCTGTACGACTGACCCGCGGGTCGGTCTGAGCTGCGAAATCCTGTGGGCCATACCGTAGACGTGCTCTGCAGTGCCGTTAATAAATACCACCGGGTTCGGCTGTCGCACCTGGGATCGCCGGTGCGCGCCTGTGTCCGGGTGTTTCGCGGGGAATCCCCCGTGTTGTTGTGTGACCGTGTTTCTCTGTGTCAAAGGAGGCACACTAATTAATAAACTCCGCCCGGCCGCTATGGGTGATTTGGTGTGCTCACTGTTGGCATCAATTTGTTGTACTTTCGTTTGCCACTGGGACGTGTCCAGTCGGCCTCTTTGGGACGCAGCCTGTTTGGGACCGCCAGACGATCCGAACGGCACCGGGTGTGCCGTACCCTACGAGGGCACATGACTGCAGGCGCCCGGGGCGCGGCGTTCCCTGGGTATCTCATAGGGGTGTCTCTTTTGGTGGCTGGACTCGCGTTGCTGCGTTCCGCACTGCCCGTCATGCGGGATTCCGCCAGGCAGGCTGGGCATGGTTCGTGCAAAAAGCGTTTCCAGGCCCATCCAGCGTCGGGGAAAGGACGGCGGCAAAGATGCCGGCCTTGCGGGTCATCTGTCGATGCAGACGATAGCGGCGGTGTCAGGGCCCGATGACGGCGCGCGCCACATGGAATCCTGCCACTGGCCATCCCATGCTGGTCGTACTGCGCCGGACAAAGGCATTCCACGGATGGGGTTTTTGGGGATCTGCCTGCTGGGCTGGTATATCACGCTGAAGTGCTGAGCTGCTACCGAGCACCGCGCGTCTGTCTGGGTGTGAAGCTGCTCCTCCCTAAGCGGAGGCGTCCACCAGCTGCTGTCGGTTGACGGCGCCACAGAATTGCCGTGCCGTCATCGGTGTACGACAGCGGGACTTGACTTGAGCGGATTGGGTGGGCAAGGCCAAGGAGAGCAGTTCACGGAGCCTCCCACGGCGCTGCTACTGCTACTGCGTTCGGCGGCGCCAACAGGCCGCCCTGTGCGGCGTCGTTTGACAGCATTGTTGCGTCGCGCAAAGCAAACCCCGCCCGGCCATCAAGTCTGGTTCGACTAGTCCCAGGAGGGCGTCTTCCATCCATCATTCGCCTTCCCCGGGAGGAAGGGCGGATACGCCGCCTATGCCCAAAACTCCACATCAGCGGCGGCTGGATTGATGCTGCCTCCGCACTGAGCTCCTCGAAACGATGGGCGCCTACGGAGTGCCTATAGGATGTGCCCAATGGAGGGCGGGCAGCCTATCCACCCGGCAACTCCCTCGGCAGCAGGCGACCCCCCTCACACACACACACACACACATGCGCCGCCCATTCCAGCCCACCTTCAAAGCAGCGCCGGCCCGGCCCGGCCCGTATACACCGCACCGAGCACCGTCGTAACCGTGCCATCCCCAAACGGAAAAGCATGCCAAGCAAGTACATTTGGATGCGCACATGCAGGGCTGCTTGGCCACACCGTGTGTCGCATGCCGGGCAGTGGGTCGTGTTGACAGCAGCCGCAAGCCGTGCGCCCGAGGCCGCGCCAGGGGCGTGTTGGGCTGCAGGCCGCGGCAGCCCAACATGCTGCTTTGCGGAAACCGAGGTGTTCCCTCGAGGGAAAGCTGCCGGGCTCGCTCTCCGCGGGGGCCTTCGAGGTGCGACTGCAGACACGCTCTCACTTGAGCGGCTTGAGGCCGAGCTTCGCGCGCAGCTTGTTCGCCTAAACAGCAACAGCAGCAGCAGCGGTGAACGGTTTCGAGTGAGTGAGTGAGTGGGTGTCGAGGAGTTGCGAGGGGCACGGAGTCGCGAAGGCCGAACCAACAAAGGAACAAGGGCTAATGACCCCAGGCAGCAACGAAACAAAACGAAAACCAAACAAGAAGGGTGAAAGCGCGCTCATTACTACTCGACGCCAAATCGATGTTGGGAGCTGCGCAGGTGGCAGGTGGTGGCCTGCACGACGGCCGCAACCGTGCTCGTCCGTCCACGGGTCCGTCAATCAAACACCGAATGACAGAGCAGGTCCAATGCTCGGGTGCCGCCGCATGGCAAGCAGGAGGATCCAGGAGTATCCGAAACAGCGGTCCAACGAGCCCGCTGGTGCTCGGATGCCGGCACACGCCACTTGCAGCACCGCCTCCGGGGCCTTCCCGGGGCATTCAGCGCCCCCCTCCGCCGCCGCCGCCTCTCACCTCCACAATCTCCGGGTCCTCGGGATCCGCGGCGCGCGCCTTGCCGCCCTTGTCCTTCGCCTTGTCCCGCGCCCCTCCGCCACCAGCGGCCTCTCTCCGCCGCTCCTCCCGGCCGCCTCGGTCCCGCTCCCGCTCTCGGTCCTTGTCGCGGTCGCCCCCGCCACGCTCGCGGCTCCGATCGCGCCCGCGGCCGCCGCCGCCGCCGCCGCGATCCCTCCTGTCATAGTCGTAGTCGTCCTCCGGCGACGCTGATCGCGACCGCGACCGACTGTCCCGCCGGTCCCGATCCCTCCGGTGCTCTCTGTCCCGCTCCCGTTCTCTCTCCCGGCTGCGGCTCCGACTGCGCCGGTAGTCCCTGTCCTTGTCCCTGTCCCTGCGGTCCCGGCTGCGGCTGCGGCTCCGTCGGTACTCCCGCTCTCTGTCGCGGTCCCAGTCCCGGTCCCGATCGCGCTCCCGGTCGCGGTCGCGCCGGTCCCGACTCCGGCTGCGACTGCGGCGGTCCCGGTAGTCCCGATCGCGCTCCCGCTCTCTGTCCCGCTCCCTGTCCCGCTCCCTGTCTCGCTCGCGGGTCGCGTCCCGGTAGTCGCGTTCCAGCGCCGCATCTCTCCCGCCGCCGCCGCCACCGCCGCGACCCTCCCGTTCCCGGTCGCGCTCCCGTTCCCGTTCCCGGTCGCGCTCCCGGTCGTAGTCCCAGTCCCGGCCGCCCGCCTCGCGGTAGTCCCGGTCCCGGCCGCCCGCGTCCCGGTACGCGTCCAGCCCCCGGTCGCGCTCCCGCTCCCGGTCCCGTTCCCGGGTGTCCGCTCGCTCCCGGAAGACGGCGTCCGCGTCCCGGCCCCGGTCCACGTCGCGGGCAGGGCTGTTGGCCGGGGGTGGCGTCAGAGCAGAGCAGAGTAGAGCAGAGCAGGGCAGGCTGATGTGGGTTGGTGGGGATGGCGGTGTGCGTTGCGGAAAGGGAGGCATAATAATGGCTCTCTCCGTAGCGCGGGATTCACGGATGTCGGTCGCGCCCGCGTGCATTTTCAACGGCATGTGCACGTGCAAGTGTGTGAGGGCGGGGAGGGGGGTGGCAACGGCTGCGGTGAAGACACGATGAGACCGCCGGTACCTGTTCGGAATCAACCAACCAAGCAGCGCTACGACCGCCGCGGAAGCCGCAACACCGTGCCATGCATCCCGGCACCACCACTTCCCCAGGTAAGCCTGCGAGAAAGGCCCCGGGGCTCTGCTCCACCACCACCGCACAGTGCAGTTGGGACCACCACCACCGGGGCCCAGCCGCCGCCGGCTCGGCCACCGGGCCAGTTGGCCGACAGGAGCCCGCCATGCCCCCCCGGGGGGCGACCCACGCACCTGCGCCGCCGCTCGCGTTCCGCCGCCGGCCCCGGGGCCCCTGCCGTCGCCGCGGCCTGACCCAGCTTGGCCTCAATCTCCGCCGCCTGCTTGGCCGCCTCTCCCGCCTCCAGCTCCAGAATCGCCTCGTCGAACTCCTCATCCAGCACGCTGATCCGGGGGTCTAGCTGGTTCAGCTTCTCCAGCGTGTCCCTAACGGACGCAGTAGCAGCAAGTGGCAGGGGCCGCAGATAATCAGGCACCCTAGAGCACTTCGGATAGCGTTTTACTGGGTCCAACACAAGATTCAGAATAAGGACAGGGGGCCAGCTTCGATCCAGGCACGCTTTATAACGGCAAGCTCACCAGGTCAGGATAGCATGATTGAAGCACGTCAGCAGTCGACGAGCAGCAGTTGACCACACACGGGCGTGCGGTATGTACTTGCGCTTGACTTCATGCGCCACTCAAACGCAGGAAGAGGATCTGCATCTTGTCACCGCATGGGGTTCGTCCCCCCGGCCCCCTTTTCGCCCCGCCCCGCACCCCTCCCTCCCACCCGCCCGCCCACCCAGCCCACCTGGCGGGCACCCGGGGCAGCGCTATGTCGAACATGAAGTCCTTCCGCAGCATATCGTCCACGAGCTCGTCCACGTGGGTCAGCTTGAAGGGCCCCTCCACCGTTTGCAACCGGACCTGTACGGGACGGGGTGCGACGCCGGTGGCCGCGGCGGAGTGCTGTCGTGGGTGCATGTTCTCCGCGAACGAAGCAGGCAGGGGCAGGGGCAGAGGCAGTCGCCGCGGAGATGGCCTCTGCCGCAATGCGGTGTCCATGGGCGACCCCTTCGCAGCGCCTTGAGCAGTACCCAGAGCGGGGAAGTGCCGCAGTCTGCAATGACAGCGAGGCCCGGCAGTCTGCAGGCTGGACGGATGACGGGGGCTGGATCTGTCGGCTACGGTGAATTGGCGCGCACTCCGGGGCGTATAAATCATGGAGCTACGCCTAGGCACCACAAGCGCTGCCTATTAAGTTGCGCAGACCGCTGACTGGTTTTGCAAGTGCCTAAGAGAATGCTCCGTAGTGTGGTATCTGGTGTGGGAGTTTGAGCCACAACCCATCCGAAGCAGCCATGCTGTGCTGTCGCCACAGCAGAGCCACTCCACAACGGCGGGTGCGACAACTGGACAACAGCTCTGCCACCAAGTCCGGACTTGCCTTTCGGTAGTCATTGTACAACGGTTCCAAGTACTGGTAGACCTCCAGAGGTTTGCCGACCAGCCGCATGTAGAACGCACCTGAACAGTGTGGGAGAACAGGCCACGGGTATTGTTGCTGGGGACACAAGCCGCGCTACGATGCACGTACCACAGCCACCGGTGCTGATACTGCTGCGTCAGCCGCATTTTTATGTGCCGAGACACACGTTCGAAACACACGTCGACCGTACTCACCAAGCAGTCGGACATACTTGAAGTCCTCGTTCTTTATGTATTCAATTATGATCTCTTTGTCAGGTTGTATTTGAAGCATTTTCAGCAGCAAGCAGAGAAAGTCAGAGGGCTTTCGCTGGCCGCCCACTGTGCCCCCAACACTCTTCAAGGTGACTGCGACATCCAGTAAGGACTCTGCTGTCAATGCGAAACATTTCTCCTTCCAGAAAACTGTCTGGTATATTTTCTGGCGCACAATGTACTCGACGAGATTCTGCGGAAGAACCAGTGATCAGAAGCTATGGCTGACAATGAATCACTGCAAGTAAGTCTAACCTGCGGATTTGTTCCGTGCACTGTCTTGGCGAGGGGGTCCGTGCGGTTGGCCATCGCGGAAGAGTATCAGTTAACCGGCCCCAAGGTCTAACACCAACGTAATTATCAAGTGCTTCTATATATCATTGCAGCCGTGACATGATGTCCATTTGATTAAGTAGAGGGCTCCTCTGGAAAGTTACAAAAGTTGCCATGGAAGCGAACCTGACCGTGCAGCTACATGTACTGTAACAGAACACAAACAACTACATTACTCGTTGACTTTGTCAATGCAATGCTCGTCAATTTCCCGCCGTCGATCCGTTGCTGTACGGCGGCAACGTATCCCGTACGGCAGGCCTCAGCCAGGCTTCGGGATGTACCCTCGCGGGATGACATGAAACTCCGCACACATGTGATTGATAGTGACGGCGCTGAATTTACTTGCGCAGTCCAGCACAGGCACACCAGCGATGCGGTCTCGTCCAACACAACCCAACCTTTGTACCAACACATCTGATCTCTCGGCATTAAGGTCGTGCCACTGCCCACATCTCCCGACCATACCAATCCTGGCGGTCATGTCGCAGGTGTTCCCATCCCGCCCAGGCGGCGCCCGTGGCCAAGTCGCATCTTACCCCCACGGTCAACGATGAAGGCCCAAATGCCGCACGAATGCCCCGACAGATCGGGCGGGACAGGGCTGTCGGCGGAAACACATGAAGGGAAAATCCCATCGAATTGGTGTGGCTCAGGGATATCGTACCGATGATGAACCCGGGTGCCTCAAGTAAAAAAAAATTGCGCGCCAAGCCCCCGGCACGTGATCGCACGGCAGAATCCCAGTCTGCATCTCTGCAATGTCCGCATGTCACACGTTCAATGAGTGCAGTGCGGTCCAGTCCGACTTGCTCGCTCACAGACGCAGATCCCAACCCCACCCCGCGAATCGGCGTCGGCACATATGCTCGAATCCGCCTTTCTCTAACGCTTGCAAAGAATCCTCCTCCATGCATCAACAAGAAGCAACAGGGCAAATAGGTTCAGCCGCAACCAACTGGAACAATCCATCCGAGCCGACCACGCAACTCATGACGCCAACTATCCGCAACTGTCTGCCATGTGCACTCAACCTCCAACTAGATTCGCACGCTCAAGACACAACAACTGCCGTTGAATCCCTTCGTTAATGCGCAATCATGGCCCCTCTGCGGGTACACCTTCGAGAACATACTCACTAAAGAGTCACATACGGGCTTCGACCCTCAATCAACGCCGCGACCCCGCTGCTTCTTTCCGGGAATGCACCTCAGACCGCCGGAGGAACCTGCTCTGTGAATCACGCCGCACAGCCACCAAGGCACTGCCTAGTATACCGCACCCGTCGCTGCTCAGTTGGGGCATTGGTGGGACACCGATGCGCCCGCTCATCTACAACTCGGCCTTGACGTTCAGGAGCCCGGCAATCCGGCGGATCTCGTACGCCAGGGCATTGAGGCGGCGGTGCTCAAGCTCCTTCATCAGGTCATACACATAGTCCTGCCCCTTGGGCTGCGGAGGCAGCGGGTCGGGTGTGGACTTGATCTCGTTGTAGATGCCCCGCAGCCGCTCCATCTCCGCTTGCAGCTCGGCAGGGGTCCCTGGTCACGAAAGCCAAGGCAGCAGCACGCGCCCGAAGCCCCTCAGTTCAGCGTTCGGTGCTTGCGGGGTGGGGCAGGAACGACGCCTACGGACGCCGTGCGTGTATGCGGCTGTGCATTGGATGGTTGGGCGCCCGATGCCACACCCAGGAATCGAGTCAGCAAGCGGACCAGCGCACATCATCAGGATGTGTCCACTGTAACCTGATCCTCCATATCCAACCAGCGCGACATGATATTCCGGATGGGTCCACGGACCTCCGCTACCTGCATCC
Organism: Eudorina sp. 2006-703-Eu-15; assembly: GCA_003117195.1. Taxonomy (NCBI): domain Eukaryota; kingdom Viridiplantae; phylum Chlorophyta; class Chlorophyceae; order Chlamydomonadales; family Volvocaceae; genus Eudorina; species Eudorina sp. 2006-703-Eu-15. The sequence continues at coordinate 661,507 of BDSI01000044.1, forward strand.
TCTTGTTCTTCCTTACCCAACGGCCGCCACAACCTACCGTCAAAGGGATCCTCGCTGGGCGCATCCTCGTGGCTGTACGGCTTCTCGGGGTCGTAGCCAGGCAGGTCCACCAGGCTCAGCCGCGGGGGATTCTCCAGCGCAGGGAGGAAACTGCGAAGGGCAGTTCAGGTGCATGGCGAGAGGCGGACTCGGCCCCCTGGGTACACCCCATGCCCACACGCGCATTTCCTTGCAATAGCAGTACCCTCTATACGAGTACGGCATGGATGCGATGTGGCCCCTGCATCCACCGGCCCCCGGCTGCTCCAACGCTGCCCCTACGCCCTACGCCGTTTCTCGCAGTGATCACGCGAACCATGGGCCCCCTGCCTCAGTCGACTGGGTCGGATGGCGGTGCTCTTACCCGTAGTGCGCCACGGCGTAGTCGTCGCGCAGGGAGCCGTAGCTGTAGCAGATCTGCGAGGCCAGCAGCGGAAGTGGCGTCAAGTGCGTAGCGCGCGTCTGCATGCGGTGAATTATCTGTTTGGGGCCGGCCCTCCCGCGGCCCGGCTGACCTCCAGATCCTTAACCCCGCCGGGCCTTTGCGATATCCTTCGTGGCGACGAAGCCTCAACAGTATTCGCGGCATTGGTGCAACTCAGGGACGGCGGTCCTTCGGGATAGCACAGGGACGACACCCTCCATCTTACTCGAGGAGCCCAACCCAATAGGGGTACCGCCGGCACGGCACCGCCTACCTCATCGCCCGGCTGGATAGCCTCCCCGGCCATGAAGTACAGGAAGTCACCCGTGTCGTAGGCGCTGAGGGTGGTTGTGCAGTTGCGAAGGTGGTTGGCCAGGTCGAACACGGGCGCCATCAACAACCGCCGGCGGCGCAGCGATGACACGTAGCGGGTGGAGGACTGGCGGAGGGGGTTGCAGAAGCACAAGACCGGGTGGGGTTGCAGGCGAGGTACCAGATGTAGCACAGACAGGAGCGGGTCGAGCTCATTTCCGGGCGGGTAGAAAGCAGGGGATTCCTGGGTACGGCTACGGCGACAGCAAGCGCCCACTTGCCCAACTACAGGAATGGGAGGTACACGTTCAAGAAAACGCGCCTCACATCATCCATGATAAACCCGTTTCTCGCTGTCACCCATCAGTCAGCCACACAGAACCGGGCCCTGATGACCCTGGACGACTCGCGGCCGGCCTCGAACTGTCCTCTCCCTTATCCAAACCCAAGCCCTCTCTTGCTGCGGCGCGATGCTGGTGCAGCGACCACACCGCCGCGGCACACAACCTTGGCGCCCATCACATCCGATGTGCGCACGAACCGGGACTGCTTTGTCTGGAAGCAAGCCCCAAAACTCGCTTCACCTGGACATGTACCCCAAGGCCGACCGCCCAGCGTGGGGCCTACCCACCCATGCTGCGGCTGGTACCCGCCCGCGACCCATCCCACGTCAGTCAGCCTCCACCCTTGGAACAGGACCCAACCTCGGGCGTCGCGCCGTGAGATGGAGACCGCCGTCAGTGCGCTGAACCCCGAAGCCACCCCAGCCCCACGGCGCCCCGGCCCCGTCACTTACGATGGCGCACGCATACTTGAGGTCGTCCAATGTGACGGGCGCATTGCCCACCATCTCCTTGATAGTGTACTCGAGATCCGCATCCAGGTCACCGTCGAGCAACGACCGGAGGTGGCTGTCCCAGTCCCGCATGTTCTTCTCCTGGAGACCCCGGGCAGAGCAGGGCAGGCAGGACAGGGCGTGAGCGGCTGCCTCGGGCAGCAAGTGGGCGCCGGGGTGTATGTTGAGACGGTGGCATGGAACCGCCCGTGCGTTCTGTTTGGTGATGGATGCCTGACGAAGGCCGGGTGCGGACGCCTAGAACCGATTCGGCAGCATTCGGGTTAATCTCGCGAACTCGTTCACTGTTGACCATTTTGTACTGGGCAAACGCCATGCCGATCACATACATGTTGCAGGCAGCCTGCATCGCTGTATGCACCGAACACGTGCTGGGGCGGGCTTGTCGGTATGTGCTGCTCCACAGTCGCTGTACGGTACTGCACCGCCCTGCTTACCCAGTACGCGTTCTTCCACATCGGAGCGTACTTCAGTTCCATGTTGCAGGAGTTGACCACCTCATTAGGTTTTGGCCACATGATCTTGTAAGGGTTGAACCGGCTGCACAGACATCCGTGAAGCGCCTCAGATACCCGCAACGGGCATACCGTACCCGACACCAATGACAATGCCCTATGCACGCACCTGTTTGGATCTTTGACTTCACGCAGCACAGAGAGAGTCGGCACCTGCACGGACAGAACCAAGAGGTGGTAGACGTCAGACAGGACACCTCACCCGCACGAGGACTATGTTCGTAGAAACAAAGCAACTACGCAACCACAACTGCCGGCGTTGTGCATTTATTGCCAACGGTGCCCACATACCGCAAAGCTATCGTTGAACGACCCAGTGTTCATAATGGATGCCGCGGGGATAGCGGCGAGGACGTCGTTCTCCACAAACGCTTTCTTTGCGAACAGTCCTCGCACGCCCGCGTCGTTATGCTTCACTTCTAAATTTATCTGCAGTGTCCACATGAGGATTCGTATTCAGCCCTTGACGAGCGCGCACGACCGAGCGCGGGTCTTACCTCGCCACCCAGATCGACTATCCATTTGAACAATTCGTCAACGTCCGCTAGCGGCTGAGAGAATGCAACTCGCGCGGTCAACAAAATAACCAGAAGGGCTGTTGGTCTCATCGTTGTAGCACAGAGATCCACCAGGTCGGGTGGACCGGGTCACTGTGATGATTCAGTACGTGTTGTTCGTAGCTGTCCTGTAAGCAACGGTATGGCAAATCAGTGATACAGACAGGGAGACCACGAGCAAGCACGACTCCGTACAAACCGCCCCAAGTTAGACCGCTTCAATCAGCTACACTCAATCGAACTGTTCATTACTCACTAACAGTACAGGGTGATGGTATGGTATGTCCAAGGTTGGCTTCCAAGTTGTATTTGTGATTTATAATATCAATACAGCCCGCCTGTTTTTTTGGACGTTCCAGGGTGTGCAGCCGTGTTATCAAAATAATCCGTTGCTGTGGTTAAGGGACGAAGATCTTGAGACCGCGCCCAAGTGCAACAGCACTTCACAACCGGAATACCAACTTCCTGAACTCGGTCAGACTCCCACGTTCAAGGTCAGACACCTACCTTCACGAGGAGAACTTCAGTCGCGCGTACCGTATAAGCACTTATTCTTACGAGCATTAAAGGCCCGATGGAACAGCCCATAAGGCTGCGGGTTAGGTTTGTTACGAACGTTTCCTGATCACAACCATCCTGTTGTTCAGCCCAGCTGGCTCGGGTACCCTCATTATGAATCAACTCGATGTCCTTACTGGCTGCGATCCTTCGGTCCTTAACACAGCCGACGTTGCCTGTCGTGCTTGAAGCATGCGTAGCGCCTTGCTGTCCCTTCTCCCTTGCATGCATAAACCGCGCACGCCACTGCGCAACAGAGATGGAAAACATCGTCATAACCCATTCCTTGGGACGTACCATGCATAGACAGACGACATGTCAAGACGTCACATAAGTAACGACATGTGCGACGTTCAGCGCATTCAGTCGCGGGGCGCGATGTGCGCGACTTTTGGCGGGCGGTTACACAAGCGACAGTCCTCGTACAAGGTACAAACAACGGCTGACAGCCTTGCATGAGTTTGCCGGATAGTTCGAATCACTCCCATCAACAAAGAACGAACTGGTATGGGCTTATGAATTAAGACCGTGACCATATGTATTAAGAGTGTCAGGTCCTGGTATAATGGCTCAACTCATTTACGGCATCCACCAACAGATCAAGCGGCTGAGAAACACCGTTTGTGCGTCTCGTTGTCAGTAAAATGCCCCAGTAGTACGACCCAATTGCACCGTACGAGTTGTACGACAAACCCCATCACAAACCGGTAATGATGCGTCGGTCCGGAATGCAGAGCTACTCCCACGCGCGCCGTCATTCCACCCCTTTGAACCAAGCGCCGTAGCGCGCACACTGCACCCTCTTACACCGCCTTGTGCAAACGTCCCACCCGTCTCGTTCACCTCAGTCCTTCCCCCCAACAATCCCATTCACTCCATGCATCTCCAAGTCCCCTGCAGTGCTTGTGTCCCATACCTTACTTTCGTTGATGTACCCACGGAAGTGCCAGACCGGCATCTGCTGCCGTAATCCATTTCGAAAGTCCCTGTCCCCTGCACGCACCCCTCAGACCCCAACCTGGCGCTCGGCAAGCGCCCGATTAGACCCGCTCAGCGCTGACCCTTGCCCTTGACGACGAGCGTGTAACCTGCCTGGTCGGGAACCCCGCGATACTGGCGCCATGCGTAGTTCGCGCCCCATAGCACCAGCAATACCATGGACGCAATGCCCAACAGAGCAGTCCAGCCCGTCAATGTCAGCCCGGATGCGTTGCCGCGTCCGTCGCGCTGCAGCATGGTGAGGCCCGTGGTGGCCTCCACCGCCGAGATCTGGGACTGCAGCATTGCCACCGTCAGCGACGCCTCGAAGGCCGCCTTCATGTTGGGCGGCTCCGCCACGTCCACCAGCGCGCTGCATTTCTCCGACAGGCCAGCGACCTCACCGTCGGCACCTGGCTTGGTGCCCGCATCGAGCTGCAGTTGGTTGGCGGGTAGACGGGAGGAGCCACCGTAAGCAGTGGAAATAGTGATGATGTGGGCATACATGTCCATATCGGATGTGTTTAACAAGAAGCCCACCCATAACCGCCCAGGACCGGATACTTACCAAACCTGCAATTGACTTACCATTGGCAACACAACAGGACAAATATGACAGGCAAACAAGACGACCGGATGTGTCGCAACACGATACTCCAGGTCGCGATGTCGCCCCCGACCGCATGCCCGGTCAGTAGGCTTTTCGGTAAAGAGTGAGCAAACGCGAAGCCATGGGTACGGGGATGACGCGATCCATGCCGAGCGTTCAATGACCGCCCTGAACAGCGCCACCCCACCCCAGCGCTGGAACGAACCCCCAAGCCGCAGAGAGCAGGAGAACAGGCCTTGCGCGTCTTTAGCTGGAACACTGATACCGGGGCTGAAACGTTTTCCCGTGCTGCCCAACCCAACACGCACCAGCGAGGCCAGGCACTGGCCGACGGCGCCCGGAGTGGCGGCCATGCTCGGCCGCATCGACAGGCACAGCCGCTTGACGTCCTCGTCACAATCCGAGGTCAGAATGGCACCCTCAGACCAGACGAAAAAGGCCATGTGCACCGCGCGGCCGAGCTCCTTCTGGCAGCCCTCGTCCAGGTCCATGTAGTGGTTGGCCAGGCATTTGTACACCAGACCCTGCTCGCTGTTGGCGGCATCCTCCGCGGAGCACAGCGTCGATACGGACGCCCTGCGGGACCGGCAGCCACAGTTGTTCTCAGGGAAATAGGACGATGCGCGCGGATGTGTTAACAGCCTAACAGCAGCGTTGATGGTTTTGCCGTAGGCGACGTTTCAGGAGGCGCCAAGCACAAGCATGCCCGCAGGCAATGCAGTGACGCTCTAGGTGACCTTGCTCTGTGCCGCCGCCACGCATGAGCGGGAGGGGTTGTCACAGGCTACAATGGCGTCAAGCTGTATGGCGAAGGGTCACGGTGGCATGGGATGGCCACAGGCAAGCGGCCTCAACCAGGACATGCGAAGCCGATGCCCAGATGACAGTCGCCGCAACCCGCAAGGACTTCGCAACGCCCCGGCTGTTCCTTGCTGGTGCCCCACCTGCACGCCTTCCGAAGCGTGGGATCCAGCTTCCAGTTGGCCTGGCGCCGCACCAGCTTGCTGGTGATCTCCGTGCGGCAGGCATCCCCAAAGTCAGGGTCCGACATCTTCTCCGCGAGGCAACGGAACACGCGCGCTTGGCCGGGGGACACACTGCTGCAGAAGGCGCGGCGCTCGTTGCGGCAGACGCGCAGCAGGCCCGGCCGCAGCTCCACGCTCTCCGCCTCCAGCTCCTCTAGCAGCAGCTCCTCCCGGCGGCAGGAGTCGCTCAGCTTGGAGCGGTGGGCACGCAGGCACTCGTGCACGCGGCCCTCGCCTGCAAATTCATCGCAGGCAGAAAACATGGAAACAACAGTCCTTACAGACTACCCGCTCAGCACGCCGACGGGCTAAGCACGATAACCCGTCCAACTTCGTTACTCCAGAACATCGAAAACATGAAGGTTCGGTTCCCAGTCCCCATGCTCACCAGGGTCCACGTCCTTGCAGTGAGCTTGGACATCGTCGCGGCAAGCCGCCGCCAGGATGACGTCGTTGTTGAAGTTCGACACCTCCATCTTCTCGAAGTACAGCACCTCACGCTCGCAGGACTCGCTCTTGATCTCGTCCTTGCGCTCCGTCAGACAACGCAGCACGACGCCACCGCAGGTCTGCGACAGCCAGGCAGCCAGCCAAGGCGCCGAAAACAAATGAAGCCGAGGCAATTCCGTTGCCTTGTTTCATACAGCACCAGCTATTTTAAGCCAATACATGTCCTCCTGCCCATCCAAGCTTCCGAGGGGCGTCCATGGAGTTGCTATATCGCTCTCGCGCTGGTTTACTCGGGTATTGGGGTCAATTTGCCGGCACCGCCAACAGGCGCATCCCGGGTGCGCTGCCCGGGGACAGCCACCACAACGTGAAACCACTGACACCGGGGGACGACGTGATTAGAAGACCTGGAGACCGTGAGAGCTCTCACCTCGCCCTCGTCCACTTTGCACACATCCGAGCACAGGAGGTCGATGTCGCTGCGGCACTCCTTGCTCAGACGGTAGTTGAGGCGGTAGTCAGTGGCCGCCTCGTTCTCATACAGCTGCACCTGCCGGCGGCACTCCGCGCCGAAGTCCTGGTCGTCCTTGTTATCCTGCGGACGGCAGGAGTGCGAGTCGGTGTTGCTGATGTGCGGCCAGTACGGTGAGGGCGTCATAAACTACGGCCAGCAGGGAGCCGGGTCTCGCTGTCTTTGTTGACATCAGGGGGCTGGGTCAGCCTGTCCGTGAGTGTCGAGCAGCAGGACGACACAAAACCATTGAGACAGAAAGGAATCCACAAAACCTGAACCACGCGCGCTTCTGCTTGGCGGCACTGGTCTTCGCATCCCTCAGAACAATGTCTGCACGCGGCTACCATACCAGGCTGAAGCACAAAGATTAGGCGCTTTCAATGCTTCCCGCGAACCGTCCATGCACGCCTGATAGCCTCGCCAAGGAAGGCAACATCACAACCGCTATATGGTGGTCAACAGTTTCTGCTCCAGGCGTTGCTGGGCGAACAGTGCCAACATTTCGCCCATCAACGCCAGCAGCTTCCACGCATGAAGGTGACACCCATGAAGGCCTTCGTGCAGCCACAATCAGTGGCACCGCCCCGCCGATCGGGTAACGCTGTTGTCTGCGGCAGCTGCCTCACCTGGAGGCATCGGATTGCACGCGCCTCGCCATGCGGCACATCTTTGCAGAACTGCTGCAACTCCTTCTCACACGCCACCTGCAGTGAAGGGTTGGCAACTTTGACATTAACCGCGCAGTGCAACAAGGCCAGGACAATGTCAAGAAGACAAATTCTGAGGTCAGCGTCCGCCGGTGGACAACAGATCTTCGTCCGCGCGCTATCGACGGGTGGTAGGCAAGCCACGCTGCGTCCCCTTGCATTCCGGAGACCCAACGCTTGTGTCAGACCTTTTCATTTATCGCCTCACCTTCATAGGGTACTGGAAGTCGATGTTTTCCGAGAAGCGGATCTCCTCGTCAAACAGTGTGGCGCGGCAGGTCGCCGAGAGCTTCTCACGATTTCCGGTGAGACAGCGGATGACGCGCGCAGAGCCCTGCAGTGAAGCGTACACCCGGCTTCGTGGTTTGGTCCCCACTAACACTAAAACCCTATTGCCTCAGAGCGCGCCATCACCAGTGCTGGTAGGTAGGCGTCTTTACGAGGACAGGTCTCTTCAAGGCAACCACCGCTCCCCACAGCAGCTGCACCTGCCTACCTCCCATCGCTAACAACAATTTAGCCCCGTTCGCTGGCGGTCTCTCCACGGACCAGCGTACAACCAAGCGGAGGGCTGCTCACCGGCGGGACGTTGGCGCACAGGCGCTGACGGTCCTCATAGCACGCCTCAGCGAGCGGCACGTCGAAGCGGATGTCCTCCGCTGCCAGCTCCTTGTACTTGCGAACCAGAGCGCGACACGCCGTGTCCTGGAGCTCGTTCATGTAGTCCTGTGGGACCACGATGTTGCCGCGTCGTGACGGTGCAGCTGGCGCAAAGCGCCACCCCAGCGCCTTGGTTGCCCCTTAAACCCTACTCTGAGCTTGTTTTTCCTACGACCATTGCCGTCAGAACGGCTGACGCGTGTACCGAGCAGCTACTTGCGTGGGCAGCCTTCAGTATGGTGTCCACGGGGGTTGGGCGTGGCGCCGAAATCCGCGGTGCCACCCCACGTGAACCTTTCATGCGAAGCGCCGCTTTCTAGGCAAGCAGGTCCATGTCACGCTTCCCCGAACCCACGTGAAATTCGTTACGAGGACGAGAGTGTCGAGAGCACGCAGGTTAACAAGTGTTTGCGAACATGCAGTCGTGAATTTGGGTCCACAGACATCTCTGCACTGCCCTGGCGGTTGTGACTCCTTCCAGCCGCGCCTGTACGCTTCCCGGTGTTCCCTTCCCAGTAGGCCCTTCATTCGCTATGTCCCCCGTGGTGCCTACGCAGTCCGCACCTGCAGGCACCGCACGACCGTCTCGTCCTCAATGTCCATGTTTTCCACCTCGCCCAGGTACGCGCACATGTTGTATATGTCCGCCTCACACGTCCTCCGCAGCCGGGAGTCCAGCCGGAAGTCCCGCACGCGCTCCTCAATCATCTTGTTGACCTCCTCACGGCAGTTGCTGCCAAAGCCGTCCTCGTTGCGGTGCTCCTCCAGGCAGTCCTTCACCTTCGCAGCGCCTACACGCCACACAGCGCGTTGCGCAAAGCTGACCCAGGGGACACCTCCGCAACCGTTGCCCCGACACTTCATTTGAATCCCCTCCCGCACAGCACGCCGCCGCCGGCCCGTATAGAGGGGGTGCGATGAGAAACAACCCCGGTGGCGAAAGATGAGAACCCCTCTGGACAGCGCCGCCGCAGATGAGCCGGATTCCCGTAATCGTGCTGCAGTTCCGTCAACGCCCATTTGTATGCGGCTTCGGAATCGACGTTCGACCCGCAGCCAGCCCACTCACCCGGCTCCACGTCCGCGCAGAATTTCCGCTTCTCCCGGATGCACGTCATGTACAGCCGCACGCTCAGGCGGATGTCGTCCGCATTTTCCAGCTCCTGCCTGAACAGCTGCTCCTCGCAAGCCCACGACAGCTGCATGCGTTTCTCCCTCTGTGGGTCGAGAGGAGAAGGACATGGCTTTGCCGCAGCGAGTTGGACGCCGAACGCGCTGATCCACCCGCGCCAATCCATCCAATCAAACATGCACAGCGCGAGCGCAACGCAACGCATCAATCCGTGCTTGACGCTTCTACGAGTTCAACAAGCTGCGCGCCACAAGGTGCTACAGCCATGGACGACTCTTCACCGTGCCTCTCGATGCGCTTCTGCGACATCCTAACGGACAACTGGCCCTCGAAACATGCATGGGCAGAACAACGCACGTTAGTCTCAGCGTCCCTTGTAACTTATGAGGAGAGGGGATGTGCGATATGCATCCGGAAAGCACAGGACGTGGGGACAGGCCAGCTCTGTGCCCAACTCTGGGCACACGCCCCCGACAGCTGTGCTCGCAGCCAGCTATGATGGTGAGATCGTTACCCTGTCATGGCTTCACAACAACCCACCAGGCACGCCTGAACGCGGCCGCCGCCATACTTGACACCCTCGCAGAGGGTATCGGCATCAGTCTTGCAAGACGAGTAGAGGTCGGGATCAGCACGGAAGTCCGTGGCGGCATCCAGCTGCAGCTTGAAGATTTGTTTGGCGCATGCGGGCGCTAGCATGTCCTTGATCTCCCTGTGCGCGCGTGGGACAGCGGCCCGCAAGTGGCCAGTGCACCCGTGAGCACCTCACACACAGAGGAAGCGAGGAGGCGTCCACTGGCCCACCTACGGTATGTTCCACCCAGGAACCTGCACTGAACAGAATCCCCCGCCATGCAGCAAAGCCCACGACATGCAGCTTTGCAGTGTGCCATCCTGCTGCCGCAGTGCGCAGCCGTATTGCCCCGGCAAACGGTTGGGGGAAAAGTAGTTACACTTGTACACGGCTGTACATGGGTAAAAACAATTTGAGGCTCCCTGGATTTGAACGGGTGCGGCAACTTGGCCCCTACCGCAGGCATGAAATGATCTGGCCGGACTTGTAGCCAAAGAACCAGGTGACGTTGCAGTGCTTGTCGGCATCCACCTTGCAGGCTTTTGCTACATACGACGACGGGCGGGCAAGAGCGGCGACGGTTGGTCGCAAGTGTGGTTTGGTGCCGGTCACGTGGCCCGCTGGGAAGGGTTCAGCCGGATACAAATTCGACACCTCAACTACATACGATGGCTTGTAGGGCCCGCTAAGAGGGCATGTGCCAGTTTCCCAGACCCCGGGCCCACGGCACCAGCACGCCTCATTGCAAAATGCGCCGCCAACGCAACAAGGTTCCGGTACGTCCTTAATTACCCTGTCACATGCATCATGGCCACGGCACTAGCACGATACCGGGTAAGCGGTGGGCGCACAAGACAGGGAACTCACCCAAAGGGACATTTTTGTTGATGTTGCTGTTCCGAGAGATCTTGTACTGGTACACCTCTTCCCGGCAGGCATCACTGACGCTAATAGGATCTGATTCTGAGGTCGGGAAAACGAGCGCCCAGAACGGGTTTCCGAATGATCAGAGGCGGGTACCCGCGCGGGGAAAAGTTGCGAGGGACGGGCAAGTGTACACGTGCACACAGTTGCGTGCTGAGCACGACGGTGGTGCCGCCCCAACCCTGGTCTGAACCAATACCCGTGCCAGCCACGCGTGCCATCAACCCCGGCACATACGCGTGCTATCAAATGCTTTCGCTGATTCCAGTCCTGGGACCCCCTTTCGTACCCGACTCGGCACCCTCCAGCTCGGACTCGGCAATGAGGTCACTAACACAATCTGCAAGCGAGCCCTCTCCAACATCAACTCCCTCGCAATGTGCCTTCACTTCTTCAAGGCAGTTGCCTGGGTGGTCGACAATTAGCCACGGTAGTCAGGATTCGATCAGAAACGAGTTTTCCTCTGCTCCCGTAATGTCTAGTACATGACAACCTACCTGTAGGATCTATATCGTCATTATTTACTATCTCAACTGCTGGGGCCAAACTAATAGCTTGCACGGTCTTTGTTGTAACAGTCTTTGTAGCAGCTGCTTCCGAAGCCTTCTCAGCCGCGCCTAATGACATTCCGGCGAGAGTAAAAATCAGAAGCACCACTACCGACCCTGGCCGAGCCATGGTGGTGGCGCGTTGCGGCGTTGCAGGTAACCAGTGGCAGGTTTGTTCAATAAATATTGTGAGTCAGGAGTGTTTGTAACGCAGCTCTGCCATAACCTCAAATAATTAACAAGGACGAATAAGTCAAAGAGAGCAACCTTGACAAGACACTCAGCGATGTACGACACAGGAAAAGCCTGTTGCCTGTATAATAACGTTGCCCAATGTTTGCAGCTATGATGTGGCAAAGCAAAACACAGTCAATCCGCTACAAGTGTTTATAGTTGAATGCTGCACGCCACATGCCGCTTACTGTGAAACAGCAATGCTCATAAAAACTAAGCTCATTGCCGGGAATTTCACGTTAAAGATTCCCGACGATCTATAGGGCCTCGGAGGTCGCTGTCCATGCTTCCAAAACCTAGAACGGGCGAGTTTTCCGCCCAGTTCACAGACAAGTCCTCTGCACACTTGCAATGACATGAAAGCACTTGATACAATCTCAATACTGCTGTGTAAGCTGTGACTTTGTTGTCATGTATCAACTGGGTCGCTAGCGTTGCCAACCGTCTATGAAAACCGCCGGCGCAGCCAGGGTCCTAGAAACGTCGTCCAAAGAAGCTAGTCTGTCAACACGACCAATTTCTTTACCGCATCCGCACACATGTGGCCCCGCCAAGTGGCCTGCATATTGCAATTGGTGGTTATTTACAACCCTCCACCGTTGCGGGTATCCGTGAATCCATCAGTTATACATTCATCTCATACTGGATCGAGACTACCACCTCCACCATCCATGGCGGCTGTGGTGACATGCACTACAGCTGACGGCCCATTTCCCGCGAGATCGCCATCCGTTGCCATGCAGGGCCATGGAAGGAGCATGTTTAGCTCAGGAAACGCCAGGACAGTCCCATGGCGGCTGCATCTGCCGCGAGAAAACAACGGCCGTGGCGAACAGCGCACTTGTTCATGTGCGCGCCTGCATAATCCGCACGATGCGCTCTGTGAGTGAAAGCGGAGGCGCCTCCGTTGGGTCTCTGCTCTCGGCGTAGGCAGTCAAGCGCCGCCTGACACACTGCCAACGCTCACTGCGGCTTTCTGGTACAATACCAGGGTCTCAGGGGTACCGGCGATTACGCAGCGCCTCTGTGCTGACGCGCGTTTCAACCCAAGGTGGTGAGCACACGCCCCTGCTAGCAACAGGAGCTTGTGTATGCGGGCTGGCGGTGTATTGAGCGCGACCTTCACTGGGCCCTTGGCTTCAGCTTGGTCGCCAGCGTGTGATGGGCAGTCCCAAGGCCCGGATGCATACGGACACCTATCCCCGTGCATCGGTCATCAGCCACAAGCTGTGCATGCCAGGGGGGCCTTTCCGGGGGTGCCGTATCAGTTAGGTAGCCAGGGGTAGCCGGGGCTGGCGAAGAGGTGGTGGGCCTTCCACTGCACTGCCTCGCGCGTTGAGAAGTCTCAGGTCGGCGGCCCTGCGAAGAGGCATTTGCTAGGATGCTGTCTGCTCATCAACCCAGCTAGTCGCCAGGCGCCCCAGCGTTCCCGCTGTGGTGAGGGAGGAGATCCCCTCCCTCCCCTCCTGCCGGTCGTCATGAGCCATGTTGACCCGACCTTCCGAGTCACCAGCCCTCCGCAGCGGTGCACGCGCATAAATTCTAACCCCGTTCCATTGCCCCGGGCCGCCAAAAGGTCCGTCCGATGCACACGAAGAACGCCAGGGCCTGGTCAACAGACAAACGGCTCCGAGCCGCGGCTCGGCACAACGTTCCCTTTTTCATGGCCTTTCTGCAGCTGCATCACATGCGGCATGTGCATCACGCGATATCCTTGCGGATGAGCATCACCACCGCATGGCACCCGATGGAGCGCTCCTCGCCGATGCTGTCCACCTTCTCGTGGGTCTTGGCCTGCGGGCCAGGAAAAGGCGAAAAGACCAGGCGCTAGGTCAGCGATGCCAAACTGCCAGTCGCTTACACAGAGCCGCCGCCCGCTTGCCGACTGACGCTGCTGCAGCCTCACCAGCCGCCAGACACATTGGCACAGGGTGAATCCGCCCGGCAAGCGCAGTTCCGTCGTCGCGACCCCTTCAAAACCTCCCAAAATACCACAGCCGGAGGACTGGACGCTGGTCCTTCGCGCGCTGGGGCGGTAATCGCCACCGTAACTCAAGCACCACCACTTCTACGCCCGATGGGCCAAGCAGCAGCCAGGCGACTGATGCGATGTTTCCACATCCCCCCCTCCTGGGGTAAAAAGAAAGCGGGGGGCAACCGTCAGCAGGACAGGCGGGGGCCACTCCGTACCTTGATGTTGACCACGGAGGGGTCAGAGTTGAGGAGGGCGCTCAGGTTTTGGCGGATGTTCTCCTGCGGCAACCACGCAAGACCAAGCACTGAGGCCGGTGCTCTGACCCGCAAGACCCATCGCGTGCACACTCCTGTCACACCACCACACTGTGTGCGGTAACAGACTGCAGGGGGGAGCTCTTCTTGTCTGTTCAAGTCCCCGCGGCTGCTCTATCCTAGGGCCAGCTCAGGGTGGCGGTTGCCAACGCAACTAGCTGGTACCAGAACTCCCACGTTCACGGTCAACGACGCGCACGCTCCGCGTCGCGGCCCCGCGCTGTGACCCCACAGCCCGCAGTCCGGGCTCCGGCCTCTTTTGGTTGTCAACCGAAACATCGACGCCCTCCCGCCCGCCCGCCCGCCTTCACCTTGTGCGGCGAGAGCTTGGGCTTCTGCGCAATGATGGTGCAGTCCAGGTTGCCCAGCACGTAGCCCTTCTCGTCCATCAGGCGGACCTAGCGCGTTCACAGGGCCGGGCGGGCGGGTGGGTGGGTGGGTCGATTGGGGTGCGACGACGAGTCGGTCAAATGTATTGTGCTGCCCAGCGTACACCGCGGACGCCACAAGTCCAGCTGCCTGCACTCCTGGACATCGATATCAAAGATGGTCGGTAGCTGCGATGGGGTGCGATGGGAGAACCTGGCGGCTGGCGAGAGACCGTATGGCCACACCTCCATAGAGATCCACACGGCGGCGGGTGCCCCGCTGAACGCTAACTTCATTAAATAAGATCCTTGGGGGTTCATGACCCACGTGACAGCAGCGGGCCGCCCCCCTACACCACCGCAGCAAACTCGGTGCGGTCCTCTCCCACCAAACCCACGGCCCGCCGCACCCAACTGGCGTAAGCGCGTAACACCCCTATGCCATCTGGGTACCTCAGGTTCCAGCCCAAGTACCAGGTACCCAGCCTCAGGGTACACCCACCGCCTCCTTGAGGAAGATGTCCGAACGGGCGCCCTTCCACTTAGGGTCCGTGTCCGGGAACAGCTGGCCTGCGGAATCCAAGGCGTGCGGCGGCTCAGGTGGTGAGGAGGCGAGCGACCGGAGATCGCGTCGCCGAGTCGCGGCCCGGCAGGGCGGAGACTGACTGAGAGGGTGCGGTCCCTTGGGTGTGGCCATGGCCATCAGCCCTGGAAGGCATGGCCCGGACCTGCGTGGCCCGGACCTGCCGTACCGCAAGCTACCGCCTGTCGGACAAGCTACGGCCTTGAAAGACCTGTGTCACTCTGATTGGGTATCGAGACTGCAGCCAACCCCCATCCGTATCCCGTATCCCGTGTCAGGGGTCGATGGGGCTGCACCGCTCGGGCTGCAAACAATCCTTCACTGGCGGCACAAGCTCACCGATGTCCGGCAGGCACAGCGCACCCAGGATCGCATCGGTCACTGTGTGCAGCAGCACATCGCCTGAAGGGGCCAGGGACGGGGACAGCGGGGGGGACAGGAAGACAATACGGTGAAGCGCGAATGTTGTCCGCGGCGAGCGCTCTCGACGGCTACCAAGCAGGTGCAGGTAAAGGCATCAGTATAAGGTCCAGCGCCGAGGTGCCTACCGTCAGAGTGGGCTTCACAGCCCTTCGTGTGAGGGATGTCAATGCCGCCGATGATAAGCTTGTACCCCTCCGCCAGACGATGAAGGTCGAATCCGTGACCCACACGGTAAGGAAGGACAGGCGCGCTCGCCGCCGAGGCACAGGTGACTACCCGCGCCGCCCTGCGACAGGCACGCAAGCGCGTTCAGCGACGCAGATGCCGACCGGCGCTTTACTGGATAACTGACCTGCAGGAACGCTGTACAAGGACGGCGGCCCTTGGAGCTACCTACAAAACAGCCAACGAGCGACCAGTTACACTGCAGCGCAGGTAGAGACCCGATGGAATCTGCAAGCACGACTAACCCGGCCAGCCCCAAAGGCTCCCTTCGCGCGGATGGAC
This sequence comes from Eudorina sp. 2006-703-Eu-15, assembly GCA_003117195.1. Taxonomy (NCBI): domain Eukaryota; kingdom Viridiplantae; phylum Chlorophyta; class Chlorophyceae; order Chlamydomonadales; family Volvocaceae; genus Eudorina; species Eudorina sp. 2006-703-Eu-15. The sequence goes on from BDSI01000044.1 coordinate 677,294, forward strand.
TGAAGTGCCATGATACTAATATGACGACAAATGTAAAATCAAAAAGACGATGTAATCCCAGGTTAGTCTTCCGCAGTACCTCACTGTAACTCAAAAGTCACTATCCATAAACTATGATAAATGTTGTTGTTTATGGAACGTAGATAGAAGCAGTGTGGTGCATTAGTACGGCATCCAGCATTGATATAGATGTAAACTCTGCATCCCAGGTCAGTCTGTCCGTTGATCATTATATGTGCAAGGCCGTTGATTGGACGAGGGAATTATTCTCCACGTGTCGCCTTCTATACCAACTTGCTTCTGGTATCGTAACCCCTGGGTTCCTTTCCGCTCCCATCTGTTACCCACTCCTTATTCCTTCATTACTTCTGCTGTTGGCAGACATTTCGGAACGATATGGGCAACTGTTGCTTCCCGCGAAAACCTGACGACCCTCGGACGAGGCCTTACGTCCAGCTACGACAACAGCAGACATGGGCGAAGACTGGCATTGTCGGACTCCGCGACCAGGGCCTCAAGGTATGGGCAAGTTTCCTTTCATCCTCCCAGTCGTACACGTACGGCACCGTTTACCCGCAAGTTCGCAGTGCTCGAGGTGACAACCCGCCACATAGAACTAAGGGCCGCTCAGGACCTACCGGCCTGGTCACGGACTTCACCCACCTTTCACCTGCGCCGAGTGGCCACCGGCGGGGTGGCCTTCCCCCCTCCGTTCGCGTCCCTTGACAGCCACGTGACCGCGGCTGCACCGTCGTCGGTGGTTAGGGCTAGCAGCGCCGGACTCCACGGCTGCCCTTGGCCATCTCAATCCCGAACCATGCCCATCCCGGCGTACACCCCCTGCCCCGTTTTCCCCTTCCCCCCATCCGCCGTCATCCCGGACGCAGGAGCTGCCCGCGGCCCTGGCGGAATCGGCGGCGGCGCTCAAAGTGATCGACGCCTCCAACAACCGGCTGACGGCGCTCCCGGACTTCATCGCGACGCTGTCGGCGCTGCAGCGGCTGGTGCTGGCGGGTAACATGGTGACAGTGGCGCTGCCGCCGGGGGCCACAGCGGGCCTCACCGCGCTCAAGGCACGTGGAGGGCATGGGGCGGCCGATGCGGGATAGCGGAAGGGGTGGTACCGTATGGTGGCATTCGGGGGATAGCGGAAGGACTGGGTGAAGAAGACAAGCCCCCTGAACCGTGCGGGCCCCCGTGGCTGCGTCGTGCGGGCTTCCATCCCACACAGGTGACCGCCGAGACCCCCATGAGGTCGTTGTACTCCGCTGACGGCGTGGGAGGAACGGGTAATGACTTACGAGCGCTTGCCGAGTTTGGCAAACTGCTGGCACTGCGCTGACGGCCAGACATCGAGCGAGGCTGCCCGGTGCGCTCTTGGATGGCACCGGTCACCGGGCACTGGCCAAGTCCGCCAGTCCAATGCAACGGTGGCAACCCACTAATCCCTTCCCTCTGTCCCCAGATTCTCGTGCTGGACGACAACCACTTGAGCGAGCTGCCCGCGGACATAGGCGGCCTGAAGAGGCTGGAGCGGTTGTCGGTTAGCGGCAACCGACTGCGGGCGCTGCCGGCGGGGATAGGCGGGTTGGAGTCGCTACAGGTGGGTGGGGCGGAGGGCGGAGGGCGCCCTTGCGATGCCCTTTTGACGCGGGCAAGGGCCGGGGAGAGGACGGGAGGTGCCTGGAACCGCCCCTAGCCGCTGCGTAACCACCGATTTGGGAAAGCATGGCGGTCGGGGGAGACTCAGAAACCCGGGGGTTTCAGATGCTCCCTTCCGTTTTCTGTGCTCCTTGAGCCCCGACCCGACCGCACCTTGACCCCTCCTTGACTCCTCCCTGAACCCTCCTTGATTCGACCCGCCCTTGACCCCTCCCTGAACCCTCCTTGACCCGACCCGACCTTGCCCCTTCTTTGCCCCTGCTCCCTGGGCCCCAGGCGCTGGTGGTGTCCCGCAACGCCCTGGAGACGCTGCCGGACGAGTTGGGGTCCTGCGCCCGACTGGAGGAGCTGGACGCGCAGGTGGGGCTGCGGGTTGGGCGGGTGGGAGGATGGGGCTGGGCGGTGGGAGGCTGGGCGGGTGGGAGGATGGGCGGGTGTGGCTGGGCGGGTGGGAGGATGGGGCTGGGAGGGTGGGAGGCTGGGCGGGTGGAAGGGTGGGAGGCTGGGCGGGTGGGAGGGTGGGAGGATGGGACGGCGGATCTGAGAGGGGGGGAGGCTGGTAGGGGGGGCTGGTCGGGTGGGAGGCCGGGAAGGTGGGAGGATGGGAGGCTGGGAGGGTGGGAGGCTGGGCGGGTGGGAGGCTGGGAGGGTGGGAGGCTGGGCGGGTGGGAGGCTGGGAGGGTGGGAGGCTGGGAGGGTTGGGACCGTTGGACTGGGGCTGGGAGGGGTCAAAGTGGAAACAGGGAGGTTGGGGGCCTGGGAGGATGGGGCTGGAAGGGTGTGGGGCAAGGAGGGTGGGTCTCGTTGGCGGTCAGGTAGAAGGCCGAGGTTCTGTTCAGGGACGCCTTCTGTTAACTACCTAGATGTTCTTGGGCTCTCATCGTGTGTTTCCCCGGACCCTTGGCTGCAGGGCAATGAGCTGGCGGCCATACCGGCCGCCCTGTCGCAGCTCAAGCGGCTCAAGACCCTGCAGCTCGACAAGAACCGCATCTTCGCGGTGCCGCCCGACGTGCTGTTTGGCTGCACGGCGCTGCAGACGCTGAGCCTGCACGGCTGCCCCATCAAGCCGGATGAGCTGCAGGTGCGGTCCGCCGCGCGGTGCGGGGCGCTGCGCGGTGCGGTGCGGCGCTGTGCGTTTCTTTGTGCGCTGTGCTGCGCCATGCTGCGCCATGCTGCGCGTGCTGAGTCCGTCTCTAGGGTTACCTCCCCCCCCTTGAGGTCAATCGGTCTTCAGAACCGCTCCAACCGACCGGGATCTGGGATCTCTTTCCGTTAACTCCCCCGATCCGCGGTTGGCAACGTTGGAATGTTCCTCTGCCAACCTCCTCAGGAGACGCCCGGCTTCAAGGAGTTTGACGAGCGGCGGAAATCCAAATACGACAAGGTACGGCGGCCTGCTGCACGGCCTCCCCCCTAACCGCAACATCCCTGAAAACCACGCCGCTGAGGTCTCCCATTAAAACATTCGCCATCGGACCCCTCTCGCTGCCAGGTCCTTGCGGGCGGGGCGCTGCTGGGCAACCGCGGCCTGGACGAGGGCGTGGACCGGGAGGTGTCGCCGCCGCGGCGGTGATCCACCGGCTGGGGCCAGCTGCCAGAGGCGGGGGTCTGTGTAGAGCTCTCTCTCTCTCCCTCTTTCTCTGTATGTATTATTTAGGCAGGCAGAACAGGTGTGCGTGATATGCGAGGGGCCGATCGGCGCCCGATAGTGTATGTGTATGTGTATGAGAAAATGTGTATGAGAAAACGGAGCCACGATGTGTCGCAGCTGTCCGTGCACGTTTCTACGCTGCACGACAACGTCATTCCGGGGGGCAGAGACGACGAACCCGGCGCTCCAGGCGCGTGGTCTCGTCTTTGGCGTGGGACCGACCGGCGGGGACGCTGCCGGTCTGAGGCCGCCGCACGGGCTGCGTCGCCGGTGCCCCCTTCAAACCCGCACCTGACCCCTCTGGGGCCGTGTCGGGGTGTACGGGAGGGCGTGGCATAGGCTGGTGGGGCGAGAGTGCCGGTAGGGGCGCTGGGGGAATGCGGCGCTGTGATAGCGTGCGGGTGTTGCCCGCGGGTGCAAGTAACGCCGTGGCGCGGTCCACGCGGGACAGGATCGGGCCAGGCTGCCCGCGGCTGTAACGCCGGGGCGTTAGGGCCGCGCGCGCCGCGCTGGGACCTGCGCCGCGCCCGCCGCGGGGCTTGTCTTCCACGAGTCAGGTGGTGTAAGACGACGAGGACTGGCCCCCATCGGTGCCGACATTGTGTCCCGTTGGCGGCATGTGGGCATTTCCGCGGGGCGCCCCCTGGACAGCGCTGAAGGAGAGCGCCGCGGTTGGCACTGAATCGAGGAGGCATGGGCTAGGGCGCGTAGGTGAGGAAGGGTCTTCGTTCTTTTCACTGATTGCGGATCTGCCGGCAGACAGCCGCTCCTCTCGCCCCCCCGTCCCGTCCCGTGGGGAGGGGGTGGCGACCCGAGGCACGTGCGGGGGCCCCACCCTGGAGGACCCACCCTGGAGGACCCACCCTGGAGGACCCACCCTGGAGGACCCACCCTGGAGGACCCACCCTGCCGCCCAGACCCCAACCCACCGTGACTGAAGATGGATGTGCATATATCACGGCCGTGGAGCACACAAAAAACCTCACAACGATGAGGCTTCGCAGGCCGGATCTGCGCCGCCATTGAATTACAGGACCGTCGGGATCTCGTCCTCTCCGCGCGTTGATCTACTGTCTGCCCCTGCCGACGTGCCGAGGCTCTCTGCCCCGTGCCCGCTGCTGCGACCACCGCACCTGGACCCGCGTCGGCCTCCTGGTGCGGCGCACCGGTGGCCCACCAGCGGCATTCCCCCCTTTGTCCAAACCCACAACACACCGCCATCCACTTCGCCTTGTCGTTTCGACTGGGAAGGTGGAACAAATTCTCGCGCGCCGACGCGCATCACGTCAGAACGCCCAGTCGTCTTGGGGTTCGTGCTGGCCCCGCGCCCGCCCTTGCACCCCCTCGGCACCCCGCGGCGGCTGCATCCCGAGCAGCGCGCCAACCGCCGTCGCGGCGTGCGCGGACCGCGGGCCTGGCATCGCCTGCTGCTGCTGCTGCGGCGGCGGCGGCGGCGGCGGTGGTGACGCCTCGTCCGCACTCGCGGCGGCGAGCATGGCCGGGGCTCCGAACACGGCGCTGCTTCCCGCCCAGCTCTGCTGCGTCCCACCGGCCTGCTGCTGCGCGCCGCGCAGCTCGGCAGCCCTCCCCCAGCCGCAAGGGGCCGCGGGCTCCCCGAACCGCCAGCCGGGAGGCGCGGAACCGCCCCCACACCCGCGCTCAACAGCACCCCATGCGCCCCCAGACTCGTGCAGCCCAGGCGCCGCCCCTGTCTCCGGCTCAACCTTGACCTCCAACGCTTGGGGACATGCCGCCATGTGGGCCCCCTCCGCCCCGTGCCAGTACGGCGGCGCGTGGTGTGTGCCCGAGGTGTATGCGTCGTACCCCTGCAACTCGTCCCATGCAGGTCCGTGGGCCTCCTCGCCCGCCTCCTCAGCCGCCTCGATGCCTGACCCTCCCTCGGCCCCCTCGCCGTAGCCGTCATAGCACCAGCGCTGTTCTGTGACGTCGCCGCCAGCGTCCAGCACCAAACGCTCGCCATTGCCGGGCAGCAGTTCGTACGGCTGCTGTCCGCCTCCGCCGGCGCCGCCCTCCAGCAGCTCACCCACGGCCGCTCGCCCATCGCTGTCTCCCCGGCTCCTGCCACCGACGCCGTCACCAATATCATCGTCGCAGTCGCCGTTATCATCGTCGTTGGTTTCCGCATCCGCAGCGTCAGCGCGGCCGCGCTTGCGCCTGCTCCTGTCCGCCTCCTTCGCCTCGGCTGTCGCAGCCATTCTCCCGGTGATATTGTCGTATAGTTGGTCGTACAGAGTGTCGGCGAGCGAGGCCAGCTGGCAGTCGAACAGCCGGCAGATGTACGGCGCGAGGTTGGGGTTGTGGGCGCGCCTGCGGGCAAGTCGGGTGCACACCAACCCGGGTGCACAGTGTGGTGGCGCCAACCAGCTCTCGCTTGAGCTGCCTGTCAGGTGCCACGTGGACCGGTCATCATCGCCCGGGTGCTGCCGTACCAGACTGACAGCTGCGGCACAGAGTTGCTGCACTGGCCTACCGCACGTTGCTGTGCGGTGGCTTCTAGACACACAAACAAGAAAACAGGCCATCACACAACGCTCTGTGCATCGGTTGTCCTAGAGGGGCGCTTGGGGCAGCTCCCAGGGGTAGCTCCTGGGGGCAAAGCTTTCTTTCCCAGGAGCATACGAACAGCGCTGACGACGACGAGGACCCTCAAGCCCCATGACGTCCTGGGGCCCCAATCAACGGGGGCTCTCCACACACCGCAGCGGGACGTTCTTAGTTTGCAACATTGCAAGACGCGCACCTGACGATGGCGGCCAGCGCGTCCGTCACCACCGGGACGGTTACGTTGAGCCTCGCCTCCAGGCGGCTCATGAGGAGGCCGCCCGTCTGGAAGGCGCCGGCCGACCCGTGGGTCGCAATGGCGGCGTGCAGCTGCGCCTTGGCATCCGCCAGCGCGCCCGACAGCGCCGCCCTCACGAGCTGCGGGCACGACGCCATCGTCATCGCCGGAGATCATCGGCACAGTTCAAAGAGAAGCCCGGGTGGCGTATTGATTACTTTGATCCGTTTGAAGGTACGGTAGTCGCGGTGGATCAGTTTTGAGTGTGCGCGATGGCTTGGCAAGCCGTTGGAAGCCCGCGGTCTGTGCCCCGGCCGGGTCATTATTTATTTGGATGACCCACCCTGCCAGATCCCGCCTTCAACACCAGGTCGTGCCATGACTCTTCATCCATGTAAAGCGCACGGGCGCATCCATGTAAAGTGCATGGGCGCGTGCGACCCAATTCGGAGGCGGCACAGCACGGACCCATGACGGTGTTCCGACGGCAGGTCACGCACCCGCCGAGCGACTCCCCACCTGCGACTCCAGCGCGGGTGCGAGTCTGTCCAGGCCCCGGGGCAGCGGCCGCCAGTCGCCCGCCAGCGCCAGCTCCGACTGCAGCTCTGAGGCGCACGGAGTGTAACGACGGCGGGTTAACGAACGAAACGAGAGATGATTTTCGATGTGTGTGTGTGTGTGTGTGTGTGTCCGAATGCTGCGCGTTACATGGAGCGCACGGCACCGGGGACGCTGACGTATGACGGCAGGCGGGGTAAGACCTGACGCCCAAGCATGGAGAGGCACGCGGATTCCCGCATGCGGCTCGACCGGTGGCCCGATATCACGGCCTGTTGGTGGCGGGGTGTGCAGAATACCGTATGCGTTGGCTCGCTCCCGGGGTGTGGGTGCGTGTGTGGGGGGGAGGGTCGCGTTCCCAGGTACACACCACGGACACACACGGCGTCGCTCACCTCGCAGCGGCCGCGCGTCCAGGAACAACCCCACCACCACATGGCTCACACGCCAGGGGGCCGCGTCGCCGGTCTGGAGCCCGTTGGTATGGCCGTACAGCAGCACACCTGGGCCACCCATATGTGGGGCCACACGGAAGTACCGTAGGAGATGTTCAGCACAGGCCGGAACCTGCCTGTGCCTCAGGCGGGGTGGATAAAGCACAAAACACCACCCAACCCAAACCCAAACACCGCCACACGCGGGTTGTCGCACATGGGCGCACGTGCACGTCCACGTGCGTCAGTTGGATGTACGACACCGGCTGATGATGCCGCAAGCAAGGCCTTCGAGCGCTCGCTCCCTCCGTGTTCGGTCACGGCCAGTGGAAGTGAAGTCCTCCGGCTTTGCGTAGCGGCTTCGAACCGGGACCAGCCTCCCCTCTGCCCAACCGCCGATGCGCCTTCCCGACCACCCGGAACACCTTCCGTGCAACCCGCCACCGACCTCGCCCTCCCCGCCCTCCCTGCCCTCCCTGCCCTCCCTGCCCTCCTGCCCTCCCTGCCCTCCCTGCCCTCCCTGCCCTCCCTGCCCTCCCTGCCCTCCCTGCCCTCCCTGCCCTCCCTGCCCTCCCTGCCCTCCCTGCCCTCCCTGCCCTCCCTGCCCTCCCTGCCCTCCCTGCCCTCCCTGCCCTCCCTGCCCTCCCTGCCCTCCCTGCCCTCCCTGCCCTCCCTGCCCTCCCTCCCTGCCCTCCCTGCCCTCCCTGCCCTCCCTGCCCTCCCTGCCCTCCCTGCCCTCCCTGCCCTCCCTGCCCCCCCCCCCCCCCCCCCCCCCCCCCCCTCCCTGCCCTCCCTGCCCTCCCTGCCCTCCCTGCCCTCCCTGCCCTCCCTGCCCTCCCTGCCCTCCCTGCCCTCCCTGCCCTCCCTGCCCTCCCTGCCCTCCCTGCCCTCCCTGCCCTCCCTGCCCTCCCTGCCCTCCCTGCCCTCCCTGCCCTCCCTGCCCTCCCTGCCCTCCCTGCCCTCCCTGCCCTCCCCCCCCCCCCCCCCCCCCCCCCCCCCCCCCCCCCCCCTGCCCTCCCTGCCCTCCCTGCCCTCCCTGCCCTCCCTGCCCTCCCTGCCCTCCCTGCCCTCCCTGCCCTCCCTGCCCTCCCCGCCCTCCCCTCGCCGCACACCAAGGCCGTCGCTGCCGCACGTGACCTCCAGCAGCTTGATGCCGTACTCGTCCCACGGGGCTGCATGTGGGACAATCATGCGGAGCATAACCGCCCTCAATGCGATGTTGATCCCAGCCCCTGGATTTGGTTGCCTCGACCAGTGCATGATCGGGAGGTCGGATGCCGGCAATCAAGTCGATTTCTACCCGGCTGCGGCCGCAGCTGCTGCTGTACTTCTCAATCAATGAATTCAGCAGCTACCTGGAGATCCCGGTCGACCCTTGAGTGGCCATCAGGAGTTCACGCCACTCACCTCTCCTCAGTCCGCGTTCCGCGGGTTCCGACATCTCTGACGGACACGCGTCCTGAATAAAACACAAGCGTGCCGTACGGGCGCCGGTGCTAACCGCCGCGGCGCTGCCGCCAGCTGCCGCCCCACCGCCGCCGCCATCTGCGGCGCCGCTGCCGCCGTCGCCACCGCCGCCGCCGCGCCGTCCACGGCCGCTGCCGCCCGGCCCCGCGGCGGGTTGTTGCGTAAGCGCAGTAGCAGCTGCTGTTTCTGCTACTGCTGCAGCTGCAGCGGCAGCGGAGCGCTCGGGCTGACACACTACAGCCGCTTGAGCGTACCAAGACAACTGGAAGTCTTCCCATGTCCCCTGAGTGCCTTCCGACTGGTGCTGGTGCTGGTGCTGGTGCTGGTGCTGGTGCTGGTGCTGGTGCTGGTGCTGGTGCTGGTGCTGGTGCTGGTGCTGGTGCTGGTGCTGGTGCTGGTGCTGGTGCTGGTGCTGGTGCTGGTGCTGGTGCTGGTGCTGGTGCTGGTGCTGGTGCTGGTGCTGGTGCTGGTGCTGGTGCTGGTGCTGGTGCTGGTGCTGGTGCTGGTGCTGATTCGGGCGGGCAGCGGCAGCTTCCCGCAGCGCGCTGAGGCGCGCTTTCGCCAGCGGCTTGGGCACCACCGCCACGACGGTGCAGCCGCCGATCAGGTGGCGGGGCGGCTGCTGACCAAGATCGCCCGGGGGGAGCGCGGAAGGGACCCGGCCGAGCACCTGGGAGGACTGGTCGAGCGGGTGCGAGGGGCGGGAGGCCTCCTCGGCCGGTTGGGATGCTTCTGCCTGATGGTCTGCCTGGGATGCCGCCTGGGGTCGTGCCGCGGTCGCCGTGCTCTCGCGGCCCGCCGTAGAAACCTCGGTGTTTGTGAGCTCCGCGCGCGCAGTAGCGCGGGCTCCACCGTTAGCTGCGGCGGAAGGAGTGAGGAGCGCACGGCCATCGGAGGTCGATTACATATTGAAATTGATGATCTGAGCTGCCTTTCGGTTTCGGCTGCACCTGACCCACCTGGCGCCTCGCGCGAAACGAGAGTCGCCACGACAGCTTGCCTCAGCTGATGCGTCAAATCCTCGAGGACCCCATCCTGAGGTGCAAAGCCGCCGCCACGGCCGTCCAAGTGCGCAGCGCGAGTTTCACTCTCAGGCAGCCAAGAAGATGGCGCAGCGGCGAGCAGGTCAAAGAGGCATGCAAGCGGTCCGGAGGCCGGCTCCGCCATAGCCTGTGCCCTCGGGGTAAGCCTGATCAAGATAACGCATTCATAAACTTTAAGCCCTGCCTTCCGTGCTAATATGTCGATATTACGGCGAACACGTATTCAAACTCGCACTTCGACAACAGGAAAAATATGGACAACGCAAAGAAAGTAACCCAGTGGCTCTTAAGTAGCCAATCAGGCTGGAACCGCGTGGGTTTGGATGGCGAAGTAGTACGACATCGCGCTTGTTTCCTAATGTTCTACAGAGCTTAGCAAAACTTAGCCTGTTTGACTGCTTGACACCCAACACCGATGTCTGCGCGATGCACATGACAGGACTGCAACCGCCGAATTGCGCGGCCGACCCACGGGACACTTGCCTCATAAGCACAAATTGTCAACCTGCGGTCTGCAATTACCACGCATTGGTCAGTGCCTAGCTATCTAATCCCTAGCGTTTTCGATTTTGTTCCGCGTATATCATTAAACCAGGCTGGAGGCCCTTGGGTCACGAACCACTAGGGAACAACCCAACACCAACACTGCAAAATAAGCTCCAATACTGCAATACATGATACAGAGTATATACTTTTTTGTGTCGTCATGCGGGCACCGAGCTTCTAAACAAGTTTTGATTTCAATAATTCAATCATAACTTCGGGGACTCACACTAAACGCATCCAGCACAGCACAACTCTTTCATCGTCATTTGTGTGCCCCATTGCACACAGTGTACTGAACTTGCGGTGAGAAAATTTTTCAGCGTCCCCAGGTTGCATTTATGTAGACGCACCAGTCGAATGAACAACAAGACGACTCAAACGCTGGACATATGCACCGTGTTCCGTCAGCTCAGCGTTCCCGCGCAGGACATCCTTTTGCGGAGGTTTTCCACGGATGGAGGCCTCAGCAGAATCCGGATGGTGTGCAAGGAGTTCCGCAATTTCGTGGACAGCGGCGTTGAAACCTTCACGCTCGCTTTGGCGCCTCAGCACAAACTCTTAGTTGAGGCGGGACACGGGCCGCCGACCCTTCCCCGCTGTCGTGGCCTGAACCGTAGACTCAAGATAAAAACAGGATGGGATACCGGAACGACTGCATCCGTTTTGCGGCTGGCTGTCAGGGCTATGCCGCATTCCATGCGGACCCGCATCACTTCCCTGACTGTGATGGTGGAGGAGCAGATGTGCGCAGGCCTGCAAGTCGCCATCTCTGCCGTGCTTACCTGCCTACCGGCGCTGCGGACCGTTGACCTCTGCTCGGACTTGTTCTGGCCGCGCCCTCCATCGCAAGAAAAGCTGATGTACGACAAGCTGTTGTACGACACGCTCGCGACGCTGCCCTGCCTTGAGTCGCTATACGCGCCCTGCTTGAGCTTCGTGAGCCACTTCGCTGCAGTAACGGCAGCACCAGGAAGCTGCCGCGGTGAAGGTGCTGGTAGCAGCAGCAGCAGCAACGGTTGTGGCGACAGCGACGGGTCCCCCAAGCTCAAGTCCTTGGCGATTACCGGTGGCACACTCACGCCCAGCATCGTCGGCGACCTTTCTCGCCTCATACACCTCGTCAAACTGGACGTCAGCAACTGCATGGACTCCGATGGCACAGCCCCGCTCCTGGACAACCTGCCGCCCCGGCTGGAGGAGCTCACCCTCCAGGAGGCCACCCTCACACTGAGCTCCGGGACCATCGAGGAGGTGGAGGTCGACACCTTTCACGTCCAGAATGTGGACTGCGCGTGGGTACGGCAGCTCCTGAGCAGCAAGGCGATGGGGCGCCGTGTCTCGCGCATGACCTTCCGGCACCTGAGTGTGGGCGAGCAGCGGCCTCAGCCCTCCGGGCCGCTGAGGGAGCTCCTGAGCCGCTGTGAGCGCGTGGAGGTGGACATCCTCTACATATACTCTTTTGCGACGGAGCGCTCAGTGTACGACACCTTGGAGCTGTTGGGGTGCTGGCCGCGGCGCTGCGAGATCGGCATCAATTACAGGTTGGAAATACGCCGCATCTGCGCTCTGGATCTCCCGTGGGCGGGTGCGCCATTCCGGCCGGGAGGGGACGGACCCATGCCGCCGGTCGCTCTGCCGCCGCTGCGGCCACCTGCGCCCTGCCGCGCAGCACCCCATCATCCCTCGCAGCCGGGGCAGCCGCAACAGCAGCAGCAGCGGCAACAGCAGCGGCAGCAGCCCGGGGGACCGGTTGATGGGGAGGCTGGCAGTCCAATGCCTGAAGCAGATGCAGAGGAGGTCGGTGTGAGAGGGGTGCAGGGAGGCAGCGAAAGCCAGCGGGGCAATGGCGGAGGCAATGGCGGACAGCCCCAGGAGGACCTGGAGGAGGAGCTAGAAGGGGAAAAAGCTGAGGAAGAGGAGCTGGAAGCGTTTGTGACCTCCCTCGTGGGGCACTTTATCCAGACTCGGTGTCTGATCCCGGATGCACCCCGCGTGCTCCAGTCCGTCATTGCCGGCGGCGGCGGCGGCGGCAGTGGCGGCCGGAGGGCATCCAGCCTCATGCTGTTACGGGGTCAGCGGGTGTCAAGGCTGCTGTCAGCTCCTGCTGAGGAGCTCGACGCCTGGCTGCAGCGCCTGTTCGACTTCATCAATAGCGACAATTTTTACCGATTGTGCGCCGATTACGTGACAGAGGGGAGCATGGATCAGGCATTGGAAGTGTTCTACCTTACACTGCCCACGCACCAGGCGGTGATGCTGTGCTTTGAGGCATCCTCACACACTCACGCTTTTGCGGCCGCAGCGATGGTGACCGAGGGCTTGACGCCCACGTCGAATGTGGTGGTGTTGACTGCGCCGGCGCTGGTGGACCCCACGGCATCCCTTCAAATGGTCATGCTTCCCGACGATTTCTTCGGTGGCAACCGGAGGTTAGACACATGCGAAGTGCTGTCCGGAATCATGACGCCGGTGAGTCTGGCTGGGGCCCTAGGAGCCCCGTCCGAGGTGGTTTGGAAAGATATGTTTTCGGGGCGCAAATTGGCTGGGTGTATTTCTTTGCCCATACGGGCACCTGTCGGGCGCAGCCGCGCTCGTCGCAAATCACGCATTCCGCCTTGCCTGCCAAAGGTGACACACATGTAAAACAAAAGCATATGTGCTCGCGATGTTATGTCTCCGGCTCTCTTTATCTATCTATGTATCTATCTGTAATTGCCTTGCTCGCATACCCACACATTTCCACCTGGGGAGACACCATTCACTCATTATGACGCAGCCGACATCTCGCAAGACAGGTCGGAGCTCGCGCGTCCCCGCATTCCGGCCCAACCTGCCACGTGCTCCCCCATGATGATCGTCCTGACTCTTTATCACTTTAAGGCGTCTTCCATCCATACGAACCCACTTGACGGATTCCAATTTGCCTACACCCTGCCGCGCGGCTGGGGCCCTTGGTGGTGCAGGTGCTCGAGCGCATGTGGCGCCAGTACTGCCGGGAGGTGCGGGAGGGGGCCGCGGCCGCCTCCGGTTCCAACACGGATGCCGGCAGTGCCCTCGGCCATGGCGCCGGCGTCGACAGCCGCCTCGCGGTGGCGCACCTCTGCAGGCTGACACAGCTCGGCGACCGGATGAGACTCTGGCTCGAAGAGGAAAAGTGTCTTGTATAACCCAGAACCGCCCAGAGGCGTGTGTGTTTGTGTGTGTTTCAGTTGCCGTACCAAGGTATGACCGGGCGTGCTTACCCGGGGTGCCAAACTTCAGGTGCCCCCGCAGGGATTGAGGAAGGGGGTGAGAGGGGGGCCGGCGCGGCGCGGATCCTGTTCGGCCCTGGCCGTTGACGGTGGTCTTAGCCCCGCCACCCTAACACCAAGTGTGGCCATGAGCTTGATTGGCGGCACTGCCTCACTTAACCGGGTCGGACCGGGGTGCGTACTCGAAACTAGGTGTACCCTAATTGATTGATGTCGTGGGGAGCCAGCCAGGCAGGTAAGGTCGAGCCAATCGCTGGCGCCACCGCTTGGCTCCGGGAGCCTGTGTGCTATCGTGTTCGGCCTCGGCGGATTATGGAAGGAGGGCCTCTGAGGCGCTGGTAGGGACGGTGCGCACAGGGAGGTGAGGGAGCGGGGAGACGGAGAGACAGACCTGTGGCGTGAAGGCTTACAACCTAGACGGATACCTGGTCAGGCAGGTTGCTGGTGTGAGGTGATGGACCATTCGGGACCGCTGGGCGGCAGTTGTGTTGGATGCATGTCCGCCAATAGGCATGTGGGCCTACATCGGTAGGAGGGGCGGTAGCAGGGTGACACCTAGAAACGTGTTTGAACGGTACCCCCGGGGGACGGGGGAGGATGCGCCAGGTGCCGGAACGTGCCTGGTACCGTGATGCAGTGTTTCCGCCGTACACGCCGGGAGGAGCAGCTAGGGGTCGGGTGAGAGGGCCCGTTGCGCTCCCTTTTCGTGTCGTGGGCCATGAGGGGGGCCATGAGCAAGACATCGCGGCACAGCGGAGCTGGCACCATGGGTGGTTGGCAAGGAGGCTACGGCTTCAACTGATGTCCCTGCGGGGTCCACTGACACAGGTGCCGATGGTCAAGCGGACGGACAACCCCGCGATGTACCTACTTCACCCCCTCGCTTCCCGCTGCCTTCGCTATCCCGAGGACTTCAGTACCGTACGCTTGTTTGACCCGTCAGTGGCAAGCGGTTGCCGCCGAGCGGGTCGTTATTTGGGGACCGTTTTTTGCCTTTTAAAACGACCTCTGTCCACCGGGGCGTCCAGCTGGAGAGACCGCCCTGGGCGTCTGGGGGCAACACCCATGCCCCATGTGCCACGTCATCTCGTGTAACTCCACTCGCTGCCTCTGCCCGTCGCCATCGTCCGCAATCCTTCTCTCACGGCGGTTCAAGCACTCAAGACAATCATGGTCCCGAGGCAACTTGGACAGTGGATTCAGCATTCAGGTCCAGGATTGAACCTCACGGCCCCAGCAAGCCTGCCGGCACGGAAGGATGCACCGTACCGCTGTACGGCAGTGACCTGCCTCGGCACCGATACGGTCTGCGATGCCCACATCCAAACGCCATTAGCATTCTGCGCCGGCCGGGAACCACGAGGGATGGATGCGGCAGCGCACGGCAGCGCTGCGTCTCTTACATCGGGCCGCATCGACCACGAGGTGACAGGTGGTGGCGGCGGCTGACTCGTGGCTCTCGCGCCGCCGGTTCCTTGCCCAGCCATGAATGACTTCCTCCCGTGGCAGTCTGCCTGGAAAGAGCCAGACCCCGCTCCTCTCGTAGGCTGCACAATGACCGGAGGGAGCGACGAATGAGCTCGCCATCCAGACATCATCAGTACGGCACACAGACGCGCCGAAGTACACCTGCAACCGGGCCGGCACCACAGAATCCGGGAATCCTCGAACTCTATATCCTACGACAAACACTGCCCTCAATCCGCTGGACCATGGACCTCTCGTCCCCTCGCGTCGGCATGCAGCGGCTGCGTATCGAGTGCCGCGCTACGGCAGTGCAGCGTCAACGATTCCGTCACGAGAGGCGCTCCTCAACCCGCGCCCTCACGGCTGGGCACTGCTGGCTGCGGTGAGAACCCAGTCAGCAGTCACTCTCCTCGGCCGGTGGCCCCCCTCCCTGCCAGAATTGCCGTGGGTACGGTACCTGGCACCTCCCGGGAGCCCTGATCTGCCGTGCCTGCCGCGGGCACGTGCCGCTCCCTGTCCCGCCACTCCGCTCCGCGCTCCCGACCTCACATTCGCAAAACAACCCCTGCTCGTAATCCCCCCCTGTAGAGAGACAGGCGATCACTCAGCCGCCGACCATCCAGAACCGGGCCTGCTGCCTTGACAACGAAACAAAAAAAGACCGACACACGAAAATCAGCCACCGGCAGCAGCTGCTGCCGCGCACGGGGCGGCCGCCAACGCCTTAACCAAGGCGCTACACAGCACCGCCGCTTTGTCAAACGCGGGCGGAAATTTGAGGACGCGGCCCTGTGCGCCAGCAAGCAATGCTGTGGGCGGCGAAAAGCCGCGGTATGTGGTACGCAAGTGTACTGCTATTATAGCGCCGTACTGCTACTGCTACCGCGCGTTCTTTACGGTGGGGGAATCCGGTTACAGAGACGTGGCCGCAGCCGTCACGGCTATGACGCTGGGACGGTGTGGGACGTTCTGGCAAGTGTTCCCGAAGCTCTTGTGCCCCGCGTCCCACCATGTGCCGCGAGGACTGATCGCCTTCCAGCGTCGTTGGCGGCCTGTGTGCGGCCCGTGCACACTCCCGCCCAGCAGGCAGGACCCTTCTGAGCTGCTTCCTGTCCTGCGACTCGTCCACCCACCCGCTGACCCCCCGCACCCACCCGCCACAGCAGCGAAGTCAACCACGGGCGCGAGCTGTGGGCCTCCATCGGAGGAACACATAATCACTGTACTGAACTGTACGCATCCGCATCTTGGCTCACGACCTGCACATGGGGCTTTGGCGCCCCCGCTCCAGTTACCTTTACTCTGTACGGCCACAAACACACACCCGGAAGGCTAGGAGGTGTAGAAAGTAGTGGTGAAATCCCCTTCCCACCTTCCCGCCGCCGCATCACGCCCAGAGGTAAATAGCTGCCTTGCCTGTGCGGCAGCCGCCGCCTGCCGTCTGATGCACCAGCATTACCGCCTCTAGCCAGTCAGTTCACTGCTGCCGTACCTTCGTACGTCCTCGACGCACAAGGAACACGCGCCATCCAACGGCCATGAAACGTTGTTGAACACCTATTGGCTATTATTGCCCACCCGGAAGTACGCGATGTGATGCGATGCGATGCCAACCCGAATCTCACAAACCAACACATGCGCGACGTCCACACACACATGTGAGCCACTCCTACCGAATCCTCACCGACACACAGACCTCAACACACGCAGCAGGAGAACCCGCCGCAGAATATTATGGCATCAACACAACACATGCAGCAGAGATAACCCCTTGCTAGAGATCTGCACGGAGGGACGTGGGCGCGCTGACGGATCCAGCCCCCTCTGTCCGCAACGCCCGCCCGCAACGCCGTCCCTCTGGTGACTGCCTCCGCTGCGGTGCCAACCGCTGGAACCCCTACTGGCTGCTGCTGTGCTGCAGAACCGCCCGGATGGATGGATGGATGGATGGATGGATGGATGGATGGATGGATGGAAGGGCGCACAGCGCTGTGTAAGTGGCCCCTCCGACGGATGCCTGTCGGGCTGCCGGGCACGCGTATGCCCGAGAGAGGTCAACGCCGGTGCTCCGTATGCACTGCTCTGCCGCCGCTTTGGAACCCACACGGCACCCAATATCTCCTATGGTCCTAGTTGGGCATCTAGATACGGTGGTGCGCTGCCGTGGCCCCGCGTCCCGGCCCCCTCAGCGGCTCACGCGGGCAGCGGCACTGCCGTCGCCAGGACCTCCTCCACGGCGGGTTGCCCGGCTGCGCCAGCCGCGCCGGCGCTGCCACACCCACCGCCTCCTCCGCCGCCTCCTCCTCCGTCGCCGCCGCTGCTCCCACGCTCCACATTCGGCCTGCAGTCCGCCTCTACTCTGGCTTTCCCCGGCTGCTCGTCGACAGCGGCTGCAGATGCGCCGTCCTCCTCTGCAGCCCCATTCCCAGGACCAGGCGTCCCGCCGAACTCGTCCTCCACCCGCGCTCCCGTTGATGCTGAAGCTGGGGAAGATGAGCGGTCAGGCGACCCGCTGGCACCACCCGGCTCCGCCCCACATGGAGTGATCCCGGGCTCCACGTTGGGCGGTGCGGTGGTGGCGGTGCCCCCCTGCGGCGAGGGGGCGTCGCGCGGTGCGGCGGCCGTGGGCTCCTGCCCATCCCCGCTGCCGCCGCTGCGGCCGGTGGCGAGGCGCTGCTTGGACGGCCCTTCCAGCTCGCAGGCGGCAGCGCCGTCGGCCCCGCCCAGCGCCTCCGTCTCCACCCTCACAGTGGCGCCTCCGCTGCCCTCCTGGCCTCCCTGGCCGCGGCTGGTGGCGCTGCTGCTGACGACCCCGCCCTCGCCGTCCTTTGCGCCACCACCATCCGCGGCGTTCACGTCCCCGACGCTGACCTCCAAGTCCGCGCCTCCCTGTCGGCCGTCCGGCTCCTCCTCCTCACCCGCATGCGCCTCCTCAGCCGTATGCGCCTCCGCAGCGCCCCCCGATTCGCAGCCCGCATCGTTGCCAACGCCGCCGCAATCCGCTCCCACCATGTCCACCGCCGCCGCCTCCTCCTCCTCCTCACCGGTCTGCGGCTGTGACGCGACCCCGCCGTCCCGCGGTGCGCCGCTGCCGCCGCCAACCCGGCCACCACCACCGCCACCGCCGCCGGTGCCCTCGACCTCACCGCTCGGGCGGCCGCTGCCCGCCCGGCTGCTGCCGCCGCTCCTGACCGCGTCCTTGTCATAGGAGGAGGACGACGACGCGGCGCGAGTGACGGGCTCGCCGTCACGCAGCGGCGGGAAGAGCTGGTGCACGAATTCGTTGATGGCGGACAGCGTCGACAGCGGTCCACCGCCGGTGGTGGCGACCGTGGTGGTATGGGCGCCGGCGGCCGCGGGCGCGGTGGCGGTGGTGGTGGCGGCGGAGCCGCTGGCACGGCGGCCGACGGGGCCGGCAGGTGCGGCGGCGGCGGCGACGGTGGCGGCGCCGACGCTCTTACTAGACAGCTCGCGGGTGGCGCCGGCCGCAGGAGGGGCGGGAAGCAGCGGCTCGGATACTGCGGATGAAGCGACTGAGTCGGCGGGCGGGTCAGTGGGGCGGGTGGCGCCGCCGGCCGCCGCGGTGACGTCGCCCGCGCTCGCCGGCTTTGCGCCGCTGGCCTGCGCCGCCGCGGATCGGTCGGGTCGATCGGCTGTGGGGCTGCGGACCAGGTCTTCCGGGAGGCGGCAGTCCACCGGCTGGCGCAGCTCCCCGCGGGGGTTGATGATGAAGATGCGGGAGGGCTGCACACCAACCTGAAGGGCCGGAGTTTGCAGGGCCGGAGTTTGCGAAGGGACAACCCCAGGGGGGAGGGGGGGCCCTAACGAGGTCACAGCTGATACGCGGCGGATACGGGAATTTGAGACGGCGGCAACGAACGCCTTGCCAGCGGCATCGCCTTGCCAGCAACGCAGCGACCGACCAGTCCCCATCATCAGGAAACGAGTCCCAGGAAGGACCTCCCGGTCCCGGACAGGACCCAAACGAGCCATGCAGGTTGGAAGCAGCGCTGCCGCCCCCTCCCTTCCCTACAGTTTGAACATGTCTATCAAAGTTCTATATCCCTCCCCTACACACACACACACTCTCGGCGGGTTCTTTGTCTAAACACACACACACACACACGGTTATGGGTGGGCTTCTAATTAAACACACTGCGCCCCACCTCCCGGTAGCTGATCTCGTCGGTGTCCCGGTTGCCGAAGCCGCCGTAGAAGGGGTTCCAGCCGGGCGGGAACAGCGCGCGGATGTCCTGCAGGGTGGCGATCTTGAACTCGTGCGGCCGCCGCAGGATCATCTCCCTGCGAGGGGGGACAGGGGGGGCAGCAGCAGCAGCAGCAGCAGCGGCGGCAGGTGACATGACGCATGAGAAGGGAAACGGGAGCGCGTGACAAAGAACAACAACAGCGGTCGCAACTCGCAAGCAAGCACACCGACGGTGTCCGCGGCCCACGCGGTCCCCCCACAGACGTACGTGACCACACGCCCCAGGGCCACCCGCTGCTCCCGCGCCACAGAGCCGATGCGGCCATCCATGCCGCGGCCCCCGCCCCCCGCCCCACACGCCCCCGCCCCGCCCCGCCCCGCCCCCCGGCCGCCACCTGTACAGCGACGGCAGCAGTCCGTGCGGCGATATGATGACGGGCCCCAGGGGCATGCGGTGCTCCCCCTGCACCAGCGTGTTGATGAAGTCCCGGGTGATGTTGGCCTGGCTGATGGACCGGGAGCTCAGGTACATGATCTGGGAGGACAGGGCAGGGGGACAGGAAGGGGGCAGGGCAGGAAGGGGTCAGCGGTCGCGGGGGCGGGCAACGGAGGCCGGGGGGGTTTTCAGCGGCTCGGGGACATCCACAACGACGGGGCTGACAGCGTCGGTAGTGCGTCGGTCCAGGAGAGCCCTTCGAGAGTGGCGAAGGGGCCGGGGCCGCAAGGCATGCAAGGCACGATTGGGGCCCAGCCTGATGCACGCCTTCACCCACCCACACGACCGTCTCCCACCAGGCCAGCTTCTCCCAGCCCCTCGGTATTCCCTTCCCCTTCCCCGCGCTTTCCCAAGCGCCCTTCCCCATCGCTTCCCCCCGGCGGCAGCCAACCCCCCATCCCGCCCGCCTCTTTCCGCGGTTCCCCCTCACAAGGTAGTTGTTGTGGCGGATGTTGGTGAGCAGCTCCGCAATGCCCGGGTGCGACCAGTCCAGCCCCATGGCCGGCAGCAGGTGGCCCAGCACGTCGGACCTCGTGATGGTGCCGTCGATGTCGGAGATGACGATGCGGGTGCGCCAGGGCAGGAAGTACACGTAGGCGCGCAGCTCGTAGGCGCCCACCCTGGAGGGCGGGAGGAGAGGGAGGGGTAGGGGACAATCAGTCCCATGCTCCCATCACAGTAAGTCCGACCTCTACCGCACGAAACCCGCCGGCGCGCACCGCGTGCGCCCCGTCCCTATCCCAGCCTGATAGATACCCACTTGTACATGATGGTGTTCTGCCCGTACTTGAGCGGCAGCATTGCCAGCATCGCCGGGCTGGGCGTCAAGCTCTTCTTCGTCACCATGTTGTAGTCGGGCTGCGACTGCTGGTCAGCATCGCCCTGAGAAACAACGGTGCCGGCGGTGCTGCCGCCGGCCGGCAGCAGCCCGACGCTGTCGGCGCCCTCCGGCGGCGCCGCAGGCGCCGCCGCCTCCGCGGCGGCGGCGTTGGCCGCGCTGGCGGCGGCGGCGGCAGCGGCGGCGGGCTTGTGCTCCACTGAGCCCTGACGCTCTGCGATGGGGCTCGTCAGCGGCGGCGACCGACCGGTGATACCGGCGCTGCCCCCGCCGCCGGTGGCCGACGTCCGCCCGCCCTCCCGCCGGGTCCCAAACATCCACAGCCGCCAGCTGCCGGTCGCCTGACCCTTCTTGGGCGTCGTGGCGGCGCTCACCGTGGCGCCGGCGGCGACGCCCTTCGACGCGTCCCCCGCCGCCGCCGCCGCAGCCGCTACCGCAGCAACGCCCGCGCCGCGCGCCACTGCCGCCGCCAGCATGGCGGTGGCGGCGGCGGCCGCCGCTGACGTGGCCGCCGCCTCGCTGGAGACCGACGGGTCGGCGCCCTCCGGCGCCCAGCACGGCGTGCCCGGCGGCAGGCGCCAGGCGCCGAAGGCCAGGAGGCCCAGGAGGCTGTACGACAGCGGATGACAGGGGAAGATCACGCCGTTGCTGAGGCGGATTGTGAGCTCCGGGGATGTGGAGAGATCTTGGAACCGGGAGAAGAAGGCATCCTCCGAAACCCGGTTGGCGTCGAACAGCGCGGCCGCCTCAGTGTACGGCATCGACGGTCGGAGCTGGCTGCCGCAGAGCGACAGCTCGATGCCATGCGCCTGCGTCGCCGTGCGCGCGCCGGAGGGGGCGCCGCCGGCCGCCTCCGCCGCCCCGTGCGCGCGTGCCGCCTCCGCTGCCGCCACGAGCGCGTCTATGGCCCCGGACGGCAGCGGCGCCGATGTGGAATGAAGCAGCTCGTTGTGCTCAGGGCGTGTGTGCCCGTGCCCATGCCCATGGCCATGCGCATCTCCGTACAGATGCCCGTGCCCGTGCGGGTAGTGGTAGTGATGGTTATTGCCAGCGTGGTGGTGGTGGTGCTGCTGCTGCCGTACAGATGTCAACGACGTCGCGCCCGCGGCCTGCTCCGCATCGCCCAGGTACCCGCTGTCGCTGCCGCCCGCGGGCTCCAATCGCGCCACCCCGCCGCCGCCGCCGCCGCCGCAGCCGCCCGCGGCCACCTCCGTCGGCAGTACCGCCAGGTGCACGTGCACCTCGCCGGCTGGCGTGACGCCCAGAGACAGCCGCACGACACCCTCCCCCCGGACAGCCTGCGACCTCCGCGCGTGCCCATGCGCCAGCGGCTCCGCGGCGGTGCCGCCCTGCAGCTGCGCCCCCGCGGCAGCGGCGATCGGACCCGGGGCGCCAGCCTCCACGGCCGCCGGCCGCGCGAATGCGAACCCGGCAGCCCCGCCGGCGGCGGCACCGGCGAGCGGCAAGAACGCTGACGTCACCGATCCCGCTTCCGCAGCGCCGTCCTTCGACCGGTGCCACTCCATGCTGGATCGGCCACTGCCGCGACCGCCCAGGCGGCCCTCGGCTGCTGCGGCGGCAAGGCCGCCGCCGGCGCTGGCTCCACCGCCCCGCAGGCTGGAGGACAGCAAGCTGACGGTGGTGTGCGACCCCGGACCGGACCCAGGCCCGCACGCGTCGCCCGTCGTGGCGGAAGACGGGGCGAGCGGGCCGCACCCCGCGGCGGGCGACGCACGGTGCACGGCCGCGCCGCGGGCCACTTGCGCCATGGGGGCATCCAAGGGGACGGAGCGGGCGGCTGGCGGCAGCGGGAACGCGGGCAGAGGCAGCGCCAGAGGCGGCGCTGCGACGGGACCCAGACCCGGAGCAGGACATGGACATGGACCCGGCGCAGAGACAGGTGAAGGTGCAGGGCCAGCGGCGGCGGCGGGCCCCAGCACCTGCGCCCAGTCCACCGTGGCGTGCAGGATTGGGCCAACCGGCGGAGGGGGCCCCAACCCCGGGGACCTTGTACACCCCGGGTCAAGGTCGCACGGCCGGGGAGCCGTAGCAGCCGCGGCGGCCCCGGCTGTCGCCCCGTCTCCTGACGCCATGGGGGCCTCCGAGGTGGTGGGGCCGGCCGAGGGCGTGTTCTCGGGAAACCCGAGCTGCTGGTGCAGCGGCCGCTGCACACCGGAGTGCGTGTGCTGGGTCTGACCTTGCTGCTGCTGCTGCGGGACCTGCTGGGCCTGCGGGACCTGCTGGGAGCCCTGTTGCGTCAACAGAGGCGGCTGCGGCGGCGGCGGCGGCACCTGCGCCGGGAGCGGCGGCAGTGGCAGCCGCTGCCGCTGCTGCTCCGCAGCGTGTCCGTTCCCCAGCCCCGGGCTCCCCCCGTCCTTGACGTCCGGTGCCCTCGGGGCCTCCGCGCCCGACCCCGACTGCGTCCGCGGCCGCTCCCCCTCGTCCTCCGACCAGCCGTACGGGCTCGCGCCGCCGCTCGCCGCATCCGCCCACAGACGGTTGCTGCTGCAGGCGTCAAGAGCCCGCAGCTGCGCGCCCGCCGCCGTCGCGTCCGTGCCGGTGGTCGAATTTCGCTGCTGGGCCTGCGCCGCCTGCGCCTCCTGCGGCTGCCGCTGCTGCTCGTTCGCGCGCTGCGGCTGCGGCCTCCGCTCCGGTGACGCCGGCAGCGCCGGCGAGACCGCGCCCAGGATGCTGGCGACCAGGTCGTCCCCCAGGGGGGTGGCCAGGGTCTCGCGGGCGGACACGAAGGACTCGTTGCGATCCGCCATGGACAGCGCCGGCGCCAGCTGCAGCTGAAGGGAGAGCTGTGCGGGCAGGGAATGGAGTACGGGGAGTGGAGTGCAAGGAGTGGAGTACAGGGAGTGGAGTGTAAGGGGGTGTAGGGAGCTTGGGAGGCAGGGGCCTCGACCGCTGGGGTCATGCGCGAGACACGCAGAAGCCGGGTACCTGGATTGCGGCACACCGTCGGAATGGTATGTCGGGGGATCGCACATCTAGGGAAGCCGGGCCAGAGACAGGAGACGCAAGGGAGGGACGGGCTCGTTGCGGTCCGACGCGTGCGGGCGGTGACAGACCCTCGGCAGGGGCAGCTACGGCCACGGCCGAGGACTGCCGTTGGGCCACCCGGGAGGGACGGCAGGGACAGCAAGCCTTGGGTCACCCGGCTGCTGTGCGCCAGAGGGCGGGGTGTCGCAGGACAGCGTCGTCTGGCAGGGCTGCTCTCGACCCCCGCCACAGCGATCCCAAACGACCAGCTCCTCTGCACTGACCCAGAGGCCGGGGTGATCCCATCCCGTCCCGTGGTCGAGCCACATCAACTGCCCAGAAACGAGAGTGAGCCTGCGCTTCCTTCGCGCGCCGGCAGGGCCTTCCTGCTGCCGCCTCTCCCCCCCCCGTTCGTTACCCCTCGCCGCCCTCACTTGGGAATACCCCGGATGGGAAGCCCTGTTACTGTAAGCACGGGTAGGCCACGCCACTGCGCCTTCATCAGCAGACCAGCAACAGGGACGGGACCCATCAGCGCGCGCGCGGGCGTCGCCGCCGTACCTTAGTACCCGGGCCGTTTGATGGCGGCTCGTCAGCAGCTGCTGCTGCAGCCGTAGCTGTGCCCGGTGCCACCGCCGCCTGCGCAGTGTCCGTGCCGGGCTGCGCCTGGGCCTCACCGGCACCGGCCCCCAGCGCCGCAAGGGGCACCCGGAGCCCGCGAGAGCTGCCGCCGGTGCCTGCAAACACGCGCGGAGGGCAACTGCTGCGATCGGCAGGACGGACGAGAGTTCGCGCCCCGGTCAAGGCAAGGCACCACAGGCAAGGCAGTGAAATGCCGTGCCACGGATTGCTCGATGTGCGGTCCCCGCTCTGTGCGCGGGCGCGGGGCGGGGGCATGCCCGTCAGGATCCAGCGAGGCACGGCAGCGCCCTTGTATGCAGACGGGTTCCACCGAGCCGTGCGGACGGCGGCCTGGACCTGAACCCGCCAGGCCTTGCAGAACAGCCTGACCTGAATTCTGCGTGACATCTCCTTCAACTGCTGGGTTGTCTTGCGGAGAAGAGGGGACTAGAGTCGAGTGGCAGCTGGTGAGGGAGGCACGGTGAAAGGCCCCATGGCCGCAACCCGGGTCCGGGACCCGATGCTCACCCGCGGAGCTCCTGCCGGAACCCCGTCTTGCGTCCTTCATGCCGTCGATCCGCTGCCGTACTGCGGACAGCGTCGCGCCCGCCTCACTGCCATCCGCAGGTGGCTCGTCCGCGCCGCTCGAGTACCCGCTCGGAGGGGACATCATCCCCGCCAGCAACGCTTCCTGTTCATCGTCATCGCCCCCTGGAGAACAACGCAACGGCCATGCGATGCATGTTTCGATGAAGATCAGAGAAGTGGGCTCCAGCTGCGCTGGTGTACCAGGCCGGTCGGCTGACTGACTCCTGCCATCGGTAGGATGCCAATACAGGGTTGCATAGCTTGCGGGCGTATGAGAATCGTGGCAGCCAAAAGCAAGACGGATGTAGGAAACGGGGAGAGCTGGTGAGGGGGGGGCATGGTGGCGTTCCGTGAGCAGAATCTGTGTTGACGTCAACGTCAACATAAAAAGAAAACCCGTCACACCCCCGCCCCTCATATCCCTTGAATTACACATACCTTCCCTGATGTCCTGGGTTTCGGTGGCGAAGTATGCCTGACCATACATGCCAATGTGCATTCCGAACGGAGCCAGTTGGTCTGCGATCCAACGGCGCCATCACAAAGTTAGGGGCTTCTGTAGTGACAACAGTTCTATGTCCGGTAATCCCTCACCGTTGATGTAGAGTTTGACGTTGCGCTCGCGTGTGCGAAGGGCTGTGTACTTGCCGAACCGGACTGCGATTCAGGCAAGCACAACCCATTATTTGCAAGTCAACCACGAACAGCGCCTTGTTACACCAAAGCAGACCTCGAACGCACCATAAAAGGGAGTTGCCTTCCGGCTTCCATCTGGTTGCTCAACGACCAGTATATCGACAGCACCAGCGATGTGCGGCGTAATGTTATTAACCGCAGTGAGAACAGCGCTGCCACCGTAAACCACACCACTCTGCACTTATCGCAAGGGTTTGGGGTGCGTCCAGCATGAAAACGCCTAGTCCACGGCAAGCGGAGCAGCTGCTCCTACGCAATCTTCAATATCGCTGAGGCACCATAGGTGCAAAGCTTGCCTTCAGAGCGTTAGACACGCGAGAGGAGGTGCGGGGCTTTGTGCCCGCAGCAGCAGCTGCAGCTTCCTTCGCTGGCTGAGCCATGCGACGATGCAACAACTGGCGATCTTGTCAGTTGAATAACTTTAAAACAAGCTTGATTTCATGATGCTATGCAAAGCTGGCACAACCTATCCTTGTTGCCACGTAGGCAAGCAGAAGGGTCCTCAATGAATATCATGGCACAACAATGTATGTCTGTAGTGCACTTTTTACAAGTAATGAAGATAGCAAGAGTTACGGGCAAACTTAAGGTCTGCACCGGATATACGGGCATCCCGCACACTCGTTGGCATCATGCAATCCCGCTCCAGACGCCGTCCGAAGATTGGTCATTAAGAACCATCACATTCACACAGGACCTTGCGATACTTCCTGGAACAAAAGCTCAAATGTGTCATACGAATGGCAGGTACTGACCCAGTCGAGTCTCACTGGAGGTGTGGACTATCCGCGCGGAATGCTCACCTCCGCTGCACGAGGCCCTGGAATTCCTGCTACCCTCGGTGTGCTCTGCTGCGACACCTCCTCGATCTCTGTGCTAACCCTCGAAATCGACAACGCCCGGAGCTCCACACGCCCAGCCGACACGTATGCCCCCTCCGTGCCGCTCCCGTCATCCTCCGCTCGCCCACTGGGCCCCCCTGCCCCCGTCGCCGCCCCCTGCCCTCCTGCCGCTGCCCTCCCCGGCTCGGGGCCCTTGCCGGTGGCCTCCACTCCCTCCGTGAGCACCTCCACAATCTCCCACAGGTACGACAGAGACGTGTCGGAGTGCAGCATCTGTGCAAACTCCGCCCACACCTCCGGCTGTTCCCGCTTGAAGGCCGTCACCGTCGTCGCGTCAACCAGCACCACCGCCATCGACACCGTCCAGGCGACTGCGCCAACCTCCCGGCACAGCGACTCCACCGACACCGCGCACATCTCCACCTCTTCGCCGCTCCAGACTGGCAGCTCCGAAACCGCGCGCGCGAGCGACTGCAGCAACTCCCGCGCCGAGTGCGCCGCACAGCCGCGCGCAGCGTACGGCGAGTCGCGGTACTGCTTCATGAGCCCCGCCAGCCCGCCCGGCAGGAAGCTGCTCGCGTTCACCAGCTGTCCTAGAGCCGCAAGGTGCCCAGATTCCAGGAGCCTCCAGGCGTGTTCCGCAACCAGCTTGCATGCAGCCTTAGAATTCGCGCCGCTCCCTGAGGCGCCTGACGCGGCCCCCATGAGCATCTGCGCAAGCGCCGGGCTGCTCGGCGATACCAGGTTGCTCGCACGCGATGGGCTGTTGGGCGGCAAGCTGAACAGCGCGGCCGCGTTGTGCTGCGCGGTGGCCGCGGCAACCGGCGCCGCTGCGGGCGGAGCACCCTCCGGGTCATGGGCCGTGGCCAGCTGCTGCTGGACCGCGCCAGTGCTCTGCACCTGCTGCTGCGGCTCCCCTTGCCCGACCTGCCGGCCTTCATCCGAAGCTGTGTCCGCGCTGTATCCCAGCAGCCAGCCCAGCCACGTGCGGCCACCGCCGGCGCCAGCGCCACCGGCACCTGCGTCCGCCTCCTCGGGCGCTGAGGTGGAAGGTTTGTAAGCGGACGGCTCGCTGGCCCTGGCGGCCGGCTGCTGCTGCTGCGGCTGCTGCTGTTGTGCCGACATGGCGGGCGGCTCCGAAGCGCGTCCGCTCGCGCCAGCGCTCTCCTTCGCCACGGACGGCTCTGCAACAGCAAGCGCACGTGCGGAACAAGATACCCGCGGGAAAGCGTGAACGTCGGCATCCCATCTCGCGGCTTAAGCGCAGCCGCCACAAGGTCAACACAATACGTGCGCACAACACATGCCATTATGCGTCCGCAGCGACAAAGACCGTCTACACCTCCCTGCCCAGTTCTGGGCTTGTTCTTTGCAAGCAAGCCCCCGTGGCATCACCTGGTGACAGCACCCGCGCGACCTCGCCGTCCTGGTCCACAGGCGGCACCACGAAGCGCAGCAGCTCGCAGCACAGCGGGTACTGGCCCCGCAGCAGCGAGCTGCGCATGAGCCGAAGCGCCTGCTCCTGGGCCGCGGAAGCTCCCTCCAGCCTGGACCGGCAGACATCAGCATTAACATCGGCAAACACCGAGGAGATGCCGGGGAGAGCAGGTAGGGTAGAAATCGACGCACGAACAGCATTAGCTCAGCAGCTGCGCTGAGGCAAACAGCCAAGTCCACGCAGCTGCACACATCCGAAACGCATGCATTCACAGCTTGTTGTATGCGCGCGAGGTGCGCTGCGGACGCACCTAGCGTGTGGTTGCAAACGGCCCCGACGAATGCCATGCGCAGTGCCCATCAGTGCGAAGGTGGTTTGCAGTCAACGCAGGGGCTGTCACCCCTTACCTGTCTATGATGAGCAGGAAGCAGGCCGCGCTGGCCAGCTCCCCCGCGTCCACCAGGCCGTCCAGAAGCTTGCTGGGGCTGCCCACGGCGTCGAACAGAGGCGGCCACAGGGCTGCGTCCGTCTTGCGGGCAACGCTGACCACCACCTCCGCGAACAGGTTGGGGAAGTAGCGCACCAGCCGGGCGGCGTCCGCCAGTAGCGACTGTACACGAGGGCAGGGCGTCCAATGTAGCACCAATCGAACGGCAAAAAGTCAGGAGACGGGTTCCTACGCCGCTCCAGCGGAACTCGTCCTTTCGCAGCTAATCGCGCGCTTCGGCCGGGACTTGCTGTCCCAAGCGTGCAGCCCACTAAGGCGTGTGTTACTCGCTCTACGCAGAGACGAGGCCCCGGCACTACCCCACAACAGTCGCGCCGCCTGAAGGAAAGCGTCTTCACGCGCCGCGCTACTATCCTCACCGGCTGCGGCTGCTGTGGCTGCTTCAGGGATGGTTGGGGCACCAGCAGCTGCGTGTCCCCAGATTCCGATGCCGGCGCCGGCCCGGGCGCACGCTTGGCGCCGGGGGCTGCGGGGCGCGTCAGCGCCGGCTTGTTGGTCTCAATTTCCAGCGCTGTGAAGAGCAGCCACTCCAGGGAGCGCGCGAAATGGGGCCCCCGAGCGTGGCGGCGCGCCAGCGACACAGCCTCCTGGAACGCGCCCCGCTGCAACAGCCTGCTCATTCAGGAGAGGGGTGATGTCGGTTATGTCAACTATTGCTCATTAGGTAACTTCTCGCGGGTTAGTTGTTTATTGATTGACTGACAACAGGGGTGATGTCGGCAGACACGAAGGCAGGAGGCGTGAGGTCCCGCCAAACTCAATATGCAGGACGTGTCCGAGACCCGCGGGCGTTCCACCCCTGACCTGCGAACCGGGCAACTGTATCGCTCCATGTCGCACGGCCAACTGGGTTACAGCCAGAAAGCCCCGTGCTCCCTGGGAGCGCTCCCCAGCAAGGCATGCACCACTGCCTGAGCACTACGCGCAAAACCTGCCCCGCGGCCGTTTTGGGGGGGTTACAGGTAGGCTCTTGGCCCCTCGCCCTCTCCAACGCCCACCCCTGACACCGACGCTGTTCCAACCGGCACCTCCCCACCTTCGTAGAAGGCACGGCAGTACGGGCTGCGATTCCGGGATGGGATGGAAGCAGGGCAGCTGAGCAGCGGTCACCATGGCCACGCCACCAACGTTTGTGCCCCCAGCCGGCAGCCCAGCGTTGCCGCGCACGATTCGCTGCGTAATGCCTACAATGGCGTCATCGGCTAGCGAGATGCCCACAGGGTACACCTCCTGAGGAGGCAGTCGCACATTCGAAGGGAAGCGAGGGCGCAGCGATCGTCTCAGAGAATCGGATGACAGCAGAGCGTCCACGTCGCACACCCTGACCACGACGGTTGCTGTTAAGGGTGTTGAAACGATGCTGAAAAAAGGACGTAAACTGGAACCCCGATTCGGCGGACCAGTCATGAGCCCAACAAGACCTACGAGGGGAACGCCTAGGTACAGTGCAGCACCGAATGTCAAGTCCTAGACCATTGGTCGGTTACCAACTTGTACCTGCATGTACAAGTGAGCCTTCATCGTCGGCTGATACTACGCGCGTTCTGGAGACCCCTAAGGGCCCATCCCCCACGTGACACGCCGGCACGGTTCGCAGGGCCCACCTGGTCAAACTCCAGCTCTATGTCGTGTCCCTCCTTCGACGCCATGCTCGGCACAGACGCCGCGCCGAGCGACGACGGGAAACACAATTGCATGCCAGCCGGGCCGTACAACCACCACGGCATCTCCACATCTAGCGTCGCAGCGGAGTGCGGCCCCGCAACCGCTGTGCCCTCCGCCGTCGCCGCCGCTGCACCGCTGCGGCTGCCTTCCGCGTCGCTTGCTGCCTCAGACGAGCTGCCCGTTGCGTTGGCCGCCCCGCGGCCCGGCGCCGGCAGACCCGGCGGAACGTCCGGTGACCAGCCAGCGCTCCCAGCCCACGCGCCGCTCATGCTGCTGGCCGACGCCTCTGTCTGGCAGGTGATCGTGTCGCTCAGCCAGAAGGCCTCAATCTCCGTCGCCAGCGCCAATTCCGAGCCCTTCTCCAGGTCAAGCACGCTCAGCATACCGCCCCAGCGAAGCAGCACGCACTGTCGTGGTGCCGCCGCTGAGGACGTCACAGCGCCGCCGCCCGCCGCGGCCGCGGCGGCGGCCGCGGCAGCCGCACCGACGGCTCCAGGCGATAGCGGCACCAAGGCCACGTCGGATAGGTACCGACCCACATCGAACATGGATATCTCCCGCAGCATAGTGATGGTGGCCCGGGGAGTGCCGGTGGGAGAAAGATCGCCCTGCAGGTTGACCTCCAGCAGCGTGATCTCGAGCGGCTCCGACGCGAGCAGGATGTGTGAGCCCAAGCAGTCCATGGCGATGGGCGGCTGCTGCAGCGGGTACCTGTCGGCCGGGGAATTTCACAGCATTACAGGCACATTGGATTTCAAGATGCGCCGACCCCCGGCTGCTCCTCTGGTCCTGGAGTTTCCTTTCTGCATGGGTGCTGCGCGGGTTTCTGGTGCGCCTGCGCCTTGCCAACGTAAATCCGTGTACAGCGGCGCAAGACGGATCGCCGTGCATGGTAAACCAGTACATGGGGCAAAATTGAGAAAAAGAAATAAAGCCGAAGAACGGACCGGGGCATGGAATGTGCTCCTCGTGGCGTATGCTCCTCCCCAGCCTCACCTGGCTAGGAGGGACGTGAGATCCAGGTGGTAGCGCGGAAGTAGAAGCAGCTCGTTACCGAGGACGACACCCGTCGCTGCCGCTCCCCCGCCGCCTACCCCAATGCCTCCGGCCGGTTGCGACGTTGGCTGCGCGGCGTCATTTGGATCCGGGCCCGAGCACGCTACGAGCACGCCCGAGCTGAGCCAGCCAAGCGCCCGGCAGCTGATCTGCCGCTCCTGGCTGATGTCCCCGAACAATCGCCACCTGGAGCGATAAAAAAAGCGGCAGACATTCAGACCTCCACCTTTGTGACCCAGATTTGTCCATGCCTAAACACATGGCTGTTTTCACTTTCTGCCCCAACAGAAAGCCAGA
Organism: Eudorina sp. 2006-703-Eu-15; assembly: GCA_003117195.1. NCBI lineage: Eukaryota > Viridiplantae > Chlorophyta > Chlorophyceae > Chlamydomonadales > Volvocaceae > Eudorina > Eudorina sp. 2006-703-Eu-15. The sequence continues at coordinate 708,410 of BDSI01000044.1, forward strand.
GCTTGACCCATAGACCACGCGCCGTACTGACGACTCAGTTACGCTAATCCATTGCTAATCCAACGCCAACAGGACTATCCCTGGGCTCTTTCTCGCGGCCTCTGTTGGGTAAGGGCTGCGACGGTGTGTAGGCGGCGTATCGCGCAGCTGGGATTCGCTAGGCACTCCAGGGTCCGCCCGACCCGCAGCTGTCCGGCCGCACCTCTCCGTCGGTCGGTTATACACGGCCAGGCCGTTGCGACCCGCGACCGCAATGTCGGTTCCGCTCGCGCTGATGGCCGAGCGCTGCAGCGGCCAGTTGGCCGCCACGTAGCTGTGAGGCACCAGCACGTGGGAGACGGTCAGATCCCCGACCTGCGGCGCATCAAGAGGCATCAACGACACGCGTCCGGCATGCGTGAGGATGAGCTGGAACATGTGGCGGACGCGGTGATGATGGCCGGCATCTGGCGGTCAATACTGTCGCGGCGAGGTCAGAACAGCAGCGACCCAGATCGAAGCGCTGGCACGGGTCATTCCCCGAGGCGCACCTGCGGCACCGCCGGCTCCGCCGCGTCACCTGCGGCCCACGGCATCACCCCCATCGCGACCTCGCCGGCCTCCCGGATGAGCAGAAGTCGGTCGTGCGCCTGAGAAACACCACGGAATGGCGCTGTCAGAACGGACGCATACTTCGTCATTCTCCTCCGGTGCAGTTATAACCGGGCAGCTGTTGGTCGAACCAAACCTACACGGACTACGCGACTTTGCTGATGTGTCAGCAGATTTCCTCAGCCCGCGCTGCATGGCCTCCTGCCCTGCCCCAGACATGCCCTGCACTGATATACTACCACACACACTACCATGACACACAGCTCGCGGTGGCAAGCGCAAATTCGGTTGCCGACGTGCCTTGCGCGCGCAACGGTGACCTGGGCTGGTCGATGCGGGCCACCTGCCGGCGCACCGCTCACCTGCAGCACGTGCACCTCCTCTTCGACCAGGCTGGTGCCCATGCCGCCACGAGCCACTCGGTGGTTACCGGCCAAGCTGTGCGCAAAAGTCACCTCCGTCAGGCCGCCGCCCGCGCCCGCCATCCCCGCGCCGCCGCCAACCTCCGCCACTTCCAGCTGGTAACCCATGGGGCCCCAGCACAACGCACTGACCGCCCCATCCAGCGGGACCTGGGGCTGCGGTCCTAGGCTGCTGGACGGCAGCCGTTGGAAACCGTAGCTGATGGATCGGCTGGCCCAGCTGGGCTGATGACTCATTGCTCGCGAGGCGGCCGAGGGGTAGGTCGAGAGGCCCGGTGGAGGCTGCCGCAGGCTGCACATCAGCCGGCAGCCCGATGGCGACCAGACCACCACACCCTGTCCCGCATAGCCCACAGCCAGCGCTCGTCCATCGGGTGACCATTCGACCTGTAGCAGAAGAAGGACATTGAAAGGAGCAAGGAAGCGGGTCCTCCCCCACATGACGAAATAGGGGCACTTACGGCAAGGCGCCGCGGGATGCAAGTCAAGCGTTGACCGAATTGAAGACGCACTGCACTTTGTTCAGGCTGCGTGTGCCAAGAATGTTGTTGCGTCGCGCCAACGAATCGCGCTTCCAGCCCTAACAACAGCCTGATTCCAACACCCCTGAACATGACCTGCAGCGTCGGCATCCCCGTTGGCAGGAATGGGCCCCAAAATGCTCGCCGCGATTACCTGCGAGACTGGACCGGTCTGCTGCGGCTTGTGGCCCCAGTTCTCCAGCGAGAGGATGCGGACAGGAGGCTCCCACGCCGCACCATCAGCTGCGCCCGACGGCACGCCTGCACTGCCCGAAAAGCCAACCTCGGGACCGCCTCCAGCGCCCACTCCACTGCCATGTAACCTACGTGAGATTGCAGACACGATGGAATGGAGACCGGAGCACCCTAAAGTCCCAACGTATGCAACGCCGTATAACCCATTCACGTGGACAAAAGATCAGGGGGCACATGGGACTGCAGAGGAAATGCGGCCCAAGTATTTTTGTCTTGAGGCTCAACCTCGTCTTGTCGCGGGGCATGCTGGGAAGGAAATGCCCTAACAACCGTGTTTCCCTTAGAAGGCAACCCTTGAGATCTGGCCTCACCAACAGGAAGCAGGGAACCCCTTGGCAGCTAGTGCCGCATTACGCACGCGGATGTCCACCAGCCAATGGTTGAAGGTCGGATCGCCACCCAACCCATCCACCCACCTGTACAACTCCACGTCGCCGTTTTCCCGGCCCACAGCTATCAGCTGCGCGCGGGCGCCAACCTGCGCGCACACTGCTTGCTTCTCCGGACCGCACAGCCACCGTCCAAAGCACATCTCCGGCAATGGGCTGAGTCCGCTCGGTGACGTACTGCACACCGCGCAAGCGCCGTCCGCCAGCACCATGACCACCTGCTTGCTGTGCTCGCAGTAGCTCATCTGCACAATCGCTCGGGAGATGAGAGCTGTCGAGGGGGCGCCATAACTCTGTCCGTTGACGGCCGCGGCGCTCGGCCAAGCCGCTGCCGCGCTCGCGAACGCACTGTTGCTGCCGCCGCCAGAGCTCCTCCCTGGCTGTGCAGCGCCGAGGGCTGCCGCGGTCCCCGGGTTCTGCTCGGCCCTTGCTGCTGCCTCGCGCTCCCCTGCGCCCGCTGAGTCCGCAACGCCCAGCTGTCCGAGGTCCGTCACGTCGTCGAGAGGGTACGCCACCTCCTTCATCTGCAGTAATGCAGGTGCAAGGGCGCCCAAATGAAGGTGTGCGATGCAGGTGTGTGGGCGCTCGAGTGAAGGTTCGAAGGGGAGGGCTTGAGGAAGAGGGCATGTGAGGTGCAATAAGAAGTTGGTCAGGGACGATGCTGTCGATTGAGACCCCTGAGCTGATGCCGCCGGACGTGCCGGCAGGTCAGCAACAGGCACGACTAACAAGCATTTAGTGCCGCCCTCTCAAAGGCGATGCAGCGATATCAGCGATCATTTCACTATCGGGGACACTGGCTTACTGCCACAGGTGTTCCAGGGTTGCACGGTTGGGAATGATGTAGGGGGGTGTCTTGCTACTAAAGCGGGCCGCCCTTCCGCCTGCCACTGACCAGCCACCCGGCATATAGTGAAAAGGACCAGAATCCAACACCAGCCAAGCTATATCACCTTTCCACTCCAAGACAGCGATGCCACGGTGCCATCGGCAAAACCGACGAGCAGTAGTCGGCCGTCCCCGGTGATAGAAAGTGCACGCGTTTCGCTGTCCATACGGATACTGCTCTTCAGGTAAATGTCTGCCTTTTGCACATCCTTCAGAGCTATGTTGCAAGACGAGTGCAACAGGTTGTCCTTCCACAGGTGGATCGCGTAAAGGTGTAGGTAGTTCTCCGACGTCTGCGATGCATGATAGTAGCACAATTTCAATTAATTCTTCCAGTCCGTAACAGGCCACTCGGACTGGCAAAAAGCCGTGATTCACTTGCAGACAAGCTTCGCCCCCACTAAACCTGGCATGTCAGTAGACGGTTCAGGCGAAAGGATACTACGCACCAAAACAGCCAAGGTGGCCTTGGCAGGCGACCATAGTGCGGCCATATGCATTCCCTCCTGCTTGACATCCTCCTCTGTCCGCACACATTCGCTGAGCTTGATCCGATACAGGCCTCCTGTCCAGAGTTGTACGCTAGTCCGCGAGACTGCGAATAGGTACTTCTCAGTTGCCTTCAGGTAAATGAAGGTATCGTTGGGCGGGAGGTCTGTAAAGGCCACTTGGGGCCATCCATATGCAAAATACATCCTGCTTTCAGCAGTTCGCCGCTAAAACATGTTGTGAAATGCCCTATCAACCCACTCAGTTGCAGGTGAAGCTTTGCGTGCGAACAGTCGGAGCATTCTCGCAAATCGGTTCCCCAGATACATGTGATATTATTTGTGCCGAACCATTGTATGCATGTTTGCAGTGTACCTCTGTGTGAACGACTGTAAGTTGAGAGGTGCCGTGCGGCAACGGAATGCGGGTAACTGCCATGTCACATGAATCATCCAGAAACACTATAGGGAATCTATTTCATTTACACATCAAGATGCATGGCGCAGAAGGCGCTGAGGCAGGCGCTGAGGGTTCTACTGAGAGTCCAGTCTCAGTAACCCTCTGTGGGGCACAAATCCTCGTAACAGTTGTCGTAAACAATGTCAAAATAACGATCTCAAAGCGCAATTTGGAGCATTTCGATGCCCAGGTGAGTGTCAGTATTACTCTGACAGGTGGTTTCGCCGTTTTAGTGCACAACTTCGTGTCTTAAGAAGCGTTGATGTCTCAGGCCAAAGATGATGCGTGATACCGACCAGACCTTGCGAAATGTACAGTCATCTAGTTCGGTGGCGTTGTACTCCTAGCCGCACCACTTCGTGGCGCTGTACGTCCAACCGCCTTCTGCATGTCCTACTACACGTGCTCGCACAGGACCCGTACTTCTTTGACTCCGACTACACAATCGCCGGTTCAACGGGATTCTTGCTCTGGGAGGGCAACTGGCTGTTGCTTCGAGTTCTTCGCACGTCAACCTCGAACGTGGGCCAGCAATCCAGTAGCAACTCAGATCGGAGCGGCCCACCCGTCGGGGCCACCGCTCAACATGTCGCCCTTGGCCACTTGCTTGCTGGCCGACGAGTGTTGGACCTGGGCTCAGGCACGGGCCTGGCTGGACTGAGCGCCGCCGCTTACGGTGCTCACGTTCTGCTCACCGACCTAGCATCCGTCTGCGATGGGTCCCTGCGGGCAAATGTCCAACGAAACATCCGCCCAGCATCCACACCAGCTTCGGGCGAGGTGGCCGGGGCCCTCATAGCGCCAGCGGCTGGCGCCACATATGCCAATGTGGGTACTTACGAGGAGCATCAGGTGCAGGAGCAGCACGCACCGCAAGGTGTTGCAGGCACACCGTGGGCAGGTGCCGTTCCGGTGGGCCGGGGCAGCGCCGCAGTGATGCCACTGGACTGGACGGAGCCGCTGGAGCCGCAAGTTCGGGCGGGTGGCAACGATCCACGGGACGCCGACTTCATCATTGCGGTGGTAAGGCTACTTGCGCACTCCTTGGCAGGGGTTGATGAGATGAGGCACCTTCGAAGTTATCTGGGTCGCCCGGTCGGGACTAAGGGTCCACCTTGTAACGCTTTAAATGGCCTCCTGATGGTGATGATGGCGTGTCGGCCAACCATAATTTGCACTGGGCACTGCTGTGCTTAACTGGACCCATGTGGGCTTGATGGGCAGGGGTAGGAATAGGCGCTAGACCCTGAGCAAGACGACATAGGGCAGACCTAGCAGGTGCACGGATTGGTTAAGCACTGGAAGCAGTGCAATAATCAAGTTATATACGTCAATCACAACACGGGCGCCACCAGGGCAAATGGCGCACCCTGTGTTCACTATGGTTGCCGGCGATGGCCTTGCCTTGTTTCAGGACACGATATGGCTGATGGATATCTTCAACGCGTTCCTCGACGTTGTGCTGGCGGTTCTGTCGCGGAAAACCTCCGCGTCCGGGGCGCTGTCGTCTTCTAACACCGACAACTGCGCCTGCTTTATGGCGTTCGTGGAGCGCGCTGGCGAGGACTCCAAGCTGTTCATTCGGAAGGAGGTTGTTGAGCAGGAGCTAAGGGCGCGTGGCTGCACTGTGGACACGCTCTTGGCCGAGGAGGTGGATGTGGACGGCGTTCCACGACCCGGACGGGTCCTCCGTGTGATGCTGCCGACGGAGTGAGGTCAGAATTGGAGTAGAGGGTGACCGAGAGTCGCGTTGTGGGTTGATTGCTTTCGTGGTGCGGGACCTCGCAGGACCGTGGCAGGAAAGAAACTCAATTCAAATGATCCCCATTATAGGTGGTGTTGATAAACACCGTGATTGGATGAAGGATGGCGACGATTCAGCAACAGCATTTACTGTGAGGTGAACTTGGTGACAGCTTTGGTTCCTTCCGACACCGCGTGCTTGGCCAGCTCGCCCGGCAGCACCAGGCGAACCGCCGTCTGAATCTCGCGGGACGTCACAGTGGGCTTCTTGTTGTAACGGCTCAACTTTGAGGCCTCGGTGGCGATCTTCTCGAACAGATCGTTGATAAAGCTGTTCATGATGCTCATCGCCTTCGAGCTGATGCCAGTATCTGGGTGGACCTGCTTCAAAACCTTGTAGATGTAGAGCTTATAGGTCTCGCTCTTCGAGATTTTGGCCTTCTTCTTAGCCTTCTTCTCGCCCTCCTCGCCAGCGGCCGACGGCTCCTTTGCAGCCTTCTTTGCCGGCGCCTTTTTCTCCTTCTTCGGCTTGGCTACCTTGTCCTTGGCGGCCTTTGGCTCTACCTTCGCCTCAGGGGCAGCATCGGCCTTCTCGGAGCCCTTCTCCTCCTTAACGCTCTTGTCCTTGGGGGCCATTGCTTGTTGATATCTCAGGTAAAATGTCAGATAGCAACTAAATACTGATAGTGCATTTGTCCATTTGTAGCGTTCTTGAATTTGAGACGGTTACCCCGGCGATCCAACTCTTTCTCGTCCAACCGTTTCCGAAGTCATGCAAAATGTATAAAAAGGACTCGCCAATAAGCTCATTGGTAAGTTACCTAATTTCCATACGTCCCTCGACTCGTTTCTACCGTTAGCTAAGAGAGCATCATGGCTGGCCGTGGCAAGGCGGCAAGAAGGCTGTTAGCCGCAGCTCCAAGGCGGGCCTGCAGTTCCCCGTTGGCCGCATTGCACGGTACCTGAAGAAGGGCAAGTATGCTGAACGCATTGGCGCCGGTGCTCCTGTGTATCTTGCTGCCGTCCTGGAGTACCTGACTGCCGAGGTGCTGGAGCTGGCTGGCAACGCGGCTCGGGACAACAAGAAGAACCGCATTATCCCGCGCCACATCCAGCTGGCCATCCGCAACGACGAGGAGCTGGGCAAGCTGCTGGGCGAGGTGACCATCGCGTCCGGCGGTGTGCTGCCCAACATTCACGCTGTGCTGCTGCCCAAGAAGTCGAAGGCAGGCAAAGGCGAGGACGGCTCGGCTGCCGTGTAAAAACGGAATGTGTACGCGACGACTAATCCACGGTGTTTCTCAACACCACCACTCTGTCGGACAAATGCTGTGCCCAACGCCCCACCTGCTTCTGCACATTTTTGGGCGGGGCCCCAGCGCGAAGCGCGTTCGGGGGGCCCCGCCCCCTAGGATTGCCCATGTCCGTGTGTCCGTCCGTGTGTCCCTGTGTCCGTCCGGTAACGGCAAAACGTTCATTATCCGCTAAACTAATTCGCTGTGTTTGTCATATTAATTGTCCTCTATTGCAAGGTAACTTTGGTTTGGCTGAAAAAAATTCTTTGCGCACAAACGGTCAAAGTAAAGCTCCGCGGTCTCCATGGACCCGAGTCAACATTCACCCAACGCCTCTCGCGCTCATGTTTGTTGCAACAGGTGCCGCGTGATGAATACTTGGATTAGCGGCAGGTGGCGCGTGCTAAATTGAACTTCCATAGTGTTCTGATGTTTGAACATCAAGATGCCACCAACACCAAGATTTGTCTTTCTGTTTTGCCAGATGAATACAATTCAACATTATGTATTGAATCAAAGTTTCAAGATGCAAAGGGATAGCATACCGAGTACCAAGGAGTTCTCCAGTTTCGATGGCCCGAAGTCCGGCTCTCACCGCGACTTTTTTGCACCCTGCTTTTGCTTTACATTGCTATGTAACTATTGTAGCAAACTTTAGAGGTCCACGTCTGCTGCACGCGTGCAGCAGAAGGGTTGCAAGCTTGCCGACGGACCAAACAACGACAGTTTCACGGCCAGAATGCTTCAAGCTTGATTTGTGATCATCTGCTTGACAGACGGATGTGGTAGTGCAGAGGCGACTAGCGTTACGATAGTGATAATGCAGATGCCATGACCGCCGTGTACTGCAGGTTGGTTTCGGGGCTACCTACCTGCTTGAGCTTGCTGAATCTATACACGCCGATCCACCTTCAACATCAACGACACCCTCAATGGCACCCTTTCAATCTCTCACACTCTTGCGCGGTAATAGAGTTTTCGTTGTAAAGCAAGCGACCTGTACGGATTGTAGGGGGCCCCGCCCTTTTCCGGCTTCAAGGAAGCCGACCCCCTACTTGTCTGCTTCACATTCCTACTGCTGCGGGAGCATTGGTGCCTCCTGCTCAGCGCCTTTCAGCATCGAAGATTACATGACTTCAACTGAATAGCAACAGCGACAGCGGCACTCGGCTGCAAGAGTCGCAGCCATCGTTATTGATGTGCCAGCGCATGTGTGTATGCATGTTGGGCTGCAGAATCCCGTACCTACAGAACAAATACAAACATGCGCCACCATGGGCCCAGGGCGGTGTATGGGGCACCACACAACCTCGCATCATGTGGGGCCTCCACGGCCGTGCACAACTTTTATTAATGATGTGGACCCGGCGGGTCATCGCCGACAGCCACAGCACGCCCACAGCCGGGCATAATAAAAAAACCTAGAGCCTGCGCAATCGATACCTCTTGATAGCAGTACGCAGCTTCGCTTCTCACTTTGCCATAAGGACCGCCGACAACACGACCCACACCGCCAGCAACGTACTACCAATTGACCCAATAACCAAACAACAAGGCCCTGGGTTCAACTGCAAGCTCAGCGGCGCCCTCCGCACCCCTGGAAACCGGTTGAATGCTAGGCAGCCGATCCGGCGATGTCCGGCATGTCCGTTGGTTCCCTTCCGGCTTTGGCTTCCGGCCCACGGCGCTGCCGTACGAAGAGACGGCCGCTGATCCCCATCGGTCTGTCCTGGACTCGTCCGATCCTGGATTACGATTTCTACCCGTCTACCCGCGCAAAGGGCCGCCAACTTGCCAGTCACAACTGCATAGATACTGGTAGGTATCTATCTACTGAAGGAAAATGCCGCCCCATGAAACACGCGCCATCCGGTTAAGCGTCGACAGCAGTTGGCCCCGCCGGCTCCTCCGCCAGGACCTGTCCGCGCGCCTCCGCCGCCTTGCCGTGCACCTCCTGGCCCACCTCCGCTTCCACCATCTTCTTCAGAGCCCCAAACACACCAGGGACACCGCCGCCGCTGCGTCCGCCGCCAGCGGCCGTTCCCTCCGTCCCTGCCGCGCCTTCCTCGCCAGCGCCGCGCTCCTCCACCGGCGCCTCCGCCACCGCCGGCGCCGCTGCCTCTGCGCCCTCCGCCGGCTTGACGCCGAAGCTCTCCAAGTGCATCTTGCCTAGCTGCTCCGCAATGGCCGTCGGGCCCACGTCGGCGGGGACCTCTGGCAAGCCATGGGGCGGCAGCGGCTCTGCCATGGCTGCGACCATGGAGGCAGTGGGCCCGCCGGCGGCGGCGGCGCCCTCGGGGGGCAGGCCGAAGCTCGTCACGTCCATCTCACTGAAGGCCTCGTAGCCCGGATGTACGGCAGTGCTGGACGCCGCCGCCGGCTTGGTCGACGTCTCCTGCTCCACCGGCGGCAGCGGTACCGGCGTCTCCTCCCCGGATTCGGAGGAGGGGCTGCTGCCGCCGACGCCGCCCCCTGGAGGGCCGCCGGCGCCGACCTTGCCGTACTGTTTGGCGTACTGGGGGAGCTCGGTGGGGACGCCGCAGCGGCCGTGCTTTGCGACGTCCAGTTTGCTGAAGTCGGGAAGGTCCAGGGCTTCCAGTGGCACGCCGCCGGCGCCGCCGGCGCCGCCGGGTGTGGCCTCGCCGACGTCTGCGGCGGCGGCGCCGCTGCCCGCCGCCATCGCCACCTCATCCGACACGGAGCCGCGACTGGGACCCGGGGGCCCACCGGCGCCTATCATGCCGTACGTGTGAGCACCGTCCGCCTCGGTTGCGGTGATTGCATGAGGGGTGCCTTCCGTACCCCCCGGCGGCATCTCCGTGGTGCCGTACTCGACGGCCTCCGCCTCAATTGCCGCCACCCGGGCGTCGGTGGCCGCCTCCATGGCCGCCGCGGCAGCGGCGACGGCCACGGCCGCCGCCTCGGCGGCGGCGCCGGCGGCCTCGGCGGACGCGGCGGAGACGTCCATGGCCGCATCGGCGGCGATGAACGCGGCGTCGGCGCGTTCTGCCGCCTGCGCCGCCGCCAGGCTGGACGGCGACGGCGACGTCGACGCCGGCGTCCCGTACGGCACCTCGGGGTACTCGCGCGGCGTAGCGCCTCCTCCTGTATCACAGCATGTGGTGCCGTACCACACTCGTGGTAGTGCTGGTGGTGATCAACGGTGAAGGGTAACTGCAAGGACACGGTGTCGTACACAAAATCCCGCTCCAGAACCGCACTATATGAGCTTTAGGTACGGTACATGAGATCGACAGCTTGTTCGCAATATGTAAGTTGGAGAGCCTATAGGCCCACCTTCGTAGGTCTCCATAGGCACCGGTACCGCCGCCGCCAGGGTGGTCGGCGGCACCGTCGGCAGCGGGTACGGCACGGGCACGCCGACCACCAAACCTGGCGGCGGCGGCGGCGGCGGCGGTGGCGGTGGCATGTACGATCCTGCGGTGACGTACACAGCCCATCCCGCAGGAAGATCTCAGCCCCGCCCTCAACAACATGGCAACACCCTCGCCGCGGCTTGCCGCTTGCCGCCTAGGTTTCTGTTGCAACACACACCCTCCCCAACTCTCACATCGAAAACGGCGGAACCCACCCTCCCTGCCCAATCCACCCTCCCCAACCCTCCCTCCCAAATCTGCTTGGACCCAAATCCGAAACCTGTACGACACCGCCCACCTGGACCGGGCTCCATCATCGGCTGCGGACCCATCAGCGTGTCGACGGCGAAGGTCGCCGGGCCGCCCGACACGGTGCGGCCTTCCGCTGGCGGCGGCGGCGGCGCCGCCGCCGCGTCCGCGCCACCCGTCCCTTGGGTCGCCACGTCGTGCATCTGCTCCCTGGCGGCGGCGGCCAGGTCGGCGGTGGTGGCCGCCGGCAGTGCCGTACCACCTGTCGTGACAGGAGACCGGGTGTCGTAACACAACGGACCACCGTACGTGTTTTACGCAACCAACCGTGCGGTCAGGACAACATCTTGCCTGTCCAGGCAACATGGAGCGTGCCTAGCCGCCGTGGACGCGGAGCCGCGACGTCAGCGCCGTACGGGGCTCACGTACGGCAATTGACTGTCGCCGCTTCGGCTGCTTAACTGCCTGCAGCCGTGGATATGAACCTACAGACGACACCCCCTAGAACCCAGGGTTTATTTCTTTTTTCAAACTAACCCCCTAGAACCCAGCTCTCAACCTGGCCATGCGCAGCCTTGCTCCGCCCTGCCCTGCCCTGCGCCGTACCCACCGGAAGTGAAGGGCAGCTCAGCGGTGTCCCGGGCCGCCTCAGCGGCCGCGCGTGAGGGCCCCGTCAGCGTCTCAGACACGAACCCGCCCACGCCGCCGCCGCCGCCGCCACCAGCTGTCTCCTTCTCTCGGGGCCCCGTCACCGTCTCCTGGACGAACCGCCCCACGCCCGTGTCCGTCGGTGACATCAGCGCCGCGCCGGTCGCGCCGGCGCCGCCCGTCCCGTGGGTCGCGACCTCCTCCATCTGTTCCCGCGCGGCGGCGGCGTAGTCGACGGCGGCGGACGCTGCCACGGGCGACGGAGCCGTCGCCGTGGGCATGGCTGCGGCGCCGCGGGCGGAGCCCACGCCGCCAGTGCTGCCGCCGGCGCCGGCGGCGGCGGCGGCGGCGCCGCCGCCGGCTTTCAGCTCGGCGGTTGGGGGACCCAAGAGGGTGTCGCGCAGGAACTGCAGCGGTCCGCCGCCGGGCAGGCGCCGCCGGCCTGCTGGAATCATGGGATTGGGCAGTACGGCGAAGTACGGCATGACCGGTGTGGCGTTGTGGCAGAGGCCACACACTTGCCAGTCACACAAACCCAGCTTGAGGCTTGCTCTTGTTGTTGGCCCAGGGGTGCCGTACCGCCGTACAACTCACCCGCCATGACGTACTCGGGCGCTGCCTCCGGTCGCATCAGGAAGCCGCCGGTCAGCCCCGCCCGCTCCTTCACGTCCCGCATCTGCTCCTCCGCATGCTCCGCCAGGCTCTGGGGGCCGGGCTCGGAGCACACGAACACGTGTGCCCCACGGGTTGGGTGGCCCGGAAACGAAGCGGGGATGCATTCGGGAGACGGCGGTTCAGAGATGGGTTCCATTAAATACGGGTCAGGATCAGGATCAGGAGAAGATAGGCCGCTGGGAGACCCAATTCGCAGCTGCATGCACGGCACCCTCGTGGGGACTGACTGCTCGCTTCGTACAGCATGTCTTGGCGCACCGGCTGGGATCGTGCGCAAGCGCCCCTCCTGGAGCATCTCCCAGGTACCGCATGTACGGATGATACCGACCGTACTTTAATGGATATATACCGTATTCGCGCACTTCCATCACGTGTCTAACGGCAGATCCGTATGGCGGTGGAATCAAAGGCGCGGATCACGCAGCGCGAATTCGCGCTGCTGCCGCCGCCGTTCCCGCTTTGCCGTTGCCGCTGCCGCCCACCTTGTCCCTCTCCGACTCCATGGCGCGGTGCACCAGCACGCGCCAGGCGCCGCGCACCGCGTCCCGCCGGTCGGCCTGGGTGACCAACTTGTGCAGCCGGGCGGCCGCGGGGCCGCCGGTGGCGGCGGAGTGGAGCAGCCGCTGCGCCGCCGACAGCCGCGACACGGGGGGGTTGGGGTTCATCGAATGCGCGGAAAGCGTGTGTGGATGTGTACAAGAAAACTGAGCCGCGAGTAGCGAAGTGCAGCGAAGTCAAGTTCCCCCCACCAGTGTGCGGGTGTGTGGGTGTACAAGAAAACTGAGCGGTTTGTGTGTTCAAAAAGAAGCCCACCCATAACGGTTTGCGTGTATGTGTTTTGTGTATGGGTGCGGGGGAGAATGGGAGAGAGGGAGGGGGGGCGCTTTTCAGAAACGGCCCAGCGAGGCTTGTCAACGGGGCGTGGCGAGGAACGCCGCGACGGCAAAATACACGGCACGGCAGGGGAGGGGAGGATCGGCAGATTCCAGTGACTCTCCTGTGCGAGAGGCTGCCATGGCGGTGCACCTTGCCGGCCTCCTCCCCTCCTCCCCTCCCGCCCCCCAAACCCTACCTCCTCCACCCTCTCCTGCTCCCTCAGCACCCGCGGTGCCGACAGCACCGTATCCTGCGCCGCCGCCGCCCCGACCGCCTCCGCCGCCTGGAGTGCCGCCTCCGCCGCCACACCTGCCGTACCCGGCGGCACCACCAGCATCACGTCCGTCACGCCGCCTCCGCCGCCGACGCCGCCAGCGGCGGCCGCCTCCGCCCCCTCGGGCACGTCGGGGCCCAGCATCACCAGCTGCGGCGGCGGCACATCCAGTCCGGAGGCCGCGATGGCGGCGGCGGTGGCCGCCTGTACGGCCGCCTCCGTCATGGCCGCTCCGGCGGTGGACGGGGCGACAGCGCCGGGGGCCGCGGGGCCCGCGGGGGCCGCGGCGGCGGCGGCGGCGGCGCGGAGAGTCTCCGGGCGTTCCTGCGGACGGACATCACGAGAGAGGCCCACATGATGTCGAGGCGATGCGCTCAAAAGGTGCCAAGGTGCCGTCCTGTGTCGTACAGTCGTGTCGTACTGGTGAGAAGTGCAAGAAGTGCGTGTATTATGTGCCGTGTCCGCGCCGGGCCCTGGCCCCCCCTGCCCGCCCTGCAGGCCCCACCAGCAGGTCCAGGGGGAAGTCCAGCAGCAGCCCCTCCGGCGGCACCAGCGCGCCCCGCAGCGCCGCCGTGTTGACCGCCTGCACCCCCGCCACCACCGCCGCCTTGATCCGGGCCGCCTGGTCCACCAGCCAGCCCAGGTGGCGGTCTAGTGCCTCGTGAGCGTCACGGAACTCGGACATGACGGCTGGTGGAGGGGCGGGTGGAGGTTGGCGGGACGCGGGGCCGGCGGCGGGGGCGGGGTACACAGGGCGGGGTGTGGTGCGGAGAGGCGGTGATGGAATGGAGAGGGGAATGCGGCGGAGGGGTGCTCCGCGGACCACCACCACCACCACCACCACCACCCGCCCCTGCCCAAATATGGTACCAGCACCTCAATGACTCCCGCAGGTCCTCGAGTCCCGCACCTCCCTCCCCTGAACCCTGCCTGCGCCCCCCAAACCTGCTGAAGTCCTGGCCACCAACCACCCGCACCTCCCTCCCTCCCTCCTCCTTCCCAGCCGCGGCCCAGCGCAGCGCAAACCCCTACCCTTCCTTGGCGCTTCTCCCAATCAAATCAAATCCCCGCCGACGCGCGGCCCTGTCTGACCCGACCCGACCTACTCCGCTCGAACCCCCAGAACACCTGGAAACCCCCACACCAACCCCAGCCGCTACTGCTGCGACGGCGGCCACCCTCAGTCACAGCCGTCCTCACGTTCGTGTTCCTGCTCCAGTTTAATGAGCTGCTCGTGGGCGGCGTGGCCCACCTCGTCCGCCCCCGGGGCGCGGGCGGCCGCGTGCAGCGCCCGGCGGGCGGCGTCCTGACGGATGCGCAGCCGCTCCAGACCGGACAGCCGCTCCTGGTGACGGGAGGGTGTGTGCGTGTGTGTGCCGGGGTGTGCCGGGGGGTAAAAAGAAAATAAAAACTGAGATCGGTGGGTGTGCCGGGGTGTGCCGGGGGCATGTGTCGTGTGGTTTGAGCGGATATGGTATCGCCAAACGACCCCTGGGTCAGCTACCCACGATAGACCCATCAACAGAAACGCCCTTCGCCGCCCCACTCCCGCCGCGCGGCCCCACCTTGGCCGCGTCCATCGCCGCCAGCCACACCGCCATCGGCTCCTCCAGCCCCAGCCTCAGCATGTCGTTCACCGCCAGCGGGGTACCCGCCGCCAGCCGTCGCACCAGGGAGGGCTGGTTCAGCTGTTCGAACTGGGGCGGCAGGGCAGGCGGCCCGGCGGTCAACGTGCCCGCGTCGCTCGGGTCGTACTGGGTGAAGTGGCGGGGGCGGGGCGCGTCCTCCAGGAAGCGGCCGGCGGTGTTGAGCAGCTCTTGCGGGGTGGAGGTCCGCGGCGCGGAGGGCGGAGGCGCGCCGAGAGAGCGGGGACGGGGGGCGGGGGAAGGGGTCAGGAGGTGAGGCGGGACAGGCGGGTGAGTTGGGGTTGCAGGTTTGAGGGTGCTTCTTGTAGGGTTTCCCCTTGTTCGGCGTTCCTGGGCGTCGAGGGCCGCCGGGAGGTTGACGGCAGCCCTGGTGTCCAGATACGAAGTGCGCTGACATGTCGTGGCGGAGGACGCTAGAGAACGCTCGTCAGACGTTAGAGACCTCCCCAGCTAAACCCTCTCACCCTCGGTGCCGGCGGACCATTTGGCCAGCGAGCGCTCCAGGGTGTGCAGCTGATGGCCGTACACACTGGCCTCATGTACGGCACGATGCTCCGCCTCCAGGGAGGTGGGGTGGAAGTCGCGGTCGCCCAGGCCCAGGGCCTGTCGGGTCTGTTGGCGGGGTAGGGTGGCGCGCACGGGAAGGGGGAGGGGGTGCGGTGCGGTGCGGTGCGGTGCGGCGGAGGAGCACAGATGCAACCTCTGCCCGTCCTTTCACTGGCCAAGGATGGACCGAGTTGCAATCAGGCCGGTAGCAAGAGATACTAGAGCTGCGACTGCTGCTCCGTGGAGGTGGAGGTGGAGGTGGAGGTGGAGCCTGCCCACCGACTTGCAGCTGCTCTTCATGTCCTTTAGAAGGCCTCTGAGAGGGGCCCCGAGGCGCTAACATCGCAGACATCAAGGTAAAATTGACCACCAAGTATTTGCTGGGGTTCGGGCTTGCTGGGCGTCCCTGCCGCCTTGCGTCGCGGGGGTTCCGAAACGGGTCAGGTGTCTCGTGCGTCATCAGCCGCGACCCATGGGTCAGCAGGGCTGATTTGTGCCGCGACCCGTCCCGCTTTGAGAGGTTGTGGACATGGGGCTAATATAGCGACAGGAGCACGGCGCTGGCGGCCGCAATCCCGGCCACGACAAGGGAGCGGGTCGGCCGAGCGCTTTCTCGTGCGGCCACGACTCGTCGCGCTGCGGTCCGCCGGGCCGGATGGCCTTCGCACCGCCGCTTCAAGCGGCAATCTGCCTTTCCAGTTTCCACATAGCCTCGAAGGTGTTTTGATGTAGCAGAGGCAGCTTACCCTTTCAGCCAGGTACTGCATGCTTGTCTTGGTGCTCGACGATCCTCAATCCTGGTGTATTAGACAGAGTGGCCTCTGGCTACCTTGCTTATGAGCACGGACACAGTCATTGGCAAAGCATTTGAAAAAGGTTTAAGTGAGTCTTGTCCGCTGATGGTCTTGAAGAAAAGGATTGATTAAGGCGTCCGTAACACCCGACGCGGCCTTTTGTAACCGTTACGCGGCCTTGTCAGGTTCTTGCTGACGCAGTTTCTCGCCGTACATCGGTAACATGCGACGACCGACTACCGTTTGCCGTTCGCCGATACAGCCCTTCCGCCTTCTCCGCTCCCGCGTTTTTTCGCCGCCGCGGAACTGCGAGCCCAGAAGATCCTAGGAAATCTCCGACCCACAGAGAGCTGCGGAAGCATGGCCTGTCACGGTCTCATACTCGGTCGACCGTAGTGGAAAGATGCCGTGGCAAAACCTTTCGGCTGCGTAGAACGAAACTCACGACGCGACAATTTGGGTCCCTTGCCGCCCGCGACAAACCTTATCCGCCCGACCTCTGCCGGCACCGAGGGGCACAGCAGCGAGAAAGGCGCGTGCGACCTTTTCGGCAGCCGCGTGGAGATGTGTTGTGGCCCCACGACAAGGCACTCTTGCCCCTTTGAACCAGCCCCCGGAGTCTTGGTCACGTGCCGCGCTGCGCGAAAAGCCGAGGCTGGGACGGCGCGATGCGGAATTACAAGGTCAGCCTGGCTGCCGCGGAGCACGATACGATGTCGGGCGGTGCCAGACACACGAGTAACCGCGCACACAGCGCTGCGCAGCCCCCTCCCTTCCTACCTCCGTGCCGGGCCTGCACCGACCCACACCACGCCCAGGCTGGAAACGCTGTCCCCTTATGCATCTAAAACCGCTGATAAGACTACACCAGGTCCGTCCCTTTCGTGTCAATAAAGACGGCAAAACCGCAGAAGACACCTCGTCCCCTCCCTCCTCTATCTCAGCGCGATCGCATGTGGACGTCCTTACGCCAGTCCTCCATAAAAAGGTGTTAAATAAAAAACCGCGACCATGAAATAACTTTGTGAGGGACACTGAAAGCAAACACAGTCGCAAACGGATACAAACGGATTCACGGTCGTCCCAGGTTTCCGGCGGTGCCGCCGGAAACATGAGGCAAAGCTCACCGGGGTGGGTGGGTGGGAGGGCCCCCAAGTACATTCCAACCCCTCGCCCAACAATGTACAACAGCATAGCTCACGCAATGCTGCTCGTCCGTCTCCCGTACATCACCACTGGGATCAAATTTTCCATGCTGTACACCGAGGCGCTGACAGGGCTGCCCGATCTGCAAAGCCGCTGCACCACCTGGAGCCACCACAGGAGGGTTGAGGTCACCCGCCACACTCCCCACCGCGTGCCACGCCAGTCATTACCCCCCGCACCCCGCACATAACTTACCAATACGGTATCCCCCAATGCAGAAGACGACGACGCCCAACGCCCCGTGTGCTCTCCATAGCTCCAGGCACTCCCGAAGCGGGGGTTAGGTTTCATACCCGGCATAGGGCACAGCCCAATCACGGGTGAGGCGCCGGGCCTGGGCGCCCCGCGGGCCATCACTCCTATCCACGCGCGCGCCCAGCTCCGCTGCGCTCCTCCTCCTCCTCCTCCTCCTCACCCTCCTCCTCCTCCTGCTGCTGCATGCGTGCGTGCACGCCTTCCCTCCAGACCAAGCGCAAGGCCCCGCCGTGCCGCGAAACAACGAGGCCTGGACATTTAATCAGATCGTCCTCCCTCCCTCCGTCCCGCCATCTCTCCCCCCCAAGTGCAGTGACAATGATTAATCGCACCACATGCAACGCACTGCGGCGATCGTCGGCGCGCGTAAAGCCATCTGTGGAGCCAGCCGTCTGCGGCCGCACCGCTCCTCCGGCTGCCCGGTACCGCACAGATACACGGACACACACACACGGGTAGGTCTCTTCTCGGCAGATATGTAACGATACACATACACCCCTGCATGTGGGTGCAGGTGAGTTTAACATTAAACACCTGCATGGGTTTGCTCGGCCGGGTCATTCCCCGAAATAAACACACACACACATGCATATGGGTCTCCAAACACCCACAATTGCGGGTCACTTGTTCCGAACAATCATTGCTTCTTCTCTTTCTGCTCTGCCCGCAAGACGCGCTCGGCCCACCGAAGCCGTGGCCGCCTCCGCAGAGGTCACCACCGTCTCTCCGGCGTTGCTGCGTTGCGCTGCGAGCCAAGTCGCTCCAGGAAGCCTTGCGCCGACCTGGCTGGTGCCAGGACCTTACGGGGCCGCCGCCGCAGCGGCTGCAGCGGCACCGTCAGGCGCGGCGCCGGCGGTTGGCGCCCCCGCGCCGGCCCCCGCCCCCGAGCGCTGATTGAGCCACTCGATGATCTGCGCCTCGACGGCCTCATGCCCCGGCTCCTTGAGCAGGATGTGCCACATCTTGGGCGGCTGCACGAACGTCTTGTCGGTGCTCTGTGGCCCCATCCGAGCATCCGCCCATCCGTCCACACCCCAGCCGATGGAGCAGGGAGGCAGGGGGAAGGAGGGAGGCAGGGGAGGGAGACGGTGAGAGCTGCGTTCTGCCGTAAGTCGCCAATGGCAGAGGCGGCGCTGGCGCGTTGACCCCCTGGACCAAGATTGAGGGACGAGAGGCTCGCCACTCGACGCCCCCTGGGCAGCGACCGCACAGCGCCCGCGGCACCGCGCAGTCGAGTATGTACCGCATGTACCCATCGCCGCGCCCACCGGGTTGTCAGAGGCCCGCGCATCCCTGCCTCCCTCCATTGCCCCCCATTGCCCGATTTTCCTCCCCGCCTCCTTTCCTCTTCCAACTGTCTTCCCGCTCTCTTCTTCCCCAGTCGGGCCCCAGTCCCGTCCTCCCTAACCCCTACCCCCGCCGCCCGCCAGCCCACCTACCTCCGCCGCTTCCCAGAGCCGCCGGGTGCCCTCGGGGTCGGTCTGCGTGTCCCCCTCCGCGTGGAACAGCAGCAGCGGCAGCTGCAGCCGGGACTGGTGGGCCACCAGCCACTCGGTGGCCTTCAGGTACTCCTGTGGGTGCGGTCGCACCCGGCAGGGCAGGGGTGCGCGATATGCGGCGACGTGGGGGGCGGGGCGTGGAGGGATGGCCGCGGGGACCGGGGGCGGAGACCGGATGGTTGGGTTTGGGAGCCGCAGTACCAGAAGATTGCAAAAAGATAAGCCCAGAAATAGAATACATATCCAAGAGATGTGGGGAGGGAGAGGGAGCGGCGGATGATGTGCGAATGGATAGATCGCAGCACAAGGCGCAGGCATGCGGGCGCTCACACGCCTTTTTCCCTCGCTGCAACCCACCCGCTCTGAGCCGGGCTGGTTTGTCTGGGCTTTCCTTGCCTCAACCCACTATGTGCCGCCACGGTGCGCACTGTCAGCCACCCCATCAGCTGCCTTCTCGGGTCCCCGCGCCTCAACTTAGCTGAAACGCTACCGGCCCCCACGGCCCACCCACCATCGAGTAAATCAGCGGGTGCCCACCCCATACCCCAGCAGGTACACAACGCGCCGCCGTGCCTCGCCACACGCCAGGCTGTACGGCAACGCAGTACGGCAACCACCCACCTGCGCGTTGCGCACTCGCGACTTCCCGTGGTAGCAGTTGGGGTCTGAGTGGGCGCATCGGAGGCGGTGGAGGGGGGGGGGTGACGCGGCAGGGTCGGGTGTGTGTGTGTGTGTGGGGGGGGGGGTGCTTGGGTGCGGCCGATGCGTCAGAGCGGCTTGCGCACATCAGGATCGCTTTGTACTGCCAGCCGTGGAGGCTGTGCGACGCCGCTGTCACGTGGGGGTGGAGGTTTGGCACCTGCCCGCCCTCTGCACCAGGATGCGAGCATTCACGTGGGGGAGGGGGGGGTACGGCCGCTCCGATCGCACCCCCATCAGTGCTGAGGACGTGGGGGGGGCAGGAGGATGGATAGTGGCCCGGCGGCGCGGGACAGCCGTCCATAACGCCCTGATGGCCGCGCTGCCGGCGCGAGGCGCCATGCTGGCCGCATGTGGCAGCGGCTGTTGGGACCGTCGTGTGAGGCACTATTCGCGTGGATGATGTTGCCAGTTGCCGGCGTGCAGTGCTCTTTGTTCTGGCATGCCCCGGGCGGTGCGCCCCGACCACCCCTGGAACCAGCCCTGGAACCCAGCCGTGCGCAGCACCTACCCAAGTCGTACGCGTCCTGCAGATCCGGGAACATGGTGTTGCGGTTGGTGCTGAGGAGGGGCGTCTGGGGTATCAGGTAGCTGAGGAGGTTACCCAGTGGCCTGGAAGGACGGACGGACGGACGGGGTCGGCGCGGGTCGGGGTGTAGACGGGTCGGGGTGTAGAAGAGACACAAACGGGGGTTGCCCAGGGTGCAGCGGGGCAAAGCCGGGCGGACAATGGCGCAGGTGGTGTGCGGTTTTTCCGTTTTTCTCAAACCCCTATCCACCCCGTACATTTGCACTCCGGAAGGCATCCCAGGAATGGAATGCCGTAGGCCGGTGAGCATCCCAAACTGAGGCAAGCAGTTGCCCTCGGGCTGGCTACTTGGGGCTTGTCTGTCCTTCAACCCACCCACCCACAGCACAACCACATTCAGTTTCCGTATACACCCGCCCATCTCCCCACCTGATGTAGGGGTTGAGTCCCGTCTTGGCCAGCTTCTCCAGGGAGACCATCGGGGCCAGGCAGATCACACCCGCGAACAGGGCTGGCTGCGGACAGGAGGTACAGCGGGAGGTACAAGAAATGGGTAGACATATTCAAACTGCGCTGATGCCAGAGCCAAGGTCGGTGAAGAATCAACTGTACCAGGATGGAAGGGGGGGTGCGGCCACCGGGCGCGGGTGCGCGGCGCGTGGCCGGGTACCGCGGCTTGACAGGGCGCTCCGGGGTATGATGACAGGGCCGGGACAGGTTCCACAGCCACCGCAGCGCGGGGACGCCGCAACCCGGCGCCTGTATGGAGGCGGCCCCCGGCCCCCCGGTTACAGTGGATGGACCCCGGTCTCGCCCTCCCGACCAGGACCAGCCCCTCCCCAAACCCATGCAACCCCGGCGCCGCCATCGCCGTCGCGCCATGACCACCACCCGCACCACCTAATCCACCACGCGCCACCGAGGCCAACGCGCACCTCCGTGAGTGCCGCCGTCAGCACCACGCAGCCGCCTTTCGACATCCCGCAAAGGAACTTGGGGAGCCCCTCGGTGAAGCCGCTGATGCCCAGGCGGGTGCAGCTCCTGCGGTAACGGCCCCGGGGCGTGGGTTTAGAATTGCAACCCGCCCGGGGCGTGGGTGCATGTGCGGGGATGGGTGGGTGGGGTTGCAGTGCTGCCACCAAAATGACGCGGCGCGCGGGCGTGATTCATTCAGCAGAGCAGCGCATCGTCCCGGGGCTGGCGGTGACCCAAATTCCCTTGACCGTAGTTAGCACCCGGGCGGGCGTGGTTCAGAACCCGAGCTGGCGGCGTTGGTTTTACCTCATGACCGTTAGCCCGCTTCGCATTAGAACCCGTTTGCCAGCCCCTCGCTCACAGGTTAGGCTGGGTGGTCCCACATGGCGAGAGGTATACCTCGGAAGGGAACCAACCACAGAGACCGGGCGAGCGAGACCCACATCGCATCGCATTGCATCACATACGTGGGACTCTGCCCTGGGTGGCTCAGCAAGCTGGGGCGGCGCCCGGCACTGCCCATGGCCCCTCCCTCCCCGGGGCCTGTGCGGGGACCGACAGGATGCGTCGCGGGCTCTGGCAACCTCCGCGCGGCTCGCAAACTACCGGTCCCCAAACCTCCGTCCCACCTCCGTCCCCACGATTCCACAGGGCGATTTGACAGGCGTACCTGGCCGGCAAAACGGGCATGAATCCCGAAACCCACCACGTGGCCCTCGCCTATCCTCAACATGTCCTTTCTTCGCTTCGCCCTCCATTCCCCACGGACCGCCGATCTGGGTTAATCATCCCGCCGAATGCGGAACAGTGGGACAGGAGCAGCGAAGGCGCCAACCCACCTGGCCACGTCCACCACATCGCTGACATAGTCTTTGAACGAGTCGCAGTAGCAGCGGAGCCCGCCCGACCTGCCCGCGCCCTGGTTGTCGTTTCCGCACACCGCGTACCCCGCGTTGTTCAGGTGCTGTACAAACGAGCCATCGTACACGCAGAGCTTTCCGGGGCCCTGCGCGCGCGCGGCGTACCGCGCCGTGTTGCCGGGGTCGGGAGGGAGGGACGCGGGTAGGGATAGGGAGGGGGTTGAGTGGCGCTTGTGCAGGACCCAGATTGAAGTTGGCAGGCAAGGAACCGATACAAGGAACCGGGCTGGCGACGCGGTGTACGCAAGCGCTGCTGAGCTGAGGGTGTTGGGGCCGCGAATGTATTTGTTCTTGGCAGATAGGGCCAGGGGGTAAAGACGCGCCATGGACGCTACAAACGCTACGCGCCGAGGCGCACGGAATGGATACATGTACCCCCCCCTGTAACACGGGGAGTGACCCAATCATGTATCGATGTCTATCTTGAGGTTGCGCGCCGTAACGCACAATGCAGCTCTTTGATATGGGGGCTGTGTGTGTCTTGGATGCCGCCGTCGCTGCGGCGGCGATGGGACGGGCCACCAGCGCACCAAGCAAGTTCTGGTTGGCTGAAACCCTTCTCAGTATCCCCTGTTGCCTCGGGCCCCAAAAACTGCGTTTCGGTAAGCGGGTAGGACGGACGGCTGTGACACTATATTTGAATAAATGGAGTGAAGATCACGAACGCGGACTAGCTGTAACCGCGTGGCTCCTTCAGACAAAGCGCAGTCGGGCGGTTAGTCTTTCAACGCCTTACCTGCGGTTTAAGCCAGTCAAACTGGATGTAGCCACCGTGCCCATGAGATAAGACCACTATGCCTCTTGGCGTTGTTCCGGGGGTAGCAGGCCAGAAATATTGGCAGATGCTAATGCCGCGCACGTTCGTGTTGAACCGCGTAGACCCGTTCGGCCCCAGATACTCAGTGGATGGCTCAGTGGTAAGGTCAAGCTCGGCTACCGCCATTGCTTCTCTCGCCTGTTGTACAGGAGTGGAAGGTTCAGGGAAAGGGGCCTCGGCAGCAAAAGTTGACTTTGACGAAGTGCATGTGTTTCAATGCTCCGCACAACGCTATGAATGAGTACCGGTTTGGTGTACTAAACGGGAAGGCCAACCACAGTGCACGGAATGCACGCAGTTCGTACAGGGGCTAGAAACGTAGTGCTGTCGACCTTCAAACTCTTCACATTTATATAAGGAGGGCTAACCGAAAAACGTAAAGCGAGGCAGGCGTTCTGCCTCAGCGATCAGAGTTTCGGCGAGCTTGGTTCGTGCGTGTCATGTGCAACTGAGGCCAAACGAAGTTTCACCTTGCGCCTGCGACCTTGAAGTAAATAGGATGGCGTCAGCTGATACAACACTTATTATAAAAAATCCCTCTCGCAACCATCAGAACTTCAGCCTGAGCTTCCGATTGGATGGCACCATCGCAGAGCTCCAACAATTGCTGAGTGAAACATATGATGGACGTCCAGCACCAGCAGATCAGACTGTGAGTGGTGGAGCTTGATAGGTTGCCCGTGCCATCGATTGCCGATAAAGCTCTTAACGTGTCACCGCAGCTCATCTATGGTGGCAAGGTCCTTAAGGACACCTCTTTAAAGCTTCGGGACATTGTCAGCAAGGTAATGGGTCGGGAATAGTGGGTGGATCTCGCCGCACAGCCTCAATTCTTGACTCGTCCGGGTCTGTGGCCGCAGCATGACGCGCCTGAGGGACCCCACAGCATTCACCTGGTTGTCAAACAGAAGCCGGCGACCAGCATTGCTTCTCCAGCCCGTAGCGTCGACAGCAGCGTGGCGGGCTCGTCGTCCAGGGTCCCGGTCGGTTACGCTGGATCAAGTGCAGGACGCCCAGTGCCGCCGCCTACGCGCACAACTGCGACGGCCAGTCCGAGCCCAGCGGGCGCCGCAGGCCCCAGCGGCAGCGGGAACGCCGCCAGCAGCAGTCACCAAGCGGCCGAAGCAGCACCGGCTGCGAGCACAACCGCCTCCCAGGGCGATTTTGACGACATGGAGGCAGCGACGTCCTTCCTCAACAGCTGGGCTGCCTATACAAGTGGAGCCCCGCCTGGAGGCCTCTACGGTGGCCTCTTCGGTGGGTACCCATTCCCTCGGACCCCGGCGTCCGGGGCTACCGCAGCGGAGGTAAATCCAACACCGCAGGAGGGGCCGGCCGCTGGGGCCGCTGCAGCCGCGGCGGCGGCGGCAACGACGGGCCCAGTGCCCTCCGCGGCCATGCCCTACCTCTACTACAACCCCATCATCGGGGGCGCCTACCAGGCCGCCTACAGCGCCGCGCTGGCAGCCCTCGCTGTTGCCTCTCAGCAGACCCCACCGGCCGAGCAGCAGCAGGCGGAGCAGACCAAGCAGGACGCCTCTAGTGTTCTCGCACAGGACCCAGCCGGGGCTGCCGGCACCAGCGCGGCCGGAGGGGCGCCGGAGGGACCCCAGGCGGCACAGTCAGCAACGGCGGATGGGACTCCGGGCGCAGCGCAGCAGCAATACGCGTACGTACCGGTTTTCATACCTGGGTACAGCCAGGTGAGCAGTGGTTGTCGCTTAGACCATGGGCGCGGCGTGGCGTCGATCCGGAGACTTGACGTGTGCTACGTGTGCCACGGTGTTTGCGGTCATGCGCTCCCCACTACCGTATGCCGTGCGGCGTGAGCAAGTCTCCGCCGACGATCTGCGAAAGGTCTGTGAACAATGTTTCTGCAGAAAATGCCTTTATTGCCTTTACGCAAGGCGTGACATGTAAGGCTGACGCACCGAGATCGGGTTGGGAGGGCGATGCTGACCAAGCTTGGGTGTATTCCCTCCCAGCAGGCGGGATACCCGGTCGGCATGCCCGGGCTCTTCGGCATGCCGCAGGCCCCCGCTGCAAGCTTCCGGCGAAATCAGCAGTCAATGCCTTCCGGTTGGCCCCTGGGTCAGCCATGGCAGCAGCCCATGTCCGCGGGGGCTGCTGGCGCAGGCGCTGGGTCAGCCCTCGGCGGCATCAATCTGATGGACCTGAGCGCGCTCCTGGACGCGCTGGAGGGAGGAGCAGCCGCGGCGGCGGCGCGGCGGCAGGGTGGCAGAAGCCACGAGGCCGGGGCCGGCCACGCACAAGCCGCAGCTGCAGGCGCAGTACCCCGAGACGGGCAGGGCGGTAAGAGGACGCGGACGGGGGCGGAGGTGGTGTTGCAGCGGCTGGGCAGCTTCATTCTTGCTACCCGCTAAGAGCCGGTCTGTCCGTTGGGGCGTTGCGGTTATCGGTTCTGACCTCCAAAGGCGTCCTGTGTGGATATCTTTCACAGACACGGTCTCTCGGGTGGGGCCGACACATAATTCCCGGATCCCGTGCGAACCCACGTCGGCAAGGATGACGGCTGACGCCCGCTGTGCGATCGGTGCGCCGGTGCGCAGGTCTTCGGCTGCGGCGGCGCCTGGTGGTTGCGGCACAGCACCCGCCGGGCGCGGGCAACGACGTCGCACCGGCGGCCGCGCGCAACAGGCCG
Organism: Eudorina sp. 2006-703-Eu-15; assembly: GCA_003117195.1. Classification (NCBI taxonomy): domain Eukaryota; kingdom Viridiplantae; phylum Chlorophyta; class Chlorophyceae; order Chlamydomonadales; family Volvocaceae; genus Eudorina; species Eudorina sp. 2006-703-Eu-15. The sequence goes on from BDSI01000044.1 coordinate 734,109, forward strand.
CAGTGGCGCGGGCGCGTGTTCACCATTCGCATCAGCGCTCGGGCGCTGCTGCAGGCGCTGGTGTTCGCGATCGTGCTGTACCAGGTAGGCGACCACTGGGAAAATGTGGGGCATCGGGTCCGTGAAATGGTTCATTGCAGTTTGGGGAGTTGGGGGACCGATGCGGATGGGAGAGGTGGGACGCGGCCGGCAGGGGTGGCGGGTCCGGGGCGGCGATACGTGCGCACAAACTACGTCCGCATGCGCATACCGCTACAAAGCAATCCAGCTGTGTGTGGTGTCAGGCATCTGGGGATCACGAGCAAGCTCGGCACATAACAAGTTCTAAGACGCCTGGCGTCCAAAGGGGTTGGTTAAGTAGGAATAGTTTAAACCCACAACAGCAGTTGACTACAGCAGATGCGCGGTTCCATTCCTTAGACCACCTGCGCCCCTCTTCCTAGTTCACTTGTCGTTTGCGCCGCGCGCCCCAATTCGCCTCGCGTTGGCGTACAGCACTTCACGTGGCGTCGCTTCATCGCGCTGCTCATCGGGGGGGCTGTGCTCTTCATCACGTCAACTTGGGCGCCGTTCCGCCGCCTGCTGCGGGGCATGCATGCGATGCCGCCTCGACCGGCCGGGGGCGCGGCCCGGGCCGACGGGGCAGCGGGCGCGGGACCCGCCGGCGCTAACGGTGCGGGCGGGCAAGGAGCGGCTGGCGAGGGGCAGGCGGCGCAACAGCAGGTCCAGCGCAGGTATGGCGGGCCGGCGCGGGGCGGGGCGGATGAGGGCGTAGGGGAGGTACCTTGATGTTGTGACCCGCTGGCGCTGCCCTTCCCAGGATCTGCCTGGGCCTGATCATGGAGGGGAGATACCCATACGACGATCTCATGGTCGCACAGCTTCTGTGGCAGGGAGTCGAGCTGACACAAATGCACGCCATCCTGCGGTCATGCAATGATGTTGCGCAGGGGTTTCTTGAACGAGATTCTTGTCTTTGTGGTGGGCTTCATTACGTCGTTGCTGCCAGCCTGGAATTTCAACCCCGAGGACGCTGCGGCCTTTGCGGCGGGCCAGGAGGTGGTCGCTGCGGAGGAGCGCATGCGCCAACAGCAGGGTGCCGGTGCAGCGGCGCCGGGCGACGTCCCCGCAGGCGCACCTGGGCCGGCGCAAGCGCAGGCGGCTGGGGAGGCGCCCGAGGCGATGGCTGCTGGGGCCCCAAATTAGTGGTTAGATGTGTGTTGCGGTTTTCGCGCTGCAAAAGCGCAAGTTGCTGCCAATGCTTGGCACCAGGTCCACAGGTTTAGTGGCGTAATGAATGTCGGGCATTAGATATTTCAGGTTTGCTTCGTTATTTAAGTTCGTAGAAAACATGATGTGCATAATGTTACAACGGACATTGTCCGCCTGCTAACCGTCTCAGCTGCTTCGCGGAAGTAATGCAATGATTGTAAGCAGATTGTTCGATGACTCTTCAGCGCCTTCACTATCACTGAGGATATCGTCGCACATGAACAAGCACAGCGGAAATAATGTCCGTACATACTCGTACAGCCGGTCGGGAGGAAAAATGGACCTCGTTCCTTCCAGCATCCCTCTTTCACCAGTACCCCTTTAGCAGTCCTGTAATCCCAGAGCCAAGATGGGGTGAGCCGTTAACTCGCCTACCGTGTGAATTGGCGCAGTCGCTTGACTAGTGGACTTTGCCATGCTACCGCAGTAAGACCCGTGGTATGGGAGCTGGGCGCAAGCTCAGGGTGCACCGTCGTGAGGAGCGCTGGGCAGACAAGGACTACAACAAGAGCCACTTGGGCTCGGAGTGGAAGAAGCCCTTCGCCGGCGCCTCGCACGCCAAGGGCATCGTGCTTGAGAAGATGTAGGTGTGAGCAATTCAGTTTTAATGACGTTTACCAACATATCGCTCACGGTACTCTACTCGATTGCAGCGGCATTGAGGCCAAGCAGCCAAACTCCGCCATTCGGAAGTGCGCGCGTGTGCAGCTGATCAAGAACGGCAAGAAGATTGCCGCGTTCGTTCCCATGGATGGTTGCTTGAACTTCATCGAGGAGAACGTAGGTGGCGGCCGGCGGCGTCTATGTTGTGTATGTCGGATGGTATCCCTCTTATGTGCTGGCATACATGGTTCACGTTATCAGTCAGCATCATTTACCTTAGCGCTTGGGTGCTCCGCAAAACCGTTGCGGACTACCTCGAGATGACTTCAAAGTGCGCGCTGGGCGGGGAAACCGGGTTTCAGCATCCTGCTCGCTGAAATATAATTATGACTATTTCATGCAGCGTGCGTGTAATGCAGTGGGCCGTAGTGTATTGGGGTCGGGCAGGTATGTCTCGGTTGCAACATACCGCCACGGTGACATTGTGGGACAGCTCAAGTGCGGCATTCATGCATCCTGTCGCATGCCGGTTACACGTCATGACATTCTGACACTACTGGACAGTAGCTGACGCTCTCTTGCGCGCGTCTGGGTCTGCAGGACGAGGTCCTCATTGCTGGGTTCGGTCGCCGCGGTCACGCCGTCGGTGATATTCCCGGTGTCCGCTTCAAGGTGAGCGTACAGCCAAGGGTTGGCAAGGGGGGGCCCTGGCGGGCGGGCGTTCACGAGGCTATACTCGGGGGCGACTCAAGCGGGAAATACCCATTGGGATTTCGGAGTGGGTTTCATCGTAGCGAACGATACGACGGATCGGGTGTGCTCCGATATCGTGGTCTGCACCCAATGGTACTTTCAAGCTAATCTAAATCTAGGAGCCCCGACGTGCCCACGGCGCGCGTCGCCTAGGCGGGCTAGTGCACTGAGCTCCATGAGCGCCGGGGCTGTGGTAATCTAAGCGGGAAATTTCCGGGTCCACCATGCCTGTGAACGAGTTATTTCGATGCCCCAGTTGGGTTGGGTCGTAACATTCCACTAATTTTGCCGTAGCATGGCAACAATGCGTTCTTGCTGCATCCAACAGGAAGGAACGCTGTGGCATGAAATCTCGATTTTACGATGATGCGACAATTGGGGGACAAGGGGGCGTTTGGACGATCCAGGGGACTTGTGAACCCCTAGTCCTCTGATTGCATCCTGGCCTCAAGCCCTGACCGTTGTACAGTTGCCGGATGAATGTCTAACAAAGCAGCTGTGCGACTCTGATGGGTAGCAACACGGGTGCCGTACTAGGACACGTCTTGAGCTTCGGCCCCGAAGACTTCACCTCTTGTCTCGCCTCGGTCTGTCCCCCCCCTCCGCCCTTGGACCTTCGCTCTGGCAGCACCACAGCTTGAATGTATCTACACCTTTGTCCCCTACCCCCTCTGGCCCCTAATCCCACAGGTCGTGAAGGTGTCGGGTGTGTCGCTGCTGGCTCTGTTCAAGGGCAAGAAGGAGAAGCCGCGGTCGTAAACACGTGGCCTGGGACGGATGGACGGACGCAGCGGCTGCGGCCCCCAGCTGCTGTAACGTGCTTACACGACGGGACTCGTGTGGTCTCAGCTCCGGTTATCTCCCCTTTACACTGAGGGCTCTGACACTTCATGGGCAGCTCTCAAGGCAGAAAGGCAGCCGGTACTGCGCCACGTTGGTCACGTCGCTGGCACGCCGGTATCCTAGTCGTTGGGTTGGACCGGAACAGAGCCGAGGGTCAAAGAGGGGATTATGGGACCGGGGGATTTTACAGCGGACCGGAGGAGAGACTGGTCTCCAAGCCTGTCCTCCTCGCTGCCAAGCTTAGCGCTGGACCACGGCACACCACCGCAACCCTATCCATCACCATGGCATGGGGTTTGGCAGCTGACTGCAGCCCGCGCGCACGTGTCATTGTGGCTGTCCGCTGGCTGCTATATTCTCACAGCAGTGGACGAGAAGGGTTGCGGGAAGGGCAACACCTATGTCGCTTATGAGCAAACTAAGCGAAGCGGAAGTCCTCCGGCGATGGCGATCGCCGGAAGTGGCCAGGAAATGACCACATCCTGCACCACGTAGAGCGGTTGGGGGTATTTAACTCGATCCGGCAGCTGGCCACCTACAACATGCGATCTGTCATCAGTTTGAAAGGTGCGCCGCCAGAGGGTTCTCCTCCTTCGCTGCCGGCTTGGCCGTCTCCTCGTCGGACCCCGCCTGCAGAAACAAAGCCACACGGCGAAATCAGCTTGAGACATGCATGCCCCATGACCAGCGCTCGACAGAGAAGCGCTGCCGACAGAGAGCAGTTTTTGGAACATGCAGAGTGAACGACGATAGACTATGGGTGTGGTACACCAGCTACCCCTCTGAACACCGCGTCCTAGCTCCTACCACTCCAAGGCTCTTCTCGAACTTCGCGAACTCCTTGAGTCCCTCCTCCTCCGACTCGTCCGGCGGGGCCTGCACACAGCCGCGCGCGGCGGAGCGCCACCCACCTCACATCACAAGACCGGACGCACGGACGGACGTACGCAGCACGTCGTTCCCTGAACCCACCACGACGTTCACCGAACCCAACCACGCTGATCTTCGGTTGGGGCCCTACACAGGGCCCCCTTCGGCCCGCGCTCGCTGTCGCGGGGCACCGATACGGCACCCCACAAGTACGAGCTTCCGGTCCCCCACGGTCTGTCGGCCCCCGCAGCTTCCTCCACCCACCTCAATGACCCCCTTGACCTCGGGGACGTAGTGCATCAACATGTTCTCGATGCCGCTCTTGAGGGTGACCGTGGATGAGGGGCAGGTGCTGCAGGCGCCCTGAGGACAGGAGCACACAATCAACCTTCGTAACAGGGTCGGGTGGCGTAAAGCTCTTTCCTTGACTGCATACTGTTCAACGCCCAGGTGCTGTGCAGCATGTATGGGCTGCTGCAGCTCGACGAGCCACCTTGCATGAGCACGCATGAACACGCCGTGAAGGCAGCGGCTGCAACAAACACCACCCTTACCCTGCGGACGGTGCAGCGCCACCAACGGACCAGCTCATTCCGCGCTTGCACACAGATACACATCGCTATATAACGCCATATTTTCAATGTACTGGTGGTAACGGTGCCAGCATGTCACCACATTGCCGGGTCCTGTGATTCCAGTTTCTGACACAAGCAATGCTCAACTCACCACGAGCTTGACCATGACCATTCCCGTGTCCTCCTCAAACCCCTTGTACACGATGTCGCCCCCGTCCTCCTGCACTGCCGGTCGGATGCGCGTCTCCAGCAGCTCCTTGATCATGGCCACCACCTGACCAGGGAGGGAGGGAGGGAGGGGGAGGGGCGGGGCAGGGAAGGGTAAAGGGAAGGCAGGCAGAGAGATAAGTCGGGGTTTGGCCACAGGCGCAACACGTCTGTCCCTAACCTGTTGACCCCTCCCCAGACAGGCGCAGTGATCCCCCGCCCGTGACTCGGCCTTGCTTGCCACGTCAGCACTCAGCAGGGCATCCCCCGGGGTCACGCGCAGTCACGCCCGCACCTCGCTGTCGTCCGGGTGGATGGCGGTGTCGGAGCTGGCCAGGGCCGCCGCGTCCGACACCAGCGGCTCCCCGGAGGCGTAGAAGTCCATGATGGCCGCGAAGATGTCGGGTCTGAGCACGGGCCAGGTGTAGTCCTCCCGCTTGGTGACCGTCACGAAGTCGGAGCCGAAGAAGACGGAGGTGATGCCGTCCACGGTGAAGAGCTTCTTGGCCAGGGGGGACTTCATGCCCTCGCGAGCCGAGGTGAACTCCAGGGTGCCACTCTGGCGGGGGTCGTCCGGGAGGGCGGGGGTTGGGTATGTTGGGTGTATTGGGTGTATGCATTATAGAGCGGTGGAGGTGGGAGTGGGATTGCGACTGAGGGCTCGGTGCCCCAGGGATTCACCCCAGGCCGCAACTGTATTTATCATTCCTTTGTAATACATAGGGGGTCGCCCCCGTCAGGCAGTCGCCTGGCGTGTTGTTGCTCATTCGATGACCCAAATCCCAATGCCTCAGCCAGCGCTCAGCCCATCCCGGTCGCCAGGGCACGCGTCCGTGGTGAACAGCAGGTGACTCCCCACCTCCATGACGGGCTTGCCGGGTATGAACATGAGGCTGTTAGGGTTGGGTGTCGGCTGCGTCTGGATGAACATCGTCCGCGTTTGGCCCAGGGCGTGATGCCACGGCCAGGCTGCGGGAGTGGGTTGGTGGCGCGCCAGCTCGACGGCGGAGGTCGACGCCCCAGCCCCGCCCCTTGCAAGGACGCCGTTAGGCATGGTGGCTGCATAGTGAAGGCTTGAGCACTGCTGGAGCGCCACAGCAGCAGCCTGCCTCGGCCGGCATAAGGGTCGATGAGCGGTTAAGCGGTAGTAGCGGTAGTTTGGCGGACCTCTAGCAAGACCATGACGAAGACTTAACTAATGTAGATCTCCAAGTGGTTATTAGGTCGCCTTCTCACCTCGGCACACACGCCAGTGCGTTGCAGCGACCCGATGAGGCTGGCCGCTCGCAAGAAACATCCGGCTGAGCGCGTCATGTCGCAATGTCAATCCGGTACCAACGTAATCAATTACACATGTGAAAGATACAAAATACTTCCTCCTAATTTGGATGCCTCTGCGTGCCGAGTTATAGATGGATGCAGTATTCTCGAGACGCATACGTCGGTGTCAATTGAAGGCCCCGTGCAACGTCATGGCCTGATAAGGCTGTTCAGAATACATGAATTCCATAGCTAGATATCCTGACGAGACTCCGCCTTGCGAAATGTCGTACGACTCTGGCATCCTAGGCCGTACTTGCATTGCTTCCTAAGCTGAGACGCTCCCGGCAGTCAAACCAGCGCTCGGATGTCCCATTCGTACACCACCACCGGCCCACCGACATTCCCTCACCATCAAATTGACCACCATGAAAGAGGCCCATGCTTGGTCAAACGGAAGCAACGGCCCCCTTTCCGGCGTGCGACGATGGATGCCTTCTGTAGCTCCACAAAACACGCTGACTGCCTGCTGACTACACGAGGATCGTGTGCCACAAACCACATGCCACACTGTGCACAAGGGGAGGCGAACGATCTCAGCCTTCGTGGGATCCTGTACTGGCTTGCACCTTACGGTCCGACTCCACCCAGGCTCCCGAAGCGAGAGGTGGTCCCAGTCGTTATAATCGTCATCGTCGTCGGTTCGGTTGCCTGTTTCCCCCGGCGCCCCCAGTGTGCGACAGATTGCACTCCTGCATACGGTAGTAGCCCGGCAGGCACACCGCCATCCTTCCTCCCGTGATGCCCCGCCAGGTGCAGTTTACCGGGTCCTGGAGCCCTGCGCGCTGCGAGCCTGCGACGTATAGGGCCCCTATAATCTCGACCCCGCCACAGGCGGCGCCCCCGCTGGGCCGCTCCCCAGCGCGCTGTCGCGCACGTGTCACGCGCGCCAGGCATGCCGACACCCACGTGGCGCTGTTTCGTTTTTGCAGGGTGTGGTGAGGAGGCTACGGCGGTCACCGATGACCACCAGCGGTTTCGCCTCCCACCGGCCACCTGTGGGCTTCTTGGCGCCTGCACCCTGCTGGGGCCGCTTCCCGGTCGCGCACACTGCGCCGACCGACCACACCCGGGCTCCAGCTCCCGCTCCCGCGTCTCCCTCTCCCCTTCCCCCTCCCCTTCCCCCTCCCCTTCCCCCTCCCCTTCCCCCAACTCGCATGCTTTCTCTACACTTCTAGTGGTAGGCAGCTAGGGCCCCCGTTGGGGAGCACCGATGATCATGGCTGGTCCCTTTGCGGGGCGCCCCCTGTGACAATCTATTCACTACGTCTACCTGATCTAGGTGTAACGCGCAGCATCCGGAAACACATCGAAAATCATCGTTCGATTGGTTCATTGATTCGCAGCCGTTACACCCCGATAGTCCTAAAACTGCCACAGCCAGTCGATCTCAGCGACACCGCCGGGTCACCCTCCCCCGGCGCGACGTCCGCCGCCCCCCGGCCTGTCCTCAGCCCCTCACGCGCTCACAGCCACTCCATCGCGGGCTTGAGCTGGCCCCGCGCCAGCTGCTCCACCACCGGCAGGTACCTGGCCAGGGAGCGCCGGATGAGGGCCACCTGGAGCTCGGATGAGGAGGGGGACGAGGAGGAGGAGGGGGAGGGCGAGGGGCAGGAAATCTCTCAAGCGGGTAACGTACTAACGTTATCGCGAGGGGGGAAGGTCTCGAGGGAGGGACACCTGACAGCTGGCGGTCTTCACCGCCGCCGCCGCCGCCGCTGGGGCGATGTACGACACAGCGGCGTCAGTCCACGTGCGCGTGGCCGCGAGGGGGCCCTTTTTGTCGCACAGCATGGCAGTACCATTCACCCAAACCCCATTGTCATATTTGTCAGCAAGCGGGGGACGGCGCGACCCCCATCCGAGGGGGGGGGGGGAAGAGACCCAGCACACGTGCGTGTCACCCAGCTCCCCACCCACCCACCCACCTCCCGGTCGTGCTGCTCCAGCATGGCGGTCCGCGCCTCCGAGGCCTCGTGGCTCTCCTCCAGCGACCGGGCCCTGCATGGACAGGAGGTCGATGATGGCCGCACGGCCGACGGGTTGTAGACGGGTGATGGCAGCACGGAAGGGCCCAATGCGGGCTCAATGCCCCAGGTTCGACTTCACCAGGGGACGCCGCGCTTTCTGGGTCGCGGGCAGCCGCGCGCTTTCTGGGTCGGACACCGCGGACCGGGGAGTTCTGGGGCCGCACGTGGACCCACGGGTCACGGCCGGGTGCCTTGCCACCCGGTGCGGGGCTCCACAGCCGCAGGAGCCCGGAGATGCAGGCGAGGGTCTCCACCCTTTCTCTTACCCCTTTTTCAGTCACCGTTTCTCTTACCCCTTTTTTGTCACCGTTTCTCTTACCCCTTTTTTTTCAATTCTCTTACCCACCCTCCTCCCTGGATCGGGAACCCGGAACCCGCTGCGAAAGGGCATCCCTGGTCGTACCATTCCAATGCGTACACCAGCTTGCACACGTGCTGTCGTACATGGGGATGCATCAGGAACCGCGCCGCGGCCTCGGGGTCCTCCGCGGGGGAGGTGGTGGGCTCCAGGGAAGCCAGTGAGGGTGTGTGCCGTACGAAAGCACGCCTGCCAGACAGCCAGGAAGGCATCCGTAACGAAGTGCGGTGGCATCGCATGCAGATGCACGTGCACGTGCACATGCACATGCACATCGTCCTAAAGACGAGGCGCGCTCTCTCCCTCTTATAGTGGTCCTGAACAGCTGTGCTAGCCCTCCTGCCCACGCACCCCATTCAGCGGCCCCCCGTCGCTTCCCGCGGCTCACCAGTTGCCTTCCACACACACACACCCGCGCACCTGCGGCTCTGCGACAGCCAGATCGTGAAGCAGCACCTGCCGGGGGCTGCGGCGGGCAGTACCCGGTGGGCCATGCGGGTGGAGGCGAACAGCACGAGGCGGTCCTCCAGGGGGGCCACGTCCAGGGGGGCGGAGGGGAAGGGGTACAGCCGCAGCTGGCCGCCGTGCTCCTCAGTCCACCTTTTAGGGGGGCCAAGGGGGGCAAGGGAGGATGCGGGGTGCTGTTTTGCGGTTTCTCTGTCTTGATTGACGTGAGGGAGTGGGAGGCGGGGCATTAGGGGGAGGCGGCGGGCCCAGGGATGCACCCCGGGAGGGGCGATCGACGCATGGTCAAGACGCTCCATACAGGTGTGCTGAAAGCCCAGATGAAGGCCCAGGTGGCAATTTTCACCACCGGTGACATACTGCACCCCGCTGCGGAGAACCATCTCTCCGGGGTCTTCCCGCTTCCGTGTTGGAGGGCGAGAACGGGGCGGCGCCAGCTTCGGGCCAGCGCCGAAGTACGGCCCTGGTGTACGGTGGCGATCTGTGGTACGGCAGGCTTGTACCCCTGTACCCCCCCACTTGTCAAGCTGTCCTCCTAAACACCCACACGACCCACCCCGGGTTGAGGTAGAAGATGGCGGTGACGCGGCGGCCGTCCAGTTGCTCGTCACTGTCGTAGTGCATGGGGAAGCAGCCGCCGCCGCCCGCGTTGTACTGCAGCTTTATTGCCTGAAGGACACGGGGGAAGTGTACGGCGTTTGCGTGGCCACAGCCGATCATTCTCTGGGCCTGACACCCCTCGGGACAGGTGGTGTTGGTGGGGAGCCGTTAAGCGGCTGAGTGCTGCCCGGGTTTCGCCGTCGTTCTCCCTCCCAGCCAGAGCCTTGCCCCGCCAACCCCCTGCACTCACCCGTTCGCTCCCAGCTCCCCTCTGGTCTGCATGTCGCCGCGGCGGTGCCGAGCTCATCGAATTGGCACCCTGCCCCCTTCCGTTTCTTTTTAATCCCCTTCTGTTGATTCCAAGTTCCTCACCCCCATCCCCGCCCCCGACCCCCACCCCCACCGACCTGCGAGTCGAGGGTCAGCTGCGGCAGGAAGAGGCTGAGCAGTGTGGCCAGGGTGCGGTCCGTGTTGAGGGAGGAACACATGGGCGAGGCGGCCTGCGACGGCGCCAAGCAGCGCACAACAGGACGGCAAGATGGGACGAGCAACCCGGCCGCCCATATACGCCCGTAAATCCCTGGCCGCATCTGCGTCGATGCCAACATCCTCCTCCTGGATGGATGTAAACCGTCCGTGTGACTGACGTCCTCCGTACATACACAGCGTGCCCGACGAATGGCTGCCAATACCCCTACGTGTACGAATATGTATGGAGGGCCATGCGAGCGTGTGTACGAACCTGGATCCCGGAATCCAATGTCAGCTCAGCCTCGTGAATGTGAGACTTCTCCAGCAGGGACGTGTTGTTGTCTCGGACCTGGAGGCCACGCAGTACGGGCCGGTGATGTGGTGGTGGTGGTGGTGGTGGTGGTGGTGGGGAGGATGAGGACGGGGTGTAAGGGGCTCAAGAATGCGGCGCCAATAGTCCAATCAAGGCGGAAGGCGTGCGACGGGGCCTGCTGTGCGCGACAAGGCCCTGCAAGGCTGTGAGGGTTACCCTGGCGCCCCCAAACGCACCAAATGCGTACAGTTCTTGTGCATCAGCCCCCGTTCGTACAGCTGCAGGACTTCTGAACGCAGCTGCCGGGCGACGTCCCGGCCAAACACGCCGTCCACAACAGCGTAGCCCTTTCGCCATGATACGGAAGAAAGGGAAAGATGCAATCAGAACGGACGTGCTCCCGTACGGGTTGGTCAAAATGCATTTCAGGCGCCCAAGCCACTGCATATGGTATTATTTGCCAAAAGACGGACGTACATTATCGTTTAGATGCTGGGCGACGTCGGGTGTAATTGCCTTTTCGAAAGCGCTAGCCACCTCCGGACCGGCTGAAACAGCCGAGCTTAGAAATTGCAACGAAGGACCAGATCTAAATATTTGACTATTAAATACTCGGACTGCTGCACGAAACGCCATCTTGTTTACTAACTAGCCTTTCGGGATAGAAGCATTGGCTCATGCAAGGCAAAAACCTTAAAGTTTGAAGTTGTTGATATATCAATAATTGACACTGGGTAGGTCGGGGGCCAAGCCTTTGTGGAATTGCATGTGCAAATCCGAAGCTGAGACCCACAGCCTGCAAAGGGCCCAATGCAGCCAGCACGAGGGCTTGGCGAGTTACATGCTAGTCCAGGTTTAACATTTAGGCAAGGAGCTCTTGATGAAGGATCGATTCCTCAAAACGGAGGTGAGCTTACTCATCCTTCGGCGTCTCCTGTACTTCGCAAACAATGCATTCCAACTAAGCGCTTCATTTCTCCACTCCATATGCCATTTGAGTGGCTGTACACAACTCGATTAGTCAACCGCGACCAATGAAAACCCTTCCATGTTCCAATTCCGCCCAACTTCCGCGAGCGAGACTGGGTAACGGCTAAAACATCAACATGTCATTAAACGTCAACCAAGTCAACCTAACATGCCGAAACTTCCGTGCCGCAACACCACCTTCGCAACCAACGCTTCACATCCAACCACCCGCCACGCTCCTACCCCGTTCTCTTCCTTCTCGGCGTCTCCGGTGGCGTTTTCGGGCTATCAAAGGGCCCAGCGCACAACGCCCCCGCCTTCGGCGCCAAGTGTAGCAGCACCAACAGCTCAGCCCAGGCCGCATCCCCCTCGCATCCGCCCCCACCCCCACCCCAGCCGCAGTCGACTTCCCCCCCACCCTCGTCCTCGTTGCCGCCATTGATGCCCGCGGACCTTCTTCCGGGTGCCAGCGGCGGTGGCGGCGGCGGCGGCGGTGGCGGTCCCACAGGCGGCGGCGGCAGTCAGAAGGCGCCCAGGGCCCGGGAGATCCGGCGCTGTACGGCCTGCTGCGCGACGTCGCTGACGCTGTCCGCCGCCGTCGCGGCGGCGGCAGCGGCGGCACCCTCCGCCTTCTCCACCACGTAATCCTTGGCGCGGCTCGCGGCGCCGCCGATGCCCTCGACAGCCACCACCGCCGGCGCCGCCACCGCCGCGGCCGCCTGAGCCACCGCCACGGGAGCTGCCGAGGTCGGGGAGGAGGGGACACCGGGACACCGGCCGTGGTGAAGAAACCAGGCATCGGTACGTCACCCAACCGTACTGTCGTACATCAAGTGACAGACGTTCGGAAGTACGGCGGACCTCGGCGCCCCTGACAGCTAAGCTACACTCCAGCAAAGGTCACCTGGCCACACACCACTCAACACATTGGTTGTACTGCACTCCGGTGCTGTACTCGTCATCAGTCATCCATCGACCGTATTATCGACATCCTTGATTCTACCTCCACCTGAACCCCTTGTCTGCGATGAGGCAACTAACTTCCTTCAGGAACCCTGGTACGGCGATCTTGTCACTGTGCTGCTCCAGGGGGGCGTTTAGCTTGCTCCCCCAGGACGGTCCCAAGACACTGTCGTACGGTCCCAAGACACTGTCGTACGGTCCCAAGATATTGTCGTACGGCCCCATCAGCTCACCCTTGGTGCCCTGCAGCAGCTTGTCCACCCGCCACCAGGGCCGCCGCTGATCCTCATCCACGGGGGGAAGAGCAGGCGGGGGCTGGGACGCTGTGGCGGAGGGTTTCCCCCCTGTGCCGCCGGCGTCGCCGCGGCGCCGCCACGCCCACCGCCGCCTGCGCCACCACCGGCGTCTCGGCGGCTCCGGCTCCGCCTCGGTCTCCACCTCGGCGGGCGCCTTCGTCGCCGCCGCCACGCCCGCCGCCACGCTGCCCGTCTCCCCCGCCACACGGCCCGCGCGCTGGCTGATGGCGGTGACCCGGCGGCGCACGTCGTCGAGTATGGCAGCCGCGGCGGTGAAGGGGCCCAGGTTCTCTAGGCCGAGGCGGCGCAGCGCCGCCGCGGTGCCCAACCAGAGCCCGCCGCCCGCGCCTGAGGCATCGTGATCGGTCGTGTACGGAAGCGACCCATGGGTTTCTGGGTTGCTGCGACCCATGGGTTTAGAGACCCTCACGGCATGGCCGGTGCGGCAACCGATCAACCGCCAACACCAAGGTGGTTGCGCCCCAACAACACAACCAGCAAACCAGCATGCAAACCCCTAAAGCACAACCCAACGGCGCCCGGTCTACCTTCCCACTTCAATGCCTCGAATTCTCCCCTCGCTTTCGCGGCGGCCCTCATCTGGCACAAGTCGCAGCCCACACCCGCCAGGCGACCTCACCCCATCGCACACACCCGCCCCACGCCCTCACCCGCCAGGGCCGTGAGCCACAGCAGCCGCCCCGCCGCCCCCACCAGTCGCCAGCCCAGCGGCGGACTCAGCCGGTGGAAGGTGGCCCCGTGCAGCGCCGTGTTGTAGTCCAGCAGCGCCTGACTCAGGCCGGAACTGGTGGCGGAGGGGGTGGAGTTGGCGGCCATGGCCAGCTGCGGGAGTCGGTAGGGGGGCGTGGATCGGGGCGAGGTGGTGGGCAGGAGGGCGGACGCCGTTGGGCTGCAAGGTGAGGGTGCGGTGACCGGTGCGCGGATGACGGGGGATGTGCAGCGATACGGATGACGAGCGTACACAGAACTTGGATTGCGGATAACCATTTTGGATGAAAGGCAGATGACCTGAGGTGCCGGCTACCGACTTCGAAGGCGGCTGGTCAGCGAGGAGGTGAAGCGGTTGGCGAAGAAGTCCCAACGACCGCGGCCGATGAGGCGGAATGGTGGCGGTAATGGCGGTGGTAAATAGCGGTGGTAATAGCGGTGGTGATGACGGCGGTTCGGGCCCCCCTGGGAGGCACCCGTAGACCCTAACGGAAATCAACCGCCAACCCGTCCCCCCGCCCCACCCCTCCGCCCCAACACCCCCGACATCTCCCCCCCCACACACACGTCTCTTATCTAAACACCCACACACCCACATCCCCCCCCCTCCCACACACGTCTCTTATCTAAACACCCCCACACCCACACACCCCCACACCTGCATGACATGTCGCCACCTGGGTTTCCGCTCCGCCTCGTACCGCCGCAGCGCCTCCTTGTGGAGCCCGTGGCGCTGTACGGACCAGCCCAGTACGGCAGCGTCCTCAAGGGCCTTGCGGTCAAAGGACCCGGGAGAAGCCGACAGCCGGTTACCCCGGCGGGGGAAGACGAAGCGGATAGGCGGGTGGGGACTGGAGAGGAGGCCGCACGGTCGGGTGCCCCGCGGGGGAAATCGGGCGGTGCCCCGCCCAGTGCCAAGCTGCCCACCCAACTCCCACCCACCCACTCCCGAGGCTTCTCGCGGTTCACTTTTCTTTTACCCACTCCCGCTCGATGCCGCCCCCACCTGGTTTTCCTCCTGGCTGGACGGCCGCATCGGGTGCGCCGCCTCCCCCAGGATCAGCACCCGGCCCCGGCCCAGGGCCGACGGCAGCTCGCTGGCCCGCCGCACCCACACCGCCGCCTCCACCACCGCCGACGGCCGCGTGTTGCGCAGCATGGCGCGAACCTCGGGCGGGAAGCCCGCGAACATCACCATCAGCTTCTGCGGCCACGTGCGCGTCACGTGGGGGTTAGGGTGGGTATGTGTTTAACAAGAAGCCCACCCATAACCGCCCAGGTCCGGATACTTACCAAACCCTGTATGTGTTACTTAAGCAGGCAGAACAGGAGTGCGTGATGTGCGAGGGGCCGAGTGGCGCCCAATAGTTTGCCCGTATGCGTATAAAATATACCCATTGCCCGACCCTGTATGTGTGTTTAGAATTGCAACCCGCCCGCCCGCCCGATCCCTGTATGTGTGTATGTGTGTGTGAGTGTGTGTTTAGGTATGAGACCCGCCAGAGTGTGTGTGTGTGTGTATGCGTGGTGGCGGGGGAATGGGGAGGCAGGGAGGTTAAGGGACTGCCGTGTGTAGAGGCGACGTACAATACCCTCACGCCTGTGAAGTGGGAGACGAGCGTGTGTTGCGTGGCGCCCATCACCTCCCGGATGCCGCAGGTGGAGAGCCCCGCTACCCCCCCACCTCCCTTCCGCGAGGGTGAGGGTCACGGCCAGTGCCATGTACGCGCGGAGGGCACCTACCCCGCGGCCCCACTCCCCATACCTCCCCTCCCCCCCACACACACTAAACACACTAAACACACACGCACCCCCCCACCCCCCCGACACACACGCACCCACCTGCAGCACCTCCCCCGACCCCCGCGCGTCCACCTCGCCCTCCTCGTCGCTGCCCCCCGCGCCCTCCTCCTCCTCCTCCCCCTCCTCGCTGCGCAGGTCATCGCTGTCCAGGAAGCTGACGTCCGCGGCGGACGCGGCCACGCGGGGCACCGCCGTACCCTCGTACGGCCCCGCCGCCGCCATCATTTCCGTGCCGCCTCCGCCTCCGCCGGCCCGGGTGTCATTCAGGAGACCGTACCCGCCTCCGCCTCCGCCTCCGCCTCCGCCGGAGACGTTCGGGCGGCGGACCGTGTCATCGGGCGCACCCAGCGGCGGGCGATGGCCCTGAGGGATATAAGCCCCCCTGCGCGATGGTGTGGGAGCATGTGAGCTTCTGTCAGACAATTTTGGTTGTGCTCCTGTGCCGTCTTTCCGTCCGGTGTTGTCGAAAGCTGGCCGGCAGCCGCTGCGAGTGCTTCACGGTGCCTCATGAGCCATAACCAGGTTCAATCCCCAACAGCGCCCCCTCACCAGTCACCACACAATGTGGTGTGTTGTTGGCAAGACGAGAGCACGCGCGCGCGGCTTCCCACAGGGGCTTCCCGGCTAGAGTGATAGGGTCTCGAACCCAAACCCACAACCAACAAACCGACAAACAAACGAACAAATAAACCGACCAACAAGGTCATCGCCCCAAGACTCACTTGCCGCCGCCCGGCGCCGCCCCTGGGGCCCCCGCCGGCGCCACGCTGGCGCTGCGGAGCGAGGAGGCGGTTCGGGGGCCCATGAAGCCGGCCACCCGATCCACCCGCTTGCTGGCCTGGTTGTACCTGGGATACCGCGTGTCGGGTATCGGGTAGGGGGAGGTTCGGGGTCGGGGACTCCGCGGCAGGCCGAGGTGGGGGGATGTGTCGTTTGGTGGCATGTTGGGGCGCGTAAGGTGTAGGTCATACATAGCTCCAGGGACGCACTGCAAGGCCACAGGCCAGGGCGGGCGGGGCCCACCCGGGAGCCGCTTCTGGTGGAGGCCCCAGCGCCCCACCTCACCCGTCACCCGTCACCAAGGGACAGGCCACGCAGGTGCTCGCCGCCGCCGCTGCCGCCGCCGCAGCAGCAGCAGCCGGCAGTCATCCGTCCCCCCTATCCCGCGCACGCGGTGCGGCACGGAGCCCCAGGGGCCCAGGTACGGCGCGCACGAAACCCCGCCCGTCCCGCCGTGTCGCCCTGGTTTCTAGGACACATGAGGAGCCGGCCGTGTCGGTGAGTGGCTGCGTGGGTGGGTGGCTGCATGGCTGGGGGGGTGGGTGCGTGCGTGGTTGCGTGGCTGGGTGGCTGGGTTTAGATATGCTTACGGGCGCTAACCGGCCCCTCGCATGTCACGCACTCCTGCTCTGCCTGCCTCCACCGCACTCACACACCGCAGTCACACTCACACCGGCACCCACCCACCCACCCACCCACCCACCCACCCACCACCCACCCACCCACCCACCCACCCACCCACCACCCACCCACCCACCCACCCACCCACCCACCCACCCACCCACCCACCCACCCACCCACCCACCCACCCACCCACCCACCCACCCACCCACCCACGCCGGATCCCCACCCACCTGAAGCCCATCTCCCGGAGGTCCGGGTCGGTGACCACGGCCTCCCAGGCGATGTCCCCTCCCGCCAGGGAGTGCGACAGGAAGGTGCGGCCGGGGGACAGCCACACCGCGTTGAAGTCCAGCGGCAGGGAGGGCACGTCATCGCCCGGCAGGCGACCCAGCCACTTGACCACGCCCTGGGGTGGGGGTGATGCGCGCGGGTTGGGGCGGAAAGGATTGGGGGGGCGGGGTGCCGCAGCGCGCGGCGGGTAGGCGGCAGGTTGGCGGCAGGTAGGGAGCAGTGTAAATGATAACTGAACCGCGAGGGGGCAGTGTGTGTGTGTGTGTGTGTGGTTTGAGAAGAGACCCAGACCAAGTACCAATATAATCACCATGTTAACCTGCAATGTGTGTATGGTGTGTGTACGGCAGGTCTGCTTCCGTAACGCGTGGTGGTGTTGCATACCCGGCCCGCGGGTGGCGGCGAACGGCAACGTCCTGTATCCCTAGAGATCCGACCCGCCATGCTCCTGACGGCCCGATCGATACCGGCCCCATGCCCCCTGGGATGCCGTGCACGCGCGCGCGCGCGCGCGTCCGTACACGAATTTCCTTACGTCGTACATGGGGTCGCCGTCACGCACAACTCGCTTCCGTACATCCGAGAAGGGACCATCGCAAGCGACGATGAAGCCAGCGCGCACGACGGCGGGGAAGCTGGCGGGGGCGGCAGCGGCGGCGCCGGCGCCGCCGCCCCCAGGGGCGCCGCCGCGGTGCGTGGCAGCGACGGCAGGGCCGTCCTTGCCCTCGGCGGCGACGCCAGTGAACAACGGCAGCAGGTGCCGTACTGTTGACGGTGGCGCGGGTGCGGCCCCGGGCAGTGCAACTGCAGCGGCCGCGGACCGCCTGGGGGGGAGGGTAAGATGTGGGGTCGCGTTCCGGCGGCGGCACGCAGCACGGCCTTTCACCAAGGCACCGACCCACGGGACAACATCAAACGACGACTGGCGGCACGGAGTATCAAGGCACCCAGGCCGAGGGTGAGGAGTGAAGTCCCAGTAGCCCTCCCGTTCAAGACGGAGAAAACGCCTGCTCGGTGCACGCGCAGTGCGCTGTCCGCTGGGAAGTGGGGAAGCGGGAACGGTCGACCGCGCAACTGAGCACCCATATGGCCGTACCCAGCTACCCACTTGAAGAAGACGTAGGCCGCGTCATCCCGCTCACGGTGTCCCATGTACTGCGCGCCGTACTGTACGGTGTCTGGCGGCAGCAGCGACAGCAGCGCCTGCGGGCAAAGAGAAGACCAGAGAGGGGAAGGGCGGGATGCCCCAAACGCCCGAAGCGCCGCAGTCACTGCCGCCGCCACCTGTAATGATTCCGTAGCGACTCATCAGCAACGACTCGGGTTATGATTCTGTAACGACTCAGTAACGACTCCGTAGCGAGCCCCTATCGTAACGACTCTGCTCAGGACTCCGCGGTAATACATGGCTGTCGGCGCAGCGACGACAGTGCTCTGGAAGGTCGTCATCTCTCAACGTCCCGGGCAGGGCGGCGGGAGCCCTCCAAAAGGGCCCTTCCTCGGCTCCGACCACCATTTGGATGTTGGGCCCTAACGCACAACGAAAGCGCGAAACGCATTGGGCCGTGCATGCGGTACATGCGGTACAGGAGGTACTCGACTCGCAGGCTTATGTGTTGCCGCACCCACCTGCTCCAGTTCGTACCAGCCGATGGTGATGTACGGCTCCCCGAAGCGGCGCATCGACCTCGTGCTGCCCTCCTCCAGTCGGGTGATCAGGCTGCCTGTGTGTACGGCAGTACGGGTACGGAGAGACGCGGATGTGGGGCGACACACAGCGATACACAGCCGTGTGAAGGGTTGGGCAAGCGGACCCTGCCCCACCCCTGGGGACCAATCGGGCAGTTCAAGCAGGAGAGCAATCAACCCCCAACATACGTGCACCAAACGCCAAACGCCGTAGCATGCGGGCTGTATGGGCACCTGCCACAGGACATGTACAACCGCCCTGTTCGACGTGAGTTCCAACCGTCACCCGCCGCAACGGTTCTTAACGACCCGTCGGAAGGACCCTCTGGCCGTCCTAATGATGATCCACTAACCGTCCTAACGACCCACTAACCGTCTGTGTCGTGGATCAGCACAGGCCTCGCACGCAGCCCGTTCCTCAGAATCATCTGGCGCAGACGGGGGTCGATGGCGGCTGCGGCGCGAAGACCGTTGGGCTCCAACCGACAGTACGACCCATATTTTCTGTTTCCGGCCGACGGGGCGGGCCGACGGTCGAAGACCTGCGGAGGAGCACCGCACGGCCTCGAGACACTGTACTGCGCCGTCAGGGCGCGGTCCTGCGGTGCCCCCTTTCCTCTTCCCTTCCAGAGGCGCTGTAGCCCCTTCACCTCCACACCCACAGTCCTTACCCCGCACGCCACAGCACATTCGCAACCTCCCCCGCACCTTTGTCTTGCCCCCAACAGCTACGGTACTTGCCTCCCTCTTCCCCTCTTCGCCTCCTCGCGGATAGCCCATCCCCACATACCACCCCCCTTGGCCCACCCTCCCCATCCCCACCCTCATTGAGCAGCGACCCACCTTGACTCGCAGCCGGGGATGCACCCGCTTGAGCGCCAGCGCCGTCGCCAGCCCCGTGATCCCCGCCCCCACCACCACCACGTCCAGCTCAAGGTCCACCTTGCCGGGCGGCGGCAGCCCAGCTGCCGTACCCGCGATGCTGCTGGCACGGCTGGTGGCGCGGTACGGCAATCCGCCGCCGCCGCCACCGCCGCCGCCGCCGCCAGCCTGCTGATAACCCAGTCCTGCGGCTGGCGCCGCCGCCGCCAGGCCCTGGAAAGGTGTCTCGCCGGCGCCAACGACACCGCCGCCGTCCCGGACTCCCTCAGGTCGGGTCCCGCGCCGCCCGGATGCCTGTTGCTGCTGCTGTAGGAGTGGTGGCTGCTGCTGTTGCTGGAGCCGCTGTTGGCGCTCCTGCTGTGGCGCGCCGGGGCCTGCTGGCTGTCGCGCCACTGTTGCCGCGGCCGCGTCCTCGGGCGGCGCCGCTGCTCCGCTCGGGACGGAGCCCATGTGGCCCCTCGGCGAGGTCGAGGGAGGAGAAGGAGGAGGAGGAGGAGGGGGCGCAGCGGTGGCTGTGCCCGGGGGTAGATCGGACAGGCGCCCTGCGGCGAGGGACAGGGTATCGGCCGTGGAGGTGATCTTTAATCTTTGATCTTGATGCAGCACATCACGGTAGTCCACAGTCATTCAGCCAGACAGTCATTGCTGCTGGGTCACAGTTGTGTGTCCACATGGGCTGGGTGCCTGGGTCTTCAGGTCGCAAACCCAAATGACGCATTCATCAGTTTAAGTATCACGATACAAAATTTTTCTGTACTTAGGATTGCAACGATCGATGGAGGAGCGGCAACACGTGGGGACGCAGAGGCGGGGCGGCGTGTTGCGGCCCTGGCGTGAACGCGCACCGGCGGGCGGGCCCCGTTGCTGCGGGGCTTGGCCGAGGAGGGGTGGCGCCAAGCGGGAGGGCGAGGACGCGGGCGGCGGCGACGGCGACTTGGGCAGGTCAGATTTGGGAATGCGCCACAGATGGCGGCCGCTGCTTGTGGTTTGGAGCTGAACCGGCTGCTCCTGCTGAAGTTGCTGCTGCTGCTCTTGCGGCTGCTGATGTTGCGGCTGCTGGCTGCTTGGCCCTTGCTGTTCGTTTGCCGCTGATGTTGCGAAGCTTTTTCTGGGTGCACCCGAAGAAAAGGGCGAGGTGAGTTGAGCGCTTGGCGGTATGAAGGAAGGCGAATCGCGGGGCTGGGCGTATTGGTTGCGGCTGGGTGGCCCTTCCGTTCCGCCGAGGGCCGGTAGCCTTGGATTGAGTCAGTCCCGCGAGGAGGGCCGGCCTGCTGCTGATGGATGCCCTCGCTGTCGCCCTGAAAGGAAGATTGCTGTTGTTGTCGTTGTCGTTGTTGTTGCTGCTGCTGCTCTTCCTCCTTGTCCTGTTGGTCCTGCTGTTGTTGCTGTTGCTGCTGGCCTAGCCCCTGTTCTGACTGCTCTCTGAGCTGTTCCTGCTCCTGTAGCTTTCTGCGAGCGAGCGGCTCGACGACCGAAGAAGCGTCTCATGTGGGTTAAAGCCGGGAAGCGATAGACAGTTAAACCGAAAGCTCAGAACCAAAGAACGAGCTAGGCCGCTACCTTTCCTCCTTTTTCCCGAAGTGCAGCAGGGCACCTGACCGCTTTAGCAACACGGAAACGCTTTATGAAGCCAACAGCACTTCTGTGATGCGTTGGTTTAGACCCCTTATCATAAGCGTCGCGAAAGGGGCGCCGATCTGCGGTGTATGAATGAATGAACGTTACAGCGGACCCCAACGGGATCACCGGTGTATACCAGGGCAAGCCCCAGGTGTATGTCGTCATCGGGGCATCGTTTGACCGCAAGAACGACAGCGACACCATCTCAGCTCTGCCCGTCCAGAAATCATGCTGCATAAAGTCTTTCCCACAGGAAGTCTCAGATCTGTTTTTATATCTGGAGCAGTCCAGCCCTCTGTTCACGAAGGCAAATGGCCTACATCATCAGGTTGCGCAGGGCTCTGGGCCAGGCAGCCGCGAGGCCTGACTGGTGGCAGCAGCCGGCCCTGAGAGGCGCATTGTCTGCAATGGTCGGGGACGCTGCTTGGCCCCCTCTCCCTGACCTCCAAATCGCGTGGAGCGGCACTGCGCGCAGCAGCAGAGGCAAGGCTGGGTTCTCGGGCGGACATCTCAGCCGACCCGTGGGTCGTGGCAGCCTTCCTGCCAAGCCAGGATACCGCGCTACACCATCTTCCTGCACAGACCCACATCCTGCAGATACGACATAGTATGATGCGTGTCATGTGGTGGACCGCGATCAAACGGCCATTTAGTTCCGCGTGCGAATGCACGTCGGGGGCGTAATCGGGCAGGCTTTCCTGCTGCCCCACTGCACACGCCAAGTTCTTCACCTGCTGCAGCACTCCTTCTCGCCCCTTCCCTCTGTCGTCCCAATGCCCCGAAACCGTTCTCGCACCACCACAACACGCCCGTGCGTTGAGCAGGCCTCTGGCCCCCGCCCCGGGCCCGCCTCTAGGCTTCGCCACCGGCAACCACCCGGTGTACGAGATGGACAAGATCAAGCGTACGGCAGAGGGCCACATCGACATCACCGGTAGGTAAAGTGCCACCTCGCCGTACCATTCACTCGCGCCCCTCCGGCACCCACCCCTACACCCCCGCGCCGCCCCCGCTGCCGTGTCGCATCCCGAGAGGCACTCACTGTCTTGCCGTACGGATCGTATGCTCGATGCGACGGTGACGAACCCACGGGACGGTCGGAATTACCCTTTTGGGTCGACTGTTGACCCAAAAGCCGTTGTGGCCGTACCGAGTAATGGACCCATCAAGGAAAATAATCGAATCTGGGCTGCTGGTGGTGTCTAGGTATGGAATGCGGGTCGGCCGTTTGGGCTTGTCGGGTACCCAGTCGGTTGCCTGTCGTGATTTCGTTCGCATGGTAAGGGAACCAGCATCCGCCTCCGCCACCGTTCATGCGCCGTGCCTTGCCCCAGAGGACGAGCCCGGTACGGGAGACATGCCCCACGTGACCGGTACGATCCCCGACATGGTGGAGGAGGAGTTCCGCGTACGGCCGGGGAGGTGACCCGACCGGGGACCGGTGAGAGCGGGGTAGCGGGTGGCGGATCGGAGCGGGGTAGCGCCTCCAGCCGGGGGCGCTCGGGGGGCCGGACCAGTCGTGAATCCAGGGGGGCTGGCGGGCGCCGAACGCACACCCGGGCGGGTTTCGTTGCTGAACACTCGTCCACGCGCACACCCGCGCAAGGCGCGCAACCCCTCTCGTCCCTGGCGCCCCGGGTCAGTGAAGGCCCCCCTGTGGGGCCCAGGAGCTGAGAGCTGAGAGTTGCGAGGGGTGACAGCGACGTCTGCGCAGTGCCTCTCCTGGAAGCAGTCCACCACCACGCAACGCGCTCGCTCGCCCGCCCCCGCGAGCTCGGGTTCTTGCCCTGTTCCCCAACCGGCCCCCACTCCCAGCAGCGCAGATTGTATATGTCTACCAATTTCCTACAGCCCCCCTACTCCCCGACAGTCAGCGCAGCCTGCACTGGTCCGCCTCGGCCCCGCCCTCACAGACCTGCCTGAGTTCTACACGGGGGAGGTCGCCCCCGACCCCGCCGCCCCCGGCCGCACGCGCTCCCCGCCGCCCGGCAGCGGCGCCGCCACCACCTCCGCCGCCGTCGACTCCTCCGCCTCCACCGGACCCCACGAGGGTACGAATTTGCACGGCACCGAGTACGGCGGGCCCTCCCTGGACTACAGCCACGGGGCCATCCCCGTGGTGACGGACCCCATTACGGGGCTGGCGAGCGGTGTCGTACTGACCTCGGACGAGCAGCGGCGGCGGGAGCTGGGCCAGGCGGTGATTCGCGGGGACACCGGCGGCGGGAGCGCGGGTGGGGCGGGCGGGAAGGGGCAGGAGCAGGAGGCCAAGAAGGGATCAGGGGAGGAGCCCCGGGGTTGGTCGGATGTCTGAAGCGGCGATGCGGTTTCGGGGCGATGCGATTTGGCGGCGATGGGATCCCGGTCGCGACCGGGGCCGTGGGGGTTTGGCGTCGGGGGCGTGGCGTGTTGACGTGTGAGGCTAAGCGTGGGCGTGCGCACTCCAGGGTAGGGCCTTCCGGGGGAGGTTCCCCGGGCGAACATCATGCAAGGGGCTGCGGCGAGGGGCCTAGGGGAAGAGACTACAGAAGATACAACGGAAAAGGAACGGCCGCGAGGAAGGCGAAGGGGATAAGAGGGACGACAGTTCGGTTGGGTCGTTTGCGGGGCATCGTCCCCACCTGTTGTGGCGGCGGCGGTAGGGTGGTGGCAGTGGTGGCGGTGGTAGCGACGAAGCACGATGCACGAAGCAGCAAGCGCAGCTGCGCCACCTCCGTCCGTAAGCATTCTGAAGTTTGGTTTGGTTTGAGAAGAATTATGTTTTGGTCCACATTGTTGACCGTAGCAGTTGGCCAGATAGCTCAGATACGTCAGGTGCGCCTGTGAGAGCGCCCGTCCCATGAGTAGTAGGGTAACAACGTTGCACCCCGTGTGCCAACTTCCACTCCAACCCATGCTGACCTCGGGCGAAATCCAATTGTGCGAGTGGGCGGACATGTCGGGGAGCCCGGCACAGATGGCCCCGCGCGTGGGGGGAGAGGAGCGGAGGCCGGGGGGGTCCTCCGCCCCGCGCTGCTGCACCCCGTGTGCTGCAGCGCAGCGCCGGTTACACCCCCACCCCCGAACGCAAGATCCAGCCCATGAAACTGAACATCTCGCGTCTGCCGGCGGAGCGCCGCTGGGGGAACTGGGCTCCCTCCCTGGAGACCGCTGTGGCAATCCTTCCTCCTTCAACAGGCTGCCAAGTTACGTTGGATACCATACACGGCGGGAACAGACCATACACGGCGGGAACAGACCATACACGGCGGGAACAGACCGTACACGGCGGGAACAGACCGTACACGGCGGGAACAGACCGTACACGGCGGGAACAGACCGTACACGGCGGGAACAGACCGTACACGGCGGGAACAGACCGTACACGGCGGGAACAGACCGTACACGGCGGGAACAGACCGTACACGGAGGAAACAGACCGTACACGGCGGGAACAGACCGTACACGGCGGGAACAGACCGTACACGGCGGGAACAGACCGTACACGGCGGGAACAGATACAGACGGACACAGCGGAGAAAGAGAAAGAAAAGAGCTATGGGAAGCTCCCCTCACCCTTCGCCAGCTGATGTGCGAGGCTCCGGTGTCCTTTTCCCGCGTCCTGACTTCGGCAGCAGCAGGAGTGGCGGTACACCCTCCAGTCCGTCATCGTCGCCGTCGCAACAAAAGATGGCACACCCAATGCAGCGCATGCCAGTGCCCCCCACTTCGGCTGATCGGGAGCGCCCGCAGGAGCCGTCCCCACTGCTCCGCCGCACCGAGCGCGTTCGTCCTCCTCATGCCCGCGGCACTTGATATCCCTGACACACGTCAGATAGACGCCCGCAGCCAGGGGCACCTCCCCCCGCCCATTGTGGGTAATGGTGGCAGCAGCAGCTGCAGCAGCTTCCCCGGCTGCGACAGTCCCCGTACCCGCCTCCCCCTGTGGCCCCGAGAGCAGGCGCCTCCTCCCCAAATCGGGCCGCGCACGGTACACCTCCCCGCCTTGGTTTCCCCTGCCCATCCTCACCCACAACCCCCAGCGTTGTTGTCCGAGCATTGCTGCCGGTAGCTGCACATGACAGCTCTGCCCTGCCCGACAACATGAACGACTTGCTTGAACGAGGTGGCCGCACGGCGTCGCATCGAGGCACGGCCGCGCGGCGGCCCACCGGGGGAAGGCCGGCAGGCCGCTGCTGCTGCTGCTGCTGCCGCTGGTCTGCCCGCCGCGGTCGCGCCACCACCTCCACCTCCACCAGGACCGGGGTAGCGCTGGTCTCGTGATGGGTGCCGCCTCAGCGACCCACAACCGGCAACGCAGCGTCCGCCTCCGCAACCGCCCCCCGCCGCCTTCACCTCCGGCCCCGGACCCTCGCCGCCGCCGCCGCCCGCTTCACCTCCGCAAGCTGACTGTTCGCCGCCGCCTGCGTCCGCTGCAAGATCTGTCGCTCCCTCACCCGTATACCCGCCACCGCCGCCTCCCGGATCGAGCTGCTCGTGATGTCATCCGTGCCCAGGGTCACGGCCTGCGGCGCCCCCCCGCCGCCGCCTGCGGTGCCGGAATTGAAGGTGCTGCCGCCGTCGTGGCGACGGCGGCGGCGGCGGCGGCGCTTGCGCGGCGGGGTCCTCGGGGCTGCTTGTTGGCGATGGCAGCGGCAGCCCCGGCGGCAAGCGCCTGGTCCACCTCCATCGAGGTGGGGTATTCTGGGGGTGGTTGATTAGGTGGTGGATGGTGGTTGGGGGTTGGGGGTTGGGGGTCGCAGGAGCGGAGGTTGGACGAGCGATGGGCGTGGGGGCGTTACAGGGGTGCGGCTGTGTGGAAACCAACTAAGGGAGGGTGGGCAGCCAGGCGCCCTGCCTGCTGCCTGCCGCAATGAGGAGTTCTTTCTCCCCACCTGCAGTGCAGCGTCACACTCCCGTATCCAGCCCCGGGCGCTCGGGCCCCCGTCCCCCGATCCGAACCGATGGGCCTGCCGCGGTCCTGATACTGGTCTCCCACACCAACGGAAACCCCAACCCCAACCTCAGACCCCACGCCAACGGAAACCCCAACCCCAACCTCAGACCCCACGCCAACGGAAACCCCAACCCCAAGCCCCGCCCCCTCACACCCGCGGGGCCCTGCGTGCGTCTCACCCTTGATGGCCGCGCTGCACCTGCTGCCCAGCGCCCGCAGCGCCCCGGCCAGGGTGTCCTGCCCGTCCAGCAAGGGGAAGGTGCCGCCCTCGAACAGCAGCGAGGCCAGGTCGAACGTCTCCTGGAGGAGGACAGCAGGACACGGGGCGGGGCCAGGGCCAGGGCCAGGGCCAGGGCCAGGCGCAGGGGCGCGGGCAGGGCCACGCAGATGTCGGGCGGCCCCAACACAGGAAGTTCTCCAGGGAGGGGACCGAAACATGAGGCTGCTGCTGTTGCTGGAGCCGCTGTTGGCGCTCCTGCTGTGGCGCGCCGGGGCCTGCTGGCTGTCGCGCCACTGTTGCCGCGGCCGCGTCCTCGGGCGGCGCCGCTGCTCCGCTCGGGACGGAGCCCATGTGGCCCCTCGGCGAGGTCGAGGGAGGAGAAGGAGGAGGAGGAGGAGGGGGCGCAGCGGTGGCTGTGCCCGGGGGTAGATCGGACAGGCGCCCTGCGGCGAGGGACAGGGTATCGGCCGTGGAGGTGATCTTTAATCTTTGATCTTGATGCAGCACATCACGGTAGTCCACAGTCATTCAGCCAGACAGTCATTGCTGCTGGGTCACAGTTGTGTGTCCACATGGGCTGGGTGCCTGGGTCTTCAGGTCGCAAACCCAAATGACGCATTCATCAGTTTAAGTATCACGATACAAAATTTTTCTGTACTTAGGATTGCAACGATCGATGGAGGAGCGGCAACACGTGGGGACGCAGAGGCGGGGCGGCGTGTTGCGGCCCTGGCGTGAACGCGCACCGGCGGGCGGGCCCGTTGCTGCGGGGCTTGGCCGAGGAGGGGTGGCGCCAAGCGGGAGGGCGAGGACGCGGGCGGCGGCGACGGCGACTTGGGCAGGTCAGATTTGGGAATGCGCCACAGATGGCGGCCGCTGCTTGTGGTTTGGAGCTGAACCGGCTGCTCCTGCTGAAGTTGCTGCTGCTGCTCTTGCGGCTGCTGATGTTGCGGCTGCTGGCTGCTTGGCCCTTGCTGTTCGTTTGCCGCTGATGTTGCGAAGCTTTTTCTGGGTGCACCCGAAGAAAAGGGCGAGGTGAGTTGAGCGCTTGGCGGTATGAAGGAAGGCGAATCGCGGGGCTGGGCGTATTGGTTGCGGCTGGGTGGCCCTTCCGTTCCGCCCGAGGGCCGGTAGCCTTGGATTGAGTCAGTCCCGCGAGGAGGGCCGGCCTGCTGCTGATGGATGCCCTCGCTGTCGCCCTGAAAGGAAGATTGCTGTTGTTGTCGTTGTCGTTGTTGTTGCTGCTGCTGCTCTTCCTCCTTGTCCTGTTGGTCCTGCTGTTGTTGCTGTTGCTGCTGGCCTAGCCCCTGTTCTGACTGCTCTCTGAGCTGTTCCTGCTCCTGTAGCTTTCTGCGAGCGGCTCGACGACCGAAGAAGCGTCTCATGTGGGTTAAAGCCGGGAAGCGATAGACAGTTAAACCGAAAGCTCAGAACCAAAGAACGAGCTAGGCCGCTACCTTTCCTCCTTTTTCCCGAAGTGCAGCAGGGCACCTGACCGCTTTAGCAACACGGAAACGCTTTATGAAGCCAACAGCACTTCTGTGATGCGTTGGTTTAGACCCCTTATCATAAGCGTCGCGAAAGGGGCGCCGATCTGCGGTGTATGAATGAATGAACGTTACAGCGGACCCCAACGGGATCACCGGTGTATACCAGGGCAAGCCCCAGGTGTATGTCGTCATCGGGGCATCGTTTGACCGCAAGAACGACAGCGACACCATCTCAGCTCTGCCCGTCCAGAAATCATGCTGCATAAAGTCTTTCCCACAGGAAGTCTCAGATCTGTTTTTATATCTGGAGCAGTCCAGCCCTCTGTTCACGAAGGCAAATGGCCTACATCATCAGGTTGCGCAGGGCTCTGGGCCAGGCAGCCGCGAGGCCTGACTGGTGGCAGCAGCCGGCCCTGAGAGGCGCATTGTCTGCAATGGTCGGGGACGCTGCTTGGCCCCCTCTCCCTGACCTCCAAATCGCGTGGAGCGGCACTGCGCGCAGCAGCAGAGGCAAGGCTGGGTTCTCGGGCGGACATCTCAGCCGACCCGTGGGTCGTGGCAGCCTTCCTGCCAAGCCAGGATACCGCGCTACACCATCTTCCTGCACAGACCCACATCCTGCAGATACGACATAGTATGATGCGTGTCATGTGGTGGACCGCGAT
This sequence comes from Eudorina sp. 2006-703-Eu-15, assembly GCA_003117195.1. Classification (NCBI taxonomy): domain Eukaryota; kingdom Viridiplantae; phylum Chlorophyta; class Chlorophyceae; order Chlamydomonadales; family Volvocaceae; genus Eudorina; species Eudorina sp. 2006-703-Eu-15. The sequence continues at coordinate 762,746 of BDSI01000044.1, forward strand.
CAAACGGCCATTTAGTTCCGCGTGCGAATGCACGTCGGGGGCGTAATCGGGCAGGCTTTCCTGCTGCCCCACTGCACACGCCAAGTTCTTCACCTGCTGCAGCACTCCTTCTCGCCCCTTCCCTCTGTCGTCCCAATGCCCCGAAACCGTTCTCGCACCACCACAACACGCCCGTGCGTTGAGCAGGCCTCTGGCCCCCGCCCGGGCCCGCCTCTAGGCTTCGCCACCGGCAACCACCCGGTGTACGAGATGGACAAGATCAAGCGTACGGCAGAGGGCCACATCGACATCACCGGTAGGTAAAGTGCCACCTCGCCGTACCATTCACTCGCGCCCCTCCGGCACCCACCCCTACACCCCCGCGCCGCCCCCGCTGCCGTGTCGCATCCCGAGAGGCACTCACTGTCTTGCCGTACGGATCGTATGCTCGATGCGACGGTGACGAACCCACGGGACGGTCGGAATTACCCTTTTGGGTCGACTGTTGACCCAAAAGCCGTTGTGGCCGTACCGAGTAATGGACCCATCAAGGAAAATAATCGAATCTGGGCTGCTGGTGGTGTCTAGGTATGGAATGCGGGTCGGCCGTTTGGGCTTGTCGGGTACCCAGTCGGTTGCCTGTCGTGATTTCGTTCGCATGGTAAGGGAACCAGCATCCGCCTCCGCCACCGTTCATGCGCCGTGCCTTGCCCCAGAGGACGAGCCCGGTACGGGAGACATGCCCCACGTGACCGGTACGATCCCCGACATGGTGGAGGAGGAGTTCCGCGTACGGCCGGGGGAGGTGACCCGACCGGGGACCGGTGAGAGCGGGGTAGCGGGTGGCGGATCGGAGCGGGGTAGCGCCTCCAGCCGGGGGCGCTCGGGGGCCGGACCAGTCGTGAATCCAGGGGGGCTGGCGGGCGCCGAACGCACACCCGGGCGGGTTTCGTTGCTGAACACTCGTCCACGCGCACACCCGCGCAAGGCGCGCAACCCCTCTCGTCCCTGGCGCCCCGGGTCAGTGAAGGCCCCCCTGTGGGGCCCAGGAGCTGAGAGCTGAGAGTTGCGAGGGGTGACAGCGACGTCTGCGCAGTGCCTCTCCTGGAAGCAGTCCACCACCACGCAACGCGCTCGCTCGCCCGCCCCCGCGAGCTCGGGTTCTTGCCCTGTTCCCCAACCGGCCCCCACTCCCAGCAGCGCAGATTGTATATGTCTACCAATTTCCTACAGCCCCCCTACTCCCCGACAGTCAGCGCAGCCTGCACTGGTCCGCCTCGGCCCCGCCCTCACAGACCTGCCTGAGTTCTACACGGGGGAGGTCGCCCCCGACCCCGCCGCCCCCGGCCGCACGCGCTCCCCGCCGCCCGGCAGCGGCGCCGCCACCACCTCCGCCGCCGTCGACTCCTCCGCCTCCACCGGACCCCACGAGGGTACGAATTTGCACGGCACCGAGTACGGCGGGCCCTCCCTGGACTACAGCCACGGGGCCATCCCCGTGGTGACGGACCCCATTACGGGGCTGGCGAGCGGTGTCGTACTGACCTCGGACGAGCAGCGGCGGCGGGAGCTGGGCCAGGCGGTGATTCGCGGGACACCGGCGGCGGGAGCGCGGGTGGGGCGGGCGGGAAGGGGCAGGAGCAGGAGGCCAAGAAGGGATCAGGGGAGGAGCCCCGGGGTTGGTCGGATGTCTGAAGCGGCGATGCGGTTTCGGGGCGATGCGATTTGGCGGCGATGGGATCCCGGTCGCGACCGGGGCCGTGGGGGTTTGGCGTCGGGGGCGTGGCGTGTTGACGTGTGAGGCTAAGCGTGGGCGTGCGCACTCCAGGGTAGGGCCTTCCGGGGGAGGTTCCCCGGGCGAACATCATGCAAGGGGCTGCGGCGAGGGGCCTAGGGGAAGAGACTACAGAAGATACAACGGAAAAGGAACGGCCGCGAGGAAGGCGAAGGGGATAAGAGGGACGACAGTTCGGTTGGGTCGTTTGCGGGGCATCGTCCCCACCTGTTGTGGCGGCGGCGGTAGGGTGGTGGCAGTGGTGGCGGTGGTAGCGACGAAGCACGATGCACGAAGCAGCAAGCGCAGCTGCGCCACCTCCGTCCGTAAGCATTCTGAAGTTTGGTTTGGTTTGAGAAGAATTATGTTTTGGTCCACATTGTTGACCGTAGCAGTTGGCCAGATAGCTCAGATACGTCAGGTGCGCCTGTGAGAGCGCCCGTCCCATGAGTAGTAGGGTAACAACGTTGCACCCCGTGTGCCAACTTCCACTCCAACCCATGCTGACCTCGGGCGAAATCCAATTGTGCGAGTGGGCGGACATGTCGGGGAGCCCGGCACAGATGGCCCCGCGCGTGGGGGGAGAGGAGCGGAGGCCGGGGGGGTCCTCCGCCCCGCGCTGCTGCACCCCGTGTGCTGCAGCGCAGCGCCGGTTACACCCCCACCCCCGAACGCAAGATCCAGCCCATGAAACTGAACATCTCGCGTCTGCCGGCGGAGCGCCGCTGGGGGAACTGGGCTCCCTCCCTGGAGACCGCTGTGGCAATCCTTCCTCCTTCAACAGGCTGCCAAGTTACGTTGGATACCATACACGGCGGGAACAGACCATACACGGCGGGAACAGACCATACACGGCGGGAACAGACCGTACACGGCGGGAACAGACCGTACACGGCGGGAACAGACCGTACACGGCGGGAACAGACCGTACACGGCGGGAACAGACCGTACACGGCGGGAACAGACCGTACACGGCGGGAACAGACCGTACACGGCGGGAACAGACCGTACACGGAGGAAACAGACCGTACACGGCGGGAACAGACCGTACACGGCGGGAACAGACCGTACACGGCGGGAACAGACCGTACACGGCGGGAACAGATACAGACGGACACAGCGGAGAAAGAGAAAGAAAAGAGCTATGGGAAGCTCCCCTCACCCTTCGCCAGCTGATGTGCGAGGCTCCGGTGTCCTTTTCCCGCGTCCTGACTTCGGCAGCAGCAGGAGTGGCGGTACACCCTCCAGTCCGTCATCGTCGCCGTCGCAACAAAAGATGGCACACCCAATGCAGCGCATGCCAGTGCCCCCCCACTTCGGCTGATCGGGAGCGCCCGCAGGAGCCGTCCCCACTGCTCCGCCGCACCGAGCGCGTTCGTCCTCCTCATGCCCGCGGCACTTGATATCCCTGACACACGTCAGATAGACGCCCGCAGCCAGGGGCACCTCCCCCCGCCCATTGTGGGTAATGGTGGCAGCAGCAGCTGCAGCAGCTTCCCCGGCTGCGACAGTCCCCGTACCCGCCTCCCCCTGTGGCCCCGAGAGCAGGCGCCTCCTCCCCAAATCGGGCCGCGCACGGTACACCTCCCCGCCTTGGTTTCCCCTGCCCATCCTCACCCACAACCCCCAGCGTTGTTGTCCGAGCATTGCTGCCGGTAGCTGCACATGACAGCTCTGCCCTGCCCGACAACATGAACGACTTGCTTGAACGAGGTGGCCGCACGGCGTCGCATCGAGGCACGGCCGCGCGGCGGCCCACCGGGGGAAGGCCGGCAGGCCGCTGCTGCTGCTGCTGCTGCCGCTGGTCTGCCCGCCGCGGTCGCGCCACCACCTCCACCTCCACCAGGACCGGGGTAGCGCTGGTCTCGTGATGGGTGCCGCCTCAGCGACCCACAACCGGCAACGCAGCGTCCGCCTCCGCAACCGCCCCCCGCCGCCTTCACCTCCGGCCCCGGACCCTCGCCGCCGCCGCCGCCCGCTTCACCTCCGCAAGCTGACTGTTCGCCGCCGCCTGCGTCCGCTGCAAGATCTGTCGCTCCCTCACCCGTATACCCGCCACCGCCGCCTCCCGGATCGAGCTGCTCGTGATGTCATCCGTGCCCAGGGTCACGGCCTGCGGCGCCCCCCCCGCCGCCGCCTGCGGTGCCGGAATTGAAGGTGCTGCCGCCGTCGTGGCGACGGCGGCGGCGGCGGCGGCGCTTGCGCGGCGGGGTCCTCGGGGCTGCTTGTTGGCGATGGCAGCGGCAGCCCCGGCGGCAAGCGCCTGGTCCACCTCCATCGAGGTGGGGTATTCTGGGGGTGGTTGATTAGGTGGTGGATGGTGGTTGGGGGTTGGGGGTTGGGGGTCGCAGGAGCGGAGGTTGGACGAGCGATGGGCGTGGGGGCGTTACAGGGGTGCGGCTGTGTGGAAACCAACTAAGGGAGGGTGGGCAGCCAGGCGCCCTGCCTGCTGCCTGCCGCAATGAGGAGTTCTTTCTCCCCACCTGCAGTGCAGCGTCACACTCCCGTATCCAGCCCCCGGGCGCTCGGGCCCCCGTCCCCCGATCCGAACCGATGGGGCCTGCCGCGGTCCTGATACTGGTCTCCCACACCAACGGAAACCCCAACCCCAACCTCAGACCCCACGCCAACGGAAACCCCAACCCCAACCTCAGACCCCACGCCAACGGAAACCCCAACCCCAAGCCCCGCCCCCTCACACCCGCGGGGCCCTGCGTGCGTCTCACCCTTGATGGCCGCGCTGCACCTGCTGCCCAGCGCCCGCAGCGCCCCGGCCAGGGTGTCCTGCCCGTCCAGCAAGGGGAAGGTGCCGCCCTCGAACAGCAGCGAGGCCAGGTCGAACGTCTCCTGGAGGAGGACAGCAGGACACGGGGCGGGGCCAGGGCCAGGGCCAGGGCCAGGGCCAGGCGCAGGGGCGCGGGCAGGGCCACGCAGATGTCGGGCGGCCCCAACACAGGAAGTTCTCCAGGGAGGGGACCGAAACATGAGGCGGCGGCAATCCCGGCGGTTGAGGTCGAGTCTGCGGCTCCTGAGCGCCCTTGCCCACCCGTGCCCACCCGTGCCCCATGCACGAGATCAGTGCCCCATGCACCAGATCACAATGGCCCCTGCCTGGGCCCCCAATTGCACCGCCCGGCCCATACCCCCTCACTTCGCACCTGCGCCACCTGGGGCCTGGCCTCCAGCAGCGCCAGGTACTGCAGCAGCCCCTCGGGCAGCCCCTCCAGCTTCAGAGGGAACTCCAGCTCGGGGGGGAGACCTGCGGGCCCATGCGCAAACGACCCACGGGTCACTGAAACCCAGCCTGCACGTCCAGTGCACGCCACAGTGACTCCCCCAGTGCCCGAATTGACCGTTGGCCGAACCATACACATATCGCAGATTCGGCGTGCGTTTCACACGGCGATCCTGCCGTACAGTGATGTACCCCAGCCTCCTTACAAAAGGTAGGGTCATACGGCATTGTTGACAGAGAAAGAGCATGTGTCGTACTACATCAGTGCTGTCGTGTTGTACTGCGCCGTACCGTGCTTTGCCAGAGCCTCGACCTTCAGGTCGGCCAGCGGGTCACCCCGCCGGTCCACCGCCAGCACCAGTTTGTAGTCCTGGTGCGGGTTGGTGGCGGGCGGGGGGCAGAAGCCGTAGCTCAGCAGCAGCTCGCCGCTGCTCTTGGGGCCGTACGACACATCTGCGGGGGCGCCGGAGGCGCGAGGGGGGCGCAGAGGCGGGCCCGCGGACTTGAGGGTTGTGAGGATCAGGGGAAGACAGAGGGAGGGGCGGACAGGTCTGTGGCGCGTGTGTGTCGGCCGGTGCGCCGTCGCCCCTTCGGCCGAGTCGCCCCCTCACTGCACTCCCCCAACACCCCCCCACCCCACCCCCACCCCCACCCCCATCCCCACCCCCTTGCGGTGAACGGTTCCCCAGCAGCTCAGCCGGACCCTCAGCGCTCAGCCCTTCCCACGCCTTCCACCGTCGATTTGGTGTTACCATGCCCCGCCCCTCGCCACTCCCCCGCCCCGCCCCGCCCCGCACTCACACACTTGCTGCCCCGCCCCGTACTGCCGGTCCGCCCTCAGCACCAGCGCCCCCGCCCCGGGCCCCGCCGCCCCCGCCGCCGCCTCCCAGTCCAGGTGGCACCCCGCCTCGGCCGCCACATCGTGGTTCAGCAGGTCAGCCCAGGGCGCCAGGACCTGTGGACCCCATCGACCAGGGAGGGAGAGCAACAGGGAGGAGGAGGAGGAGGAGGAGGAGGAGGAGGAGAGGGAGAGCGATGAGGGAGGCAGAGCGGGGGTCTGTTGCGAAACCGGAGGATGGAGGAGGACAGCAGCCCGGGGAAACGCGGAGGCGGCCGACCCACAAGGCCCCGTGAACCCCAGTGACTTCCAGTGACCTCCGTGACCCACCTGCATGTCCCCGCGCCCCGGCAGTCGGATGCAGCGGGACAGCAGCACCCCGAAAGCCCAGTCCAGGTCCGCCTGCCGGGCGGGGGAGGGCAGGACCGCGGCGCCGGGTTGGGGGGGGGGGCCGGGGGAGGATGTCGGGGTCGGGGAGGGGCATGCGTGTTGGCGGGCGGGGGCCGAGGCCCCGCTTCTCTCCATGCCCCGGTTCGTGGTTCACTTCGGGCTGGCTTCCCGCTTGCATCATACCGCTTTCCCCTCCCCCCCAATCACATCGACGGGCCCAGTCCTCTATGGATTCAGACAGTGGAGGACTGGGCCCGTCAATGTGACCAGGGGAGGGCGGAAGGGGAAGGTCCGCTCCAGCCAGCTTCCCGCTCAGCCTGGTCGTTGCTCCGGCCCCGCACCCTTTCCCCCCCGGCGCCGATCCCCACCCACCGCCCACCTTGCTCATGGCCACGTGCTCCGGAACCAGCCCTTCCCTGCGGCCCCGGGCGATGAGCGGCTCCAGCTCCTGCCAGGAGGCCGCAGCCGCAGCGGTGATGGAGTCCGCCAACCGGACCAGCGGGGAGCCGCGGAGCAGCTGCTTGGCCTGGGGTGGGGGGAGGGAGGGGGGGTGGAGGGCCGGCGGGTACCGGCGCCAGTAGGCGGGAACAGGACAGGGCTGGGCGGCCTGAGGTCGTGCGGGGACCGGGGAGGTCTCGACATGAGGCGATGTGAGGTGGCGTGTGTTTCGCAGGTGTTTCGTACGGTACGGCAACGCTGTACGTGCAGGAAACTGTGTGTTTAGAAAAGGAAACCGCAACGGAAACTGTGTGTGCGTGCTGATCTAACCCCGGATCCAACCCCGGTTGCCCTTCACCCATTGCGCTTTGCCCCCTCCCCACCGCAAGCTGGGAAGGTGTCTGTGGCGCCCTCCGTTTGCCGTACCTCCCGTGCTGGCCACTCCAGCACCGTCCCCGGGCGCTGAGGTAGTACGGCAACGTACGGCGCCCACCGGGAGGAGATGTCCCCAGCTGCCGCCCGGCCCCGCAGCTCCGCCAGCAACAGCGCCAACAGGCTCCACTCGGGGAGCGGCAGCGAGGCCGACACAGGGGCCGATATTGGGTTGCTGCTGCTGCTACTGCTGCTGCTGCTACTGCTGCTGCTATTGCTGCTGCTGCTGTTGCTGACAGGTGTCGACGGTAGGGTGCGCAGCAGCAGTGCCAGACAGGACTCTGCGTGCGGGGCGGAGAGGACGCAGAGGAGGTGGGGCGCGGGCGGCTTGGGCGGCCCGGGCGGCCCGGGGGGGCGGTCGGCGGTCCCTCGCCCGACTCTTGCCCTATCCAGACACCCAATGGGGTGATGCTCTTTCGAACGCCGGTAGCGCGGTCTGGGGATGAGATGAAGGTTGCTGGACAGGAGACTCGAGATCTGTCAGTTGAATGATGGATGACCCACGCGTCGCGCGCGCATACTCACCACACCACCAGCGCTGCCCCCAGCGCGGCCGTACCCACCTTCAGCCGCGCGCTCCGCCGTGATGATGAGCGAGTCGGGCACCTGCAGCAGCACCTCCCCGCGGGGCAGCGGCCGGCTCGCCACCAGGCCCCGACCCTCCCGGCCGCACTGCCGGAGCAGCAGCTGCGGAACGGGTTGCACCCCGGCCGGAACGAGCGGTCAGACACCAGGGGGGTTCCGTGAGGGCAAGGTCCAAGGTGGGCGGCGCGAGGCGAAACAACCCTCAGGCGCAAGGGCGACGCGGCACGACTACAGCCACGTTTGCGGCCGGCGGGCTAACCTCCCAGTGGCACCCGGTGTGCGGCTCTGGGAGAAATCTCAGTCGAGATGGGCCGCCGCACTGTGCTGCGCTGCGCCGCACTGTGCTGTGCTGTGCTGTGCGGGGATAAAATGACGAGGATGCGTACCGATTCGGGCGGCGCGACTCACCGGCTGAGTGGCGAGACCCTGGCGCCGCAGCCACGCCTGGAAGTCGGGTTCCAGCTCGGGAGCGTCGGTGTCGAGTTCGAGTTGCTGCGCGGTCTGGGCGCCGCTGGGGGGCGGATGGAGAGGAGGGGGTGAGGGTGCGGATCGGGTGTGAGCTTGGTGGGGAGAAGGCCGGAGAAGGGGGGCTGAAAGTTTGGGGGCAGGAGGGAAGAACCTCGCAAAGCTGTAAACTGATATCGCATCCGAATGGATTCTTACCCTTTAAAAAGCTTGTCCAGACCAAGCAAAGCGCCGCATCGCGGTCCTATCCGTGCTTGGGCCTGATGGATGCGAGCCGGGTGCCAACACGCTTTTGCAGCTGTGCCAGAGCCGATTGATTTGTGCATGTTCTGCATGTTGTTTGTGAATTGTCTTGATGTGACGATTAGCGTTTCACGTCGACAACAAAACTATCATGCTGCAAGCATATTGCACCAAATCAGCGCACTAGCGAGATGCACGTGTGCCTGTAATTCTCAAGGACGCGTTGCTCCCCTAAATGGATGGGATTTTCTCGGGCGATGTTGAATGTGTACGAGTCACCGTTGTCTCTTACATTCCCAAACCGAAACGGATCCGCAGTAGCTGTCGGCTGTCGACGTGTCCCGCCTCTCATGATACTGAAGGTGGCACCGACAATGGCAAGGTCAAATGAGCTTCGGAAAGGTGCAGAATGCGCGGGCAATGTCGGTTAGCTGAAAATTAGAAAACGGAGCCCTCGGTAAACCAGAGGCAACCTCTCGCAATGACATCGTTCATATCGGACCTCCTTAATAAGTTTTATCCCAGCGAGGAGGGCCGCCTGCTTTGTGTTGGGTTGGATGCTGCCGGACGGACCTCATGGCTCTACCGCAAGCGCTTGGGCGAAGTCGTAACAACGATACCGACGGTTGGTTTTAATGTGGAGACTGTCACGCATGGTGGTCTCTCAATGACGATTTGGGGTGAGCACAGGCTGGTGTTCCATCCTTCAAGGACCGCATGTCCTCACCAACACCGCCCCCGCAGATGCCGCGCGTGTCATCGACACACAGTGTTGTCAAACTGCTTTCATTGAATGCCTGTGTGATAGCAGTTGAATGTACAGCCCCAGGGGCCAACGGTCCCGAGGCCGCCGGCAACACCCACAACCACCAACCTCCGGACAGCGACCGGCGTGAAACACGACGGGGCACGGTAGCTCCCACGATTGGTACGAATTAACCAGTAAACTGTCCCCCGCGCGACTTGTAATCGCACCCTTCCAACTGCAGACGTGGGCGGTTGCGACAAGATCAGGCCGCTGTGGCGCCACTACTTCCAAAACACCCACGGCGTAGTCGTATTCGTCGACGCGCACGACCGGGACCGGATCGACGAGGTACGGCGTCGAACGACGGGCGGTACAGCGGTTTCCAACAAGCCAAGCCGTGCCCTGCAGTCATGTCCGCACATGCCCATGACTCTCGCAACCCGCCGGCTATGGGCGAAGGATCCACCCCTCGACGGTTCCCTTGGGCTAACTCGGTTTCGGAGCCGTGCTCGTTGCAAATGTGTCGGTTAAGTCGCTCGGTCAGACCATATCGGTCAACCTATCGCTCCCAGTGGCGCTCGAGGCCCAAGAAGCCTAGGGCGCCCCCATGGCCCCAAAGTTATGGTCTCATCTGGCCTCGTCTGGCCTTGTCTTACCCGTCGTGCCGATCCCAGCCCAGCCATGTGGGTACCGGTACGTGCAACACCGCACGTGACGCGGAACACGACGACCCCTCCTCCAGGCTCTGGCCCACCCGTCCCACACAGGGCGGCGTTACGATGCCTTGCAGTTGCTCACACCGGCGCTGCACCGCATCCCCGAGAACGCGGGCCCGTGCGTGACAGCGTGGCAGAACGTGACTGCCACGTGCCACCCACCGGCTCCGCTCCGTCCTGGCAGGTGCGCAATGAGGTCCAGATATTGTTGAACTCGCCGGAGCTTGAGGGCGCATTCTGGCTTGTCATCGCCAACAAACAGGTACGGATGAGGACAGCCTCATGGGTGACGGGTGACCCACATGGGGCCCCCACAGCCTGGCGGGGCTTATGAAGAGACGAGAAACAAACCCAGCCACCCCGGACGCGTGTATCGTCGCGGCAGGTTTTGGGGGGCTCCTGCAGGGCCCTTGCAGTGGGCCCGTGGGTGGGTGGGTGGCGTCCAAAGTGCCGACCTGGTGCAGCGCCGGGTCCGGTCCAGGGCCGCCGTGCAGGGCCTGCACCCCGGGGAGAAACTCATTAACACTGCGCCCCGGGGCGTGAGCCCGGTCGGCTTGTGCGCCACCGAGCCCACCGCAACCGACTTGTGGGATGCGGTGCTGGAAGGCACATGCGGAGAACCCTGCGGGGTTGTGCAACCCGCGGCAGTCCGTCCGTCCGTCCGTGTCTCCATCGGTCGGCGATGACAGCGGGGGTGCGTGCGCTCCTGGGTATATATATATATATATATTTATATATAGCTGGTAGGTTGGAGAGGGGGTCGACGAGCGGCGAACAGGGGTGTCGGCTGCCTGGCGGACTGACGGGCGCGTGCGCTCCGCCTCATCGCGATCCGCAACGGGGACCTGCTGCCCTCCTCCTCCTCCTGGCTGCTCGGGGGTGTCGAATCAGCCGCTGGCCCCACGCGCACCGCCCCCGCCGCGCGGTTTTTAGTTTACGAATATAGCCCCACGCCGTTTATGATTTCAGCTCCTATAGGACCCGATCTCGCCCCCACGCACACACCCAGGACCTGCCCAACGTGATGACTCCGGCGGAGGTTTCGGAGCGGCTCCAGCTGCCGGAGGCGATGGTTGGGAGACTGTGGACGTGTCTGCCGGGGGCGCTGTACGACACGCAGGTGGGGGGTGGCGGTGCCGCAGGATTGGTGGTGTCGAGGAGGTGGGGGTGGGAGGGGGGGGTTACTACCGTAAGATGAGAGCTTCGGCTGCGTCCCCTCTTATTCTGTGCCCTTGCCGCTTTTCCTTTGCTCGTGTACCTTGCCATGTGGACCGGTCGAGTGGGACGCACCTGCAGTGTAAGCTACCGTATGTTGTGGTGCGACGCCGACCGCACTTGTCCCCTGTCCTTGTGGTTCCATACAATGTACCTTCTTGCCTGGCTGCCTCCGCCGCCAGGGCCAGACCGCCCACTTCGACTGGCTCGCGGCCGCGCTGCGGAAGAGCCTGGCGGCCCGGCGCAAGGAGCAACAGCGGAAGCAGCCCGGACAGCCCCCGGAGGTCCGGAGCGCGGCCCAAGGCGGCTCGGGCGCCCTGGCGGCTGCTCCCGCCGCCGCGGCGGGGACGACGCCGGCGCCGCCCACTGGCGCCCCTGACGGCGGCGGGCCCGCGCCGGACGTCTTGGAGCGCTGGCTGCAGGTGGAGGACGAGCCGGACGAGGAGTTCCTGCGGGTACGGTGCCGTACGGATATGGACGCGCAGCCTTGGGGCCGGGCCGGGATAGATGCTGGGGTCGAAGGCGAAGGATGAGGAGGAGGAAGGGGCATCACCTCCACCTCCGCAGTGCTCCACGGCTCCACGCGAGCTGGTCGCTACCGTCTGCTGCGGTCACGTCCTGTATCGCCTTCTGATGTATCCGAGCACCTCTCTCCCCCTCCCTGGCTACCGAGGAGGGTGCTTTAACCCCTACTCATCACCCAACGCAACATCGGACCTGGCCCTGACCCCGTGTAGCGCAGCGGCCCGGCTGGCCAACCAGCGATCTACCAGCCCCGATCTAATCATCGCGACCTCGCCTGGAGCGACAGCCCACCGTCGCCGGTGACGCCAGCGCCTCGCCTTGCCCCGCCGACCAAGCTTCCCCCTTTTTTTCAATTTAACCCCCTCCCCTCCTCTTCCCCATCCCCTTCCCTCCTCTTCCCCATCCCCTTCCCTCCTCTTCCCCATCCCCTTCCCTCCTCTTCCCCATCTCCCTCCACGCCCTCTGTGACCCGCGCCTCCTTTTCTTCCTCCTGCTCCACAGAAGCTGGAGGACTACTCCCTGGAGTCGTGGGACCATAGGACCCATCTGCGGCTGGCCTGGCTGTACCTGACCCGGCTGGGCCGCCGCGAGGGGCTGGCCCGCATCCACGCCTCCATCCGCGCCTTCATTGAGCACAGCCCGCTCACCCGGCGGCGCAGCGGCACCACCTACCACGAGACCATGACGTACTTCTGGGCGCACATGGTGCACTTCGCCATGGCCAGCCAGAAGCTGCCGGAAGGTGGGCGGGCTGCGGCGTGGGAGGGCTGGGGATGTGGGAGGGCTGGGGATGTGGGAGGGGCGGGGAAGTCGGAGGGGCGGGGAGGTCAGACCGCTGTGACCTGTGAGCTTGAAGGTTCGGAGGTACGGTGCCGTCGACAACAAGGAGATGACATGCAATACCGTATGTTCCTGGAGCTTGTTGAGCTGGAGCATTGGATGGTCTCCCGGGATAAAGATCGATTGCTGAAGTCCAAGGGGCGTCGGACCGCAGGGTCTGGCGGGACAGGGCGCCCCGGGCCTCGCCACGGCACGGATACGCCTCTCGCGGCCTGCTGACGGCTCTCGACCCACCCGCGCACTCTTCGGTCCCGTACCCCGCTGCCGGCACTTCCCCCACTCCCCCAACTGTCTACTCCCCCACTCTTTCCCCTCCCCCCTCCGGACCAGGGTGACTATCTTAAGATATGAATATATATACGGCCGAAAATCTTGAGATTTCGCAGATACTTTTCCTTGGGAGAAAAACGAGGGTTTAGATATTCATGGCCTCTCGCGCGGGGAAACCCCCCCCCTTGTATAGGTAAAATGCCGGCAAAAGCTCCCTCCGACAGATACTTTCAGCACGATTGGGCAAGGAGTATCTCTGGCTGTAGATACTCTGCAAAATAAGATAGCCACCCTGCTCCGGACCCACCAGGCGCCTCCCCGGACTTCAAGCTGTTCCTGCTCATGAACCCGCAGCTCACCAACGGTGGGCTGTTCCTGCACTACTACACCAAGCAGCTGATGCTGCAGGTGCGAGGGGGTGCGGACCAGATGCCACACGCCGAGTGCTGGGATGAACCTGGCGGGGAGGGGCTCACGAGAGGGGCGAAGCGAGGCCGTGTGCAGGCGATGGATGGCTCATGGCGTGCCGCCTTGCTCACCCCCGTGCGCATGCCTGTGTCTCGCTGCCCTACGGCCGGCTCCATGTAAGTGCCGTATGTACGGTGGCCAGACAGGGTGAGGGTGAGTCGTGACGGTGCCCTCCCTGGGCACACCTCGCGTGTCGCCTCGCCTCGCCTCGCCCCGACTTGGCCGTCCTCACAACGTGCGTGCAGGCGCCCGAAGCTCGAGTCCGTGTCGTCATGCCGGACAAGGTGCGGTGGAAGTGTAATGCAGGGATTCGGGGTTGTTGACGGAAGCGGTTCCAGATCATATCGGACCACGCCCAGAATACTGCTTTACTTGACAACATCGTCATTGATGACCCATACAGAATGTCTTTGGGGATCCGGCTGCATCATTCAATGATAAAGATACTGCACAGGGCACAGGGCCTCATAGGGTGGTTATCTGGCCCCTGGACCTGCTTTTCCCCTCGCAGCGGCCCCTGCCCAGCATCATCACCGACCTGGGCGCGCTGCGCAGCCGGGCCGCAGCCGCCACGGCCGCCGGCACGGCTTCATCACATCCGCTGCCGGCCGCCCAACCGCCACTGTCGCGTCCTCACCCGCAACCCCTCCCCGACTCGGATTTCCTGGACCGCTTCCTCGCGCGCTCCCTGGACCGCTGGAACCACGAGTGCCTGCTGCGGGCCGTGTACTGCTGCCTCACGCGTCACGGGCGCCGGCGGGGCGGTGACGTGGCGCTGGAGGCGCTGCGTGCCCTGCAGGGCCGCGACTTCCACCTGACCATCTGCTACTTCTGGGTGTGCATCCTGACGCACACGCTGGCCAGCGAGTTCCATGCGGCTTTGTTTGCAGACCGGCAGGCAGCGGTGGCGACGGAGGGGGTGGGGGACACGGACAGCGGGGGGAGAGTGCCGGTGAGGCGCGGGCCACGGCTGGGCCGCAGCCGACGATGCCCGAGTGGCCTGAACTGCTGGGTGGTGAGGGCTACACATCCGTCCGGCTGAAAGAGCTCGTGACTGACGACCGACGCTACCTGCGCTACTATTCGAACAAGGTGGTGTTTTCGGAGGCAGCTGCGGCGGAGTTCGTGCCGCCAGACAAGCGGCCGCTGCCATCCACCGTGTGATGGGGGGAGAAGGTTAGGAGTACAAGGCGGAGACTGTGGTTCTGCCTAAGCGGCATGCTCACGTGCTGCGGCTGCTGCATCCGGTATCTGTCGCGTCCGACAATTGAAGTGCTACGCGAACGGACGGAGGTTACATTTTTGTCGAGTATCCCATAATATGTACGAAGACAAGAATGCACAAGTTCCAAACGTCAACCACGTCAGTTCACTGCAAGCGGGCTCTTCAACGTTCTCGCTACGTGAGCCCCTCGACTACCGGCATTCCATTACACTAAGCCAGGCCAGATGGGCCCGCCGTTCTAACCATGGGTCTAGTGGACATGGGATCGCTACTGCCGTCTTAGCCATACTCGCCTTGCGTGTCTCACATAGACTTCTCCTTCCAAGTGGACACCATTATTGGGGTCACGACCGTGACATGCTGATGTGACAGCATTGGCGCGGGTGATTGCACTGCTGCGCGCTTTCAATCGCCAACACGCGTTTGCATTAAACAGCAGACCTGAAGACACGTAACCCACAGGGACCGCTACTCGTGCCCCTTACCTGCCCTAAACTGGTTACCTAGAGCCTACTCAATGTATCGTTAAAGCTAACTCTCAACTAGTAGCAGACCCTGGGGAATCAGCTGGGCGATTTTGCGCCCAGACACAATCGCCGGAAACCAAGCAGCAACTGCCGAACTCGGGAGTCCTGCTGGAACCCCAATACGGACAACTGATTGCGTGCTACGGCTGCTTTACAGCAGCGTAGAATGAATGTAGTGGCCCCGTAGAGTCTGATCACTTCGAGTTCGGGTCCGTGCCGACAATACGATTGCGGTGGACACGACATCTTTTCAGGCCAAGCTACCGCATCATCCGCAAAGTTTTGGTCGCCGTAGAGCCCGCAGTATGCAACGCGTCTGCAACGGCGCGACAAGGACGTGTTACTCCCAGGCTTGGCACAAGGTTAGGTATAGGTTGTGTTGTCATTGCGCACGCGCTTACAGGAGTTTGATGCTTGGCTGAGTAGTGCAGCCCTGCTCCCAGCTCCAGATGCGGCTGTCCTCTGCATGCAAGGATCAACCATCTGTCAGCCCACGGGAATGCGTGCAGGGATGACTGCTTGAGCTGGCCTGTTTGCAATCGCGATGGCTCACTTGGAAGACAGGCCGGCCAATTGGCCGCTCCGCGACGATGCCTTGGCCGTCGAGGTCGCTGGACTGTGGCACAACAGGTTTGTGAAATGTTAGCTGAAATGATATCTCTAACCATTTCCACTATGCATGCGGAAAACGTTACCTGACTCTTCCAGGTGAGGTCAAAGAAGGGGGTGCGTTCGGTCTGGTCACCAGCCGCTTCCTTCTTTCCGCCAAAGAAGGTTCTTCCAACAGATGGCCTTACAGTGCTGACCAGGCCTGTTTTTGGATCAACATTTTCCATGTCATGGCCTGCGTGTAAGCCGGGGAACATTTTTGTACAGCAACGATTCACACAAAATTTGATCCTTACGCTTTCAGCGAGTAAGCTTGCAGTATGGTGGTGCTATGTTATAGACTTTTAGTCTGTCAGATAACTGAACTGAAAAGTCGTACGTCTGGATTCGGTAACTGAAATCACTGCTCGAAATGTCGAAATGCATGTTTATCAAGCATGGTAGAGTCCACGCAGAGATTTCAGGACAAATAAGGTTGGCTCGTTGACAGTGCTTGCTTGTAGCACAAGCGTCGTTGTCCTTGCACAACTAAACCACACAGTCTGCTGAGGAACCCTGTCAGCGAGCTCATAATTCATTATGCAACTGACTTACATGCAGATTGCCGTAGAGGGACACACAACAGCGTAATGCATGTAGGCGGGGACACGACATTACGCGACACCCGTCATACGTTCCGCGCTTCACCGCCCATGGCTCGCTGTGGCTCACCAAGGCTCACCATTTCACTCGAAAGGTCGTGCAGTTGGATTGGATGGCAGTGGTGCACGTCGCCACCACCACAAAACCTCTGAAAAGTTCTGCGCCTAGTCCTCAGCTTTGGGGTTCGCGCTCTGCTCCTTTCTGCTTAATTGCTTACAGTTCGTGCACGAGGACACCCTGGGGGACCCACCCTGGGGGCCGCCCCCTGGGGGAGCTTTTAAGCCCCGTGCCTGGGTGCTTATAGTATGCGCTGGGCGTCGATGGTCCGGATGGTCGTACACCGTGGCCTGCTTCCAGACCCTCCGACAAACTGCAGCCGCCATATAAGGCCACAAAGCCAGGCTTAACCTCACAAGCCGAAGAGACAATTCACCTACTGAGCTGCAGGGATAGTAATTACCTAGATGGCACTGATCAACATCGCATGGGCGTCGACAGGTGTCAGGCTCCTGACCTTAGTGCTTAGTGCATGAGCCGTAACAGGTTGCAAGCCTGCAACAGAACCACACACAGCAACACGTACCCAACACTGCAGCTATATGCAGCTGCCGCGTTCCGCCCCGTCCACCGTCCCTTCCAAAGTCGAGAGCTCGGCGAGAGTTAGTCGAGGGCGGGTCCACTCGCTCATAGGACCCTGAAACATTGATGGCTCTGGTTTCCCCTCATCCCCTCTGTCAGGCTCTGTCTCCCTATTCCTTCCGCATTAAAAATTAAGCCGACGACGTTCTTATGAAGGTCTTTATTATAAGTAATTTCATACGCCCATGTCATTTCGACGTCCTTCAATAAACCACCGACCTAGATCAGAAGGATCACGCTGTGCTGGACGAGCGTCCTGCGATGTTGGTTGGCTGCCCGGTCTTTCGATGGGACGGTCTTGGCACGTCTACTTCTTGTTTTCTTCTCAGTCGACAGCGCACTTTTAACTTATCTGGGCTTACACTGTAAAACCAACGCTTGGTTCTCAGCGGCAGACCTCACTCTTTTCCTATTTTTTGATAGTTTGACGGGTAGTCGGTTTGATTTTCAGTAGCTTAAGGACATTCTTAGAGATATTTGCCGTGGCCGCACGAAGGGATGCCGTCTTACTTCGGCGTCAAGACCCAACAAAACAAGGTCCTATGGGTAGGTTATCAACTATAAATCTTTATGGAGCTATCGTGTACCTTGTGAGCCGAGTCGAGTCATGTGTTCTATTTAGCGTCTATGTTGATTGTGATGCAAAGGCTGCTTCGAAAGCAGAGCTCTGTTTGAAAGTACCTGTCGGGCGGGACCCGCTGCCGCAGGCCCTCTTTATTTGCTGCTTCATTGCTGGGGCGGTTATGCTTCCTCTTGGTTGGGCCAAGCTCACTCCGTGTATTCGTGCTTACAACGACTGCATCCGCAAGAGTGCTATCGATGCTTACATAGTCTACTGCAATAACCAGAAAACTAGCTGCGAGGGGCAGTGGACAAGGTAAGAGGTTGTCGCAATTCATCGCGCGTGTCGCAAATCAGACCAAACCACTTGGCGTGCGGTCATGCGGGTTGGACCAACCAAGTAGCGGGCCAGCATTGCGGGACGCGCTCCCAAGTCAGCCATTCGGTTCGAACACCCCCCACCCCCCACCCCACTCCGCCGCCCCTCCGGGCCCCGTCACGCTGTGCGCAAGTAGCAGCAAGGGGATCAAGCCGCCGCGCATGGCGGAAGGACGGTCGGGGCCGGGCGAAAGCGCTGTCTGTGGCTGCTTAACGGACTCAGGTGCCCGCCATGACCTCAGTAGGCCACCCACTGCACTGCGCAACGGCACCTATCGCGCCCCGGGTCCAGGAACCCCGCGCCGTCCCCAACCCTGTCGCGGACTCCGACTCCAAGCCCTCCCACGACCGGGTCCGGCCGTGGGGTGCTGGTTCCGATTTACTTCTACCGCCCGGAGCAGTGTCCGCTCGACCGTGCGTCCCCATCGACCGTTAACTTGCTTCCCCGCGGGCTCACGCCTGGATACCTCATGAGAGGATACCCACCCCAACGTAGTCCCCGGAGGGAGGGTCTGACCTCACTCGGCTTGCCGGGCCCGGGTCCCATGTTCGCGGACCCCGACCCCGACCCCCCGGCCGCAGCGTGTGGATCGCGGGCGTGTTCCTGCTGGGCTTCTCGGTGGTGTTCCTCTGCATCTTCTCCTTCTGCTCCAGACCGCCGCTGCCGTACTGCGACGCCGCCGTGCCGGCGGCGGTGGCGCTGCAGCACTACCCGCAGGTCGGTCAGCGCCGTGCAGCGCACCACTTGAGGGCCGCCAGGAGGCCGCCTGGGGGACATGTTGCTGCAGCAACGCCGCGGGTTCGCTAGTCGCCTGCGGATTCCTGTCTCTTGATTGACATCTACATTTGATCTACAAGTTGGGCGCCAGTGCCCCTTCCCCCTCCCCGAGGGATGTAAAACGGGTGACGGCTGACCCGCAAGTTTAAACTTTGAAGGCGGCGGTCTCCGGCCTGGGCCGAGCTGAGGTGCCGTCCTGCAGCTGAGCAGCCCTGCTTCGCTCCCCGTGTGGGGGTCCAGGGAATCCACCCCAACGCCCGACCCCTTCCCCGACCCCTTCCCCGACCCCTTCCTCCCTGCAGGGCGCCTACCAGCCGTACCCTCCGGCGCCCGGGACGTACTACGGGGTGGACGCCGTGACCGGGCAGCCCGTGGTGCACGTCGGGGTGCCGCAGAACGGGCAACCGGGAGTGTACTACTACCCGGCGGCGCCGCCGCCGGCCGGCGTGTACCAGGTGCCGTCGGCGCCCGTCGATGGAGCGGTGCTGTACGGGGCGCCGCCACCACCCGCCGCCGTCGGCACAGCTGTTTACCAGCCGCCGCCGCCGCCGCCGCCGGGAGGGTCGGCCCCATATCAAGCCGGGCTTGCGAGTCCGTACCCCCCGGCGGCTTCGCCCCCCGCTGCCGGCGCAAGTCCGTACCCGCCACCGCCGGCGCGAGTTTGATGGATGCTCTGGGGGGTGGACGACGTCCGCTCAAACCTTTGATTGCTTTCGCGCCAGTGGCGGTGGTCCATCCAAGGTGGTGCACTGGCGACTGGGGTGGGCCTCCATCTCCGCCGCCGCCGCCGCCGCCGCCGTCACTGGGCACTCGGTGAAGTTGCGGTGTGGGAGGGCGCCTCGTGTGCCGCCGCGGCCACAGGGGGATATCCTCCCGCTCCCGGGCGACGGAGGTGCCATCCAGGCACCCTTGCATGCAAAGTAATATGATAAATTTATTTGGGAAAGGTTGATGATGATGATGACGACGATGACGATGATGTGTTGGAGGGGGATCATAAGGGTGATGGCCGCAGCCGCGCGTGCAGCCGCGTGAACCACGAGTCGCATCCCCGTCTACATACAAACGCTGCGACTGGCGCGTATCGTTGGATGCTGTATTGGATGCTGGCGACTGCGACGAGGCCGGGGGATGGGATGGCGCCCCGCCAAAACTCCGCTGTGTGGCGGCGTCGGAAATCTCGCGACCGGAAACTTCGTTTGCATCGGTTACCTGTGAACCTCACACCGCAGGAATACGGTGTGGCAGTGATGTACGATGTACGGCGGGCACCAAAAGGGGGGGAACGGTCTGACAAGCGCCTGGACCGTAGGACTCATCGCACGGGGGTTGGGGGAGGGGCCGCGCAACGACACGTGCACGAGGAGACCGCCTGGGGTCCGGCGGTGGCCTGATCTGCATGAAGCTGGAAACCCACCCGTCGCATGGCAGCGGTGGCGAGCGCAATTGGAGCGTGACGCATCCATCGATTTCTGATCCGCTGTGTCTGTATGTATGTTGCCGGATGCACGGCCCGGCGGAGCGTGTCACGGCATCACGGGTGCGGAGGTGAAGTGCATTCCGGAACCGTGTGTTTAGAATTGCAACCCGCCCGCCCGCCGGAACCGTGTGTGTGGGGGGACGTCCGGCCAGCCTATATGGCGTTCGGATGATGAGGCAGGGGGGCTGCGCGGCTGTGCAGGGTATCGAGCAGGTTGGCTGCATCTTTCGGCGCACCGGTGCATGGTTGGTTGGGTGTGTTGGTTGGTGGTTGTGCTGGTGTTGGTCCTGCAGCCAAGGCATCGCGACGTTCTCCAGGGAGGGGGATCCGTTCATGGATCCGTCTGTCGTTTGGTTGTCTGCGTTGTGTGGATGTTTTTGCTTCGTGTGCATGCGGCACTTTCCGTCACGCTTCGGTCGGTCCGTCGTTGCCCAGCGATCTCCTACCGCCTCGGTGCATCGATAATTGGGCCCAACGATCTCCTCCATAATTGCCGAGTTTGGCGATGACTATCTGGGGGCACTGGGGCAGGTCTCTTTGCGTGCAGGTGATGCCTTCATGGAAGGTCCTGTTATGCGTATGTCGCGTCGACTGCTTGGACGGGTCGGAGGGTACCGGGGGCTGGCTGGCTGGTGGCGTGGTGGGAGCTGCGCAGCCTACAAAGGGGGGGAGGTCTTTCCGGTGGCAGCGGCGTATAGGCTCCGCGCCCCTGGCCCCTTGATCCACGCTAGGGTTTGCCCAGCGTAATAATGATATTGTTATTGGGGAGAGGTCTTCTTCTGTATATGACGTTGACATGTTGCATGTTGTATATAGTTGTGTGTGCAAGATTGTTTCGTTGTTTGCTGCAGCCCGCTGCGCCGCGCAGTTGCACCGCACATGTGTCGGGACATTTGGAGGAGGGTTTGAGGGCAGGAAGTGGGCGAGCGGCACCTTCATGTGGCCGCTGCTCCAGGGAGCGCGATGAGACGTCCTTGTATGCACTCCAGGAACTGTCAGGAAGGAAGGCAGGCAGTGTGTAGAGCCGTTGCATGTCTTGTGGTCACGATCCATTTCCCAACGCCTCCAAAGGACCGCCCCCATGTCGGTGCGCGCTGCCGGTCCCAGAAGTGCGCGTACCGCAGTCAGAGGAGTCGCGGGGCCCATTGCCTAGGGATGCCGACGCCTCCCTCCGCCCCGCCCCTTCGTGTTTGCCCCGCATCCCGGTTGTCGCACCCGGGCTGAAGGCGGGTGCGTGGCTTGCCCGCCGGCCCCAACCACCAATCCAACGGTAACGTCCACAACTCTTAACCACCCAAGCGCCGACAGCTCGTGGGCGCCGTACGGTAACTGCAGCCGCGGTGCCGCGGGCCCGTGAGCGGCCCGGCAGCAGCGGCTTCCCTCTTGTGAGACTGAATCCGCCCTGTCACGTGTCGCAAGAGCGTTCCTAGCCCGTGGCCCCTCCCTGCAGCCACAGCTCTCCTCCTGCCTCTCGGAACACCTCCACGAGGCCGCCAACACGGCAACCCCCATCCCGGCGCGCCAACAAACTGGAGCCGGAATGGGACCCCGGCACGGCGTGCGGGTGCGGGACACCCCCGCGGATGCCCGTGGCGGACAACGCCCCCATTGCGCCTGCCAATCAATACTCAGTATTGTTGGGCTGTAGCTGGCGCCGACAGGCCGTTGATCCCCACCACATGCCCGGCACGGCGCCGACGCGCTCCAGCCAGCACCCGCCAACCCGGCGGATGTCATTGTTTGCGTCTTCACACCCACCATCCGACATCACAACCGCGATCAGATTATGGCGACCGCCATCCGCAGCCGCCGTTGTTTCACGGCCAGCGGCGCACCGACCAACCGACCAACCGACCAATCAACCAACCAACCACATCCGCGTGTTTCCGCGCCGAGCTCAACACCGCCCTCCCCCTTCCGGGTCCTCCGCTGCCTAACCGCTCCCGCGCTGCCCTGACCTGCGTGTCAGTCTATAAGTTATATGGCCCAATCAGAGCTCCTGCTGCACCAGTCAGAAGCTGTGCCTGGCCGGTCCACGCTGGCTGGGCCACGCTGCGCTACCCCCACCCGCGTCTGCCGCCGCTCATAACCTGCCTCATGCCATGCCTTACGCCGCCTTGCCCTTCCGCTTCCAGACCATGGCCTGGGAGCAGCCCCACTGGAACTTGCGCGCGTGCTCCCGGATGAGGAAGGGCACGTCCTCCGAGGCCACCAGGTCAAAGTCGGACGACAGTACGGCGGTGATGGTGTCCGCCGTCCGAACGGGCTTGCCGTCCTGCAGGACAGCAAGAGGGAAGGGGCCGGCCGTCAGTGCAGGGATGTGGGCCGGAGGCCAGGAGGACAACGGGCAGGAGGGCGGGAGGAGGAGGGGCAGGAGGTCAGGACCACAGTGCTCAAGAGCCCAGCTCCCGCGGCCCGCGCGACCGAGGGGGCTGCCACAAGCGCCGCACCTCGCGCCGCCAGACGCTCTGTGACGCGCTGTGCGCAGTGCCAAGCCCCGGCCTTCAATGCTTTTCCCAACCCAGCCGTCGCTTCATACCAGCCTGCACACGCATCCATCCATCCCAAGGGCACCAGAAGGCACATCCCCCTCCATTCACCGTATCATGATTACCAAACCATACTGCCCACCTCCATCCCACATGCAACACCCACACGCACGAACCGCAGCCCGGCCCGCGTCCACCCCCCAGCCCCACCTTGTAGTACCCCCCGAGCCACTTGGACGGGTCCGTCCAGCCCCGGAGCCAGGAGTACGGCGACACGAGCACCAGCACGCCACCAGGCTTGATGAGGGTACGGCAGCGCTCCAGGAAGGCCATGGGCTCGGGCAGGCGGCACAGGAGGTTGGCCGCCAGCACGCAGTCCAGGTCGACCAACGCGTCCGGCAGCGCACAGGCGTCGCCCTGGGAGGGGAGGGACAGGGCGGCGCGCAGCGGGGCGCACCCGGGAGGTTTTGAGAAATTTGAGAACTTCCTTGGGCTCGGGGGTGTGGGGCGAGAAGGTGGGAGAGGGCAGGAGAAAACACGCCGGAGGCGGAGGCGGGAAAGGGGGCTTGCGGGGGCAGGCACGGGCGGTGTGGTCCGGCGGGGAAACGTTTAGCCGAAGAGCCAGTGGGGTGGAGTGTGCGGTGCACGAGCGCAGTACAAATGCAGTACAGGGCGCGGGCTAAGTCGTACGCGGTGGTGTCCTTTGCTGCGGGTGCGTGCCTATCGGTTGCACGCCTGTTAGCCTCCAAAACTCGTAGACTGTCCCCGCAAACCCTGACCCACCTATCCGCGGGCTTCAACAAGCCCGACGCACAACGCGCCACACACGCCCCCGCCCCCGCCCCGGTTCGATTCTGGGTTTCTTTTTTCTAGGGCTTTCAATTCAGCCCCCGCCCCGCCCACCTGTCTGAAGGTGACCCTGTTGCGGTCGATATCTGCGGGCACCGCCGCCAACAGCTTCTGTTTGATGTCCCCCTCCACCACAGCCTCGAACTCGCAGACGCCCTTGGCGCGCATCAGCTGCACACGCGAGCGATAACACGTCAGGCAGGTGTACGGACATGTACGGACGTGTGTGGACGCGGGCATGTTCGCACACGGGCCGTCCAAGGACAGTAAGCGTGTGGGCGTTGCGCGTTGCGTGTCGCGGCATGCAGGCGACAGGCGGAGAGCCCGTGTCGCCGGATGGAAGCGCAGTAAAGCCGGCGATCGGGAAAATGAAAGTGAATGACGCGCGCCGGTTCCGGCAGTCAGTCCGGAGCGGCGGGAGGGCGGGGGGAGGCAGGGAGCTGGCTGGGGCCGGTGGTCAGTCAAGACGTGGCGGGCGGGAAACTGCAACCCAGCGACCCCAGACACTGCAACCTGCTTTCCCCTGTACTTTCCCTTTCCATGGCCAGGACAAGATCTGGTACTGGAAACAATCAGATTACAGCGGACCCACGGGTCATTAGTGCCGTTATTGCCTGATGACGGGGCATCCCGCCGCGGTCCATAGCTGCCCCGTGTCCCCCAACGCCGCGCCAGCGCCGTCCTCCCTCCCCCCAACGGCCGGGTTGGTTCTGGGCCGGCTCTTCGATTCCACTCCCTCCCCCCCGCGCTCCCCTCACCTCCGCCGCGTCCACAAAGTGCTTCGAGTAGTCGATGCCGATGACGTGCGGGAAGGCCCTGGCCAGCTCGAAGCTCGCGCCCCCCACCGCACAGCCCAGGTCCAGCGCCACCGCATCGCCCCTCTCCCCTGTGAAGTCGCGGAGGGCCTCACAGTATCGCTCGCACAGGCCCGCCAGCCGGGAGGTGAAGGCCAGAGCTTCCTGCGCTCCCGAGGGTGGGGGTGCGGCATAGGGAGGGTTTTGGACGCCAGGGGATGGACGGCTGGGTGGTTTTTGGGGGCCAGGGGACGGGGAGGGCGGGAGGCACCGAGGGAGATCTGTGGGTGCGCGGCTGGGGGCGTGTGGGGTGGGGGAAGCTCTGGCCAGCGACGTGGCGTTCGAATGAGGGCGGCCCGCGTGGGGCTCCTTGCCGAGCAATCAAGGAAAGACAGCGGAGAAAGGGGACGAAAGCAAGGGGACGTGCTGCCGTGCCCGCGTGCCGTACTACCTTGGGGCCATTGGCGTACGGCAGGAGGTCCTGCGGCGCCGCGAAGTGGAACTGGAGGTACTCTGAGGAAGAAAGGGAAAGAGGGTTTGGAGGATTGGGGGCTTAGGGCGCCAAGGCCCCAGCGCTGCACTCACCGTCTACGGCCTTTTTGGTCTCATACGCTGCTGCGCCGCCGCCAGCGCTCGAGGTGGTTGACCGGTCCTGGATGTCATCCGCGCCCTGGCCGCCACCGGATCTTTTAGGCAATTTCTTAATAATTTGTTGCACTAGCAGGGTTGCCGCAACGCCGGCGCCAGCTGCAAGAGCGAACGCCATGTTGTGTGGTCCACAAGTTTGCTAAAGTGCAACGTATCGACTTTCTCCAGTGGCGATTGAAGTAATTTGTTAGGGTAATCTGCTTCGAAGGCTCAACTCTCGGTGCGATGCAGTGTAGTCCTTCAGTGTAGGTGGGAGTTGGTTCGAAGTTCGTTGCTGGTTGTAAGGCTTACGATTAGTGAAACGATTATACGACGAGAAGCTGCTGGGAATTCGTCACTTTGATCGTGCGACGAAGCTGCTTAAAAACGTCAGCAGAGCGGAAAGCTGGGCCACTGACCCTGTACGGCAGGGCAACGACCACGCTGGTTCTGCTAGTTCTGCTAGTTCTGCAGAAGCAATTATGCATGCAGACAATCACCATCAACAAATACTCCCTACAAGCCACAAACACACGGCCTTCAGCAAGGTTTATTCCAAAAGTTCAAACATCATAACACTATCGAAGTTCAATTTAGCACGCGCCGCCCATTCCTAATTCAATTATTCATCACGCGGCACCCGTTGCAACAAATATTAGCGCGAGAGGCGTTGGGTGGATGTTGACTCGGGTCCGCGGAGACCGCGGAGCTTTACTTTGACCGTTTGTGCGCAAAGAATTTTTTTCAGCCAAACCAAAGTTACCTTGCAATAGAGGACAATTAATATGACAAACATTTCGAATTAGTTATAGCGGATAATGAACGTTTGGCCGTTACCCACACACGGACACACGGACAGGGGCAATCCTAGGGGGCGGGGCCCCCCGAACGCGCTTCGCGCTGGGGCCCCGCCCAAAAACACCCCCTGCAACGGAGCCCAAATCCCTCGGCGGCCGCAAAGTGACCGGAACATCGGCCTCCTTGCCCCGCTCATTCTGCCGCAAAACCCCCCGACTCAACAACACATCCATCCGCGGGTGATGGAGGATGGGTGCGCAGTCCTTGGTAGGGGTTGATGAGACGAGGCACCTGCGAGCTATCTGGGCCCGTTGGAACCCCCGGTCGGGATACGGGTCCACCTTGTAACGGTTACATTACATTACATCCATGGGCTGGTCCCTTGACGCCCCGTGCGCCTCCATGCGGGCCATGCTGAGGAGCATGTCGAAGTGCGGGTTGTCTTCAACAACCTTGCAGGGGAAACCTCACTGGGGCCTGACAGTAAACGCGATCGTACTATGTAAAGCAGAGTGTGGCGGGTCTCACCGACTTCACGTCCTCTTCAGCTCAGCGTTCGTGCCATCAGCTGTTCATCAGTGAACCCTCACGCAGCCATACATACAGCCCCGTGTTAACTCCAACTGCGCAACAGGTGCACGTACACGCGTCAGCCTGCTGCTGTTCCTTGCTTCTCGATACGCGCGTGTTTGCATGCTGGTACAGGCACGCACGACGTTGGACAAATGGGGTTTGATGAAATCGGCTTAGGTACTGATCCACGGGCGCCGACGCCATGGCACCATGGCCACCAGAGGTGTCATGTTGCAACTAACCCTCCTCGAAACCATGAAATAAATGCACACGTACGGCGCACCTGACGTGAGGGCCCAAGTCATGGCCGCATCACCAACATTCCTTGCCCTCCAAGCTCCAACTGGACGGCAGCAGCAGCAGCAGCCATGCGATTGCGGTTGGCCGACCCCGATTGCGGCCGTCGTAACGTTGCAAAAAACGCAGGGGCCAACGAAGGCAGGGGCCGAAGAAAGGGGAGCTGGTGAGTCATCGCCTGTATGTCAAGGGGCTGCTGGGACATACATGGGGACATAGCCCAGTGCGCAAGGCTGAGGAGGTTTTGACTCGGACGGGCGGATGCGACATTCGTACATGCACGGATAGCTAGGTGCCTGTCAAATCCCGTCATCCTACCTACCTGCAAATCCGTCGAGTGAACGCCAGTCCATAGCTGTACATACGCGGCGCTCGGAAGCAATGTCTTCACAGATAAAATACAAACTATCTTTCGGAGCCAACGCACGGCCGCGTTTGAGAGATGCAGAGTCAGGTGGGCGGTGCCCGTCGTACATGTAGGGTGTGTTGATGGTCGAGATGGTCCTCGCAGCAACCAAGTCTCCGCGGATTTTTGACAGTTTTGGACCGCGGAAAGAACATATTTGATCAACTGCTAGCATTCTTTTGTTAAATTGCATGGGTGGTCGTTCGCTACTTTTGTCAACGTCCCGCTGGGTCGTCCGGCAAGTCCAATAAATGGAACTGGCTGCAACTTATCCGCTGTTCTCAAGCCGGGGGATATGCGGATGGATCCAGCGTTTGCTTTTCAAATTCGACTCGCTGAACCTGGTGGCGCCTAAAGGCGACCCGCAATTTGACGCCTTCCTCTACGAACGATCTCGGGCGCTGGGCGAGTACAGCCAGCTGTCCGCATTGCTGTTTCCAAGTCTGGCAATCTGCGCGCTGCTCTGCTGCACGCGAGTATTCTTCTTCCGGGTCGTACGACGACGAGGGCGCCAGAGCCGCACCAACAGGTGCGAATAAAGCTGCCTCATCTCAAAAACCATGCGTCTAGGGCTCACTGCTGTCTACCAGGTCCTGAAACCTGTTTGTGTGTCCAAAACTGTCCAAACTCCCAAAATAACGTCGTGGCCTGTGGAGAGACTTGCCTTGCCGTGGTCCCCGGTTGTGGGAACGGGCCGTTCGGGCCGCCTTTAACGTCGGTTCCCGACTCACGTCGGGCGACTACCTACACCCCTTCCGGCGCCCGTGCACGCACGGTTCGTACGGCAATGCGTGTGGTTTCGGTGCTGAAGTGCGCACGGCGCGGAGCCACCCGTCCGCCATCAGCGCGGCGATCGGCCTTCGCGGCCGCCCGCAACCGTGCCGGCGCCCATCCGTGGCGCTGGGCTCTCCTGCCGTACAGTCGTACACGTCTCCGCTGGCAGGACAGCGGCAGCGATGGCGGAGCCGGAGGCGGTGTCGGCGGCTGCAGATAAGGCGGAGGCGGCGGTTCCGGAGGCGGAGGCGGGGGCGGGTATGGACGCAGTAGCGGCGGAAGCGGACCTGTGCTGGGACGAGGCCTGTTGGACTTTGGCGGGCTCAGCGGTGGGTCACGGCCCGGTGGTTCACAACAGTGCGGGGCGGACTGAGGTCTACCTGTCTGTGCGCAAGTGTGTGAAGGGTTGGGGACGGGAGGGGTTGTGCGTTCATGGGCCGTGCGTGGGGCGACCCGGGTGGTCCACATCAAGAGCGGAGGAGGAAGAGAGGCAGGAGGCGGGCAGGAGACGGGCAGGAGGAAGCCAAGGCGGCAGGAACAACCCCCTAGAGTGAAAATAATGCTTCCGGGGACCGTTTTGTAGCCTTATACAGCCATCAGAGTATGTACGGATTGTACCCGGCGCGTAGAACGGAATCAAGATGCCGTGTGTGGACCGCATGGGCCATCATAGGTGGCAGTCGAAGCCTGCTCGATGTCCAGTTGTCCAACCACTGCAAGAGGGACGTCGCGCCGCTATGGCGCACCGGACCGGACCACAAGCGAGTGGGTTGTGTCGACGCGGAAGACGCCAAACCCGGCAAAACACGCGGAAACCCGGCCAAACACGCCGTACATCGAGCACAACGTTCATAACCTGATAGGCAACGCAGCACCTCTGCACCTGATGCCCAGAGCGTGGGGTCCAGTAGTTACGGCAGTACCGCAGCGCCAACCGACCCGTACTAACTGCGGCTCACCGTACCCCTCGTGCACCTGCCGTCTTGCCGGTGACCCTGATATCTGGTGTCGCAGGGGCTGATGCTGTGGAGCTGGGTGTGCGTGGCCATACAGTGAGCGCAGCGCATTTCGGGGGCGACACGCGGGGTTTGGGTTGGGGGGGGGCGACGCGGCGAGGTCGTGGTCGTGGGTCGGGTTACGAGCTTACGACCCGTGGGTCAGTCATCACGCCTTTGCTCTGCCTACGTGCGCCTTTCCCACCTCCCACACACACCTTTGCCCCAACCACATATTCATAGATCCTCCTACCTGGCTGCCTGTTGTACAAACTGTATCGCCGTACTTCTGACCTCGCCCGGACATGTCCCCGCCCGTGCCGTGAACCGTACCGGCCGTCAGCAACGGCGGCTGCCCTGCTCCGGGTTGGCCCTCCCTGGACACCTCCCGCTGCCTGGCCGGCTGGCCGCTGCTGCCCATGACGCTACCCGTCCGCCGCTACTACTGCTGCGAGTGCGCCTGGTACCTGCACCTGCTGCTCAAACGCGTGCTGGGTGGGTTGGTATGGGTTTGCGGGTTGGTGTGGGTCGGTCGGTGCTTGGTGGGCTGGGCCGCTGATGCGCATTCGCTGGGCTTTCCGCCGGCTGAAGGACGGACTGATTGCAACGACCTCACACATGAAACGAGAACCGCAAAGCAGCAAAGCAGAGGGAGGTGACCCATGGGTCATGGCACGTGAGGCGCACACGGGGGCCGCGGCCCGCGAGTGCGGCCTGCGGTGACGGGAGGGGGACAATGAAGAATGAACCCGTGGTGGGTGCCGCGGGGGGGTACGGGTGTGGGTGGAGACCGGTCATTGTCGCCGTAACCGTCGGAAGCTCGGGCAGCAGATGGGGTCGTCCTGGCCGCTGTGGGTAGTAATCCGCGAGGTCACTGTCAAAAGTGTCAAATGCCAACCCCGACGCCATGTACCGCGCGCACGGCCCCCCGGGCGGTTCACCGGTGCCGCAGTGTCGTACACACACACACGTACGTCAGCGTTCGGCCGAACCTCGTACCCCTGCCTGACCCATGTCGTGAACGCGCAGGCGTGGGGCTGCAGGACAAGGGCATGATGGTGGCACATCACGTGATATCTGTCGTACTGCTCGTACTGTCGTACTGCTGGAGTCTGCACCGGCCAGGTAAGCACGCTGGCATGTTGCGAAAAAAATAATGCGGTGCGGTATTCCGACAGGATAGGCTGTGAAACGGCAGGCGCGGTGCCGTCAGCAGGTGGGGCCGATACGGTAACTTCCAAGTCGAGGTGGGCTGGATTGGGTTGGGTTAGGTCACAATTCACATGCCGTCACTCTTGTGTATGTCATACCGTATTCCTGTTGTACATTATGCTCAAGGTATGCCGTCGTACCAACCCCGCATGTACGGACGCGAAGGCGTGCTGCTGCTGGCGCTGCTGGGGTCCTCCACGCCGCTGCTCCATGCGTCCAAGATGGCTCACCTGGCGGGTCGAAGGTGAGGACCCCGCGCCAGAGGATCCGGATTGCTGGCTGGCGGCGTCCAGGGGCGGCATCATTGTAGGGTCATTACCGCACCGTTGCGCGGCTGTCGCAACGCATTCACCGCCAGCCGCTCATTCACTCACGGCCCACCTCTTCCTCAAAATACTCAAAATACTCATGCCCACATACTCAGCCCAACTAACCTGGACATACCCAAGAACCCAACCCACCCTACTCAACCCGCCCTGGGCCTGCCCGAGAGCTTTGCAGTCGAATTGCCACCGTGTCCTTCAGCGCCTTCGCCGCCGTCTTCTTCGTCTCGCGGGTGCTGGTCTTTCCGGCCGTGTTCCTACCCCTGTGAGTGCAACGACGCGCGTGCGTGTGGGGCGCGCAGATACCGACCGTAACCGCCGAGCCCTGCTGCCACGTTCCGCCTGTGTTGCGAGTGCGTGTGCGTGCGTGTCGTCCTGTCGTATGCTTGATTGGTGTCAAGGTTGTAGCGCTAGCAAACCGTGCGCCGGCCGGCGGATGAGACGCCGCCGGCGGTAGCTCGGAACGGCCGGCGGCTCGTAGTGGTAATGGGAACAGCCGGCTCCAGAGTTCCGAGACTACGAAGAGGGCAGGGGCAGCTGGCCACAAGGTCCACGCAGGCACCAAAAAATTATGAAAACAATTTAACAGTTATGGTAATGAATCACCCGGAAAACGTCATCATCGCCCGGGGGGCTCTTTCTGTAACCCGTCAGGGCCCAGCACCTCATGCGCGCGGCCCCACTGCCGCGACGTTTCCACTAGCGACCCTGTTTGGCCTGACCTACCTACCTACCAGCCACTCTCTCGACTCACAGAGGCCCGTAGCGCATAACTGCACCGTGCATCCCTTGCCGCGTTGCCGGGCACGCCGGGTGTGCCCGGGTTCGTTTCGGGGCTCGCTTTACCAAATACTCCCTCGCCGCCGGCCGTCTCAACCCGCACTTCCGTGCATGTGTCATCCCGCCTTGCCGTACATGTATACACGGCCAGTGGCCTGCTGCAGCCCTTCCGCGACATCCCAAGACTGATGGAGCTCTTCCCCTTGACGTACAGCTGCATCAACACGCTGCTGCTGCTGCTGGTGGCGATGCAGTGGGTGTGGTTCGCCGCCGTCGTCAGGTGCGGCCAAGCAAGGCTGCGCGGCGCGCGCCCGTGCCCGTGTGCGTGTGCGTGCCACATCTGCCCAGTGCCTAGTCAAGGGCTGCAAACCCAGCCCTAACGGAAAGACCGCCCAAGCATTGTCTTCCCTTGCGGCGGAAAGAGAGTTGCGTGAGGGGCCTCCAGCTCGACTTGCTGAACCAGGAAAAAACGAACGCGTATGTGCGATTGCATGTATACGTACGGGGTCGCCAGTGCAAGACGATCAAGAAGCTCCCGTCGCGGAAATCTCACGTATGTTGGAGATACGTACCACCGCTCCAAAGAACCTGACCGGATTCATTGATTCGCATATATCTTGTTTGAGGCTTTCATCCGCGCGAGCGAGTACTAGTAACCCTCCCTGCAACGTTGGCCCGCCGCCGACCCGAAGGTCACTGCCGTACAATGCCGTACATACAGGGTCCTGGCCCGAGCACTTGGCGGCGATGCTACGAAGCTGGACGAGGAGGCGAGGCGCGCGGAGCAGCACCTGCAGCAACAGGCCGTAATGCACGAGGCCAGCGCCGCAGGACCGTACGGCACGTGGGGCGACGATGAGGCTGCCGCTGCTGCCGCGGCCGGCCGTGCGGGCTACCTCCTGAAGGGCGAGCACGAGGAACCCCATAAACCCCATACCAGCGTCGTCTTGGTGCAACCGCCGGTTCGGCGGCAGCACAGGTAGCGATATTGGGGTCCGCTGTAACGTTCATTCAGGTAGCGATAGCCCTGCAGGCACCCTTTGCACCAGGCAGATGGCAGATGGCGGCGGTTGCAGTAAGAGAATATAGTACATCTGGTGGAGCGCACGGCCCGCCCGATCCTTCTTTCGGTCCG
This sequence comes from Eudorina sp. 2006-703-Eu-15, assembly GCA_003117195.1. Lineage (NCBI taxonomy): Eukaryota > Viridiplantae > Chlorophyta > Chlorophyceae > Chlamydomonadales > Volvocaceae > Eudorina > Eudorina sp. 2006-703-Eu-15. The sequence continues at coordinate 794,798 of BDSI01000044.1, forward strand.
TCCCGACGGATCGCGGACAACGCTGCCTCTCGTTCCTCAGTACCGTGTTGCCTGATCAGGACATTAATATGGCCGACGGCCGGCGAGAGTGTGGCCACGTGCTGGCGGCGTGTATCGGTGTCACAAACCTTCGTTGCTAGGTGGAACTGATCCGGATGCGAGTACTCGCTGTTCGAGGGGTTGGGCCTGGTCGATCGACAGACCGCGAGCGAGTTACGGCGGGGGCCCGATCGGCGATGGAAGCGAGTTCTGACTTCCTGGATGGATGGCTCGGTCGTTCCGCGACCCCAGGACGATTGCTTGCTTGCTTGTTGGCATGCGGGTGGCCCTGATACTGCGGGTCTGAGCGAAGTCAGGTTTGTGGGTCAGCGGTACGCACCACGTGCGCAGGTCCAGAAGGCATGCGCGGGGCCTGGCGCGGCTAGTTACTCCCAGCAGGGCAGCGTTCTGGCTGGTACTGGCGCCGGCGATGTTCCAATTTCAATGGTCAGATCTGTGCAGCCATGTCTTGTGACTCAACGCTTTCAAGTACATGAGTACACTCCAAAGGTGATAGATATTATTGTACGAAACGAAGACTGGGTGAGTGCGTGGCTTGGTTCAAAACGGCTCGTCACTGTTTCATATCGACACTAGATAATTATGAGAGTATTCAAACATTAACAGCCGCGAGATAACGTATGGTCCTGCATACTGAATTCATTTTTTTAAAGGTCGTACTGCAGTCGTGGTAGTTTTTATTATAAAACATCGTCAGCGATCTTTGCATGTTTGCATGTAATCAAAATTCGTTCCGATGCAATAATGATTGACAGGTCTTTGATGACTTGAAAGGGTCCAGGCTCAGCACGCCACGAACGATCGCCACTCTGTTCGGGCCCGGCACGGGCACCACCTGTACGGCTCCGACACTCGATTGCTGGCACGGAAATTGCATCATCACGCATTACTTGCGGACAGCGCCGCTTATTCCCAGTGGTCATTATCGGTCATTTTCCAAGATGGCGTACTTCGGCTTCAAGACGTCGCTGAATGTTCGTGGTTGGGTAAGTCCCTGTAACGTTGTAAAAGTTGCAAATACTTCTTATACCTATCATTTCACTATTAAACAGCAGGCCTTGGTAGTCCTTGTTTGTCTTGCGCCGGGCGTAGCGTGGCGCCGGTGGCGCTGGCTGCGCGCATACATGAGTGCGCTGCTAGCTAGTTCTTGTCCCGCAAGTCGCTGTCTAGAACGCACATCCTCTACCACGCGTCTTTCAAGCAGGCTTACTTTCGCTTTCCACCATCAGCTCTCGGCCTTGCGTGCGGCCTCAATATATACACCATGTCCGAGGCAATGTTTTACATTCAGGACGCCGTGCGATTTTCCCTGCCCGACTGGCCCAACAGATTATGTTCATCTGTCTCCTCATCACCGGAGGCGTTATGCTTCCTGTGGGCTGGTCGAACCTAATCCCATGCCTCAACGACTACAACAAGTGTGTTGCCACATCAGCAGACAGTTACGGCCGCATCACCGTTTCTGCAGAGGCGCGATGCCGAGAGACGCGGGATGCCTGTGGTCTCCATTGGGCCAAGTACGGCTGTACTGCACCTCGAAATAATAGGGCCCGGACTTAGAGTGCGCGGAGCAAGCGTGCATTGGACCTTACTTTGCACAGTGGATGGTGCGGAAACCGGTGGCGAGCTTCACAGGGTCCCAGCCGAGTGCCAGCCACACAGCTCGACGCGCACATGTGCCCGGGTGCGCGTGTCCTGTCCTGTCATTGGTGCGAAGGTGGGGGCCCCGGTGTCTCCCCCCTCCCCCCGCCCGAAACAGGACTCTGAAATGCTGTCCCTCCCTTATGCCTCCGCCGGGGACATGCGACCCACATGCGTGCGGCACTACAGCTGCATGCATACCTGCGAAGCGAGAGGTATTCGACGCCGCTCACTTTCCGTCCCTAGGCCACATCACAAAACAACCGTTTGAGAAACGGCTCATGCGTCGGCTCACTCCACGGCTAGCTACAGGTAGTTAGGTACACGTCAGTTCCCCGACCTTGCCCTGCCTTGCAATGGGACCCTGCGCCCACCCGCCCTGCCTTGCCGTACATATAGGGTGTGGATTATCGGCGTGGTGTTCCTGGGGCTTGCCGGCATACCGCTCTGCGTCTTCTCGTGCTGCTCCCAACCTCCCCCGTCACCCGTCATCGTCGCGGCTGTCGCCACACCCGTACGACAACTGCAACCGGCTCAGGTGGGTCCGCCTATCTACTCGCATTCGGCGCCGCGGGATGGGCCACGCGATCCGTCCCATGGGTCGGTCGCTCGGGACGCCGCGAGGGATGCCCGGCGCGCATCACTGTGCGGCTTGTTATTACCAGGCGCAGCGGCCGCACCCACCCACGCCAATCAAACATGGACTGGATCCAATGCGTTGACACGGTGGAATGACATGCAGGCTTAAGCGGCCAGTTGACACCCCACCCTCCGCCCGCCTTGGGACGACCCACGACCCTTCAACGCAACTCCCCCAGGATACGGCCATTGCGGTCGGTCAACCGGTATTGTACGTCACGCCGCCCCCGCCCCCGCCCCCGCCAGCCATCGGGTCGTTGTCCGTCGTGTCTCAGGAACCCGCACCGATCAAAGCCGTCTGACAACAGACCAACATTTGCTAAGTTCTATGCGTCACCTACTGTGGGGGCATCTATCGCCTACACCTGGTCTTGATTTGTGGTGCATCCTGTATGGTGCCGGTTGTGCCGGTTTGGGTTCGGGGTGGTTGAGTGTTGTACGGTTGTCTGTCGGACGCGCGCGCACGTGTCACGCACGCTGTGTCTCTTGTACTGTCGTCGTCTACTGTATAATGTAGGCCCCTAGGGATGTATGCTGTAGGGCGAGGCCCAGGCGATAAGTTCTATGTTGCGGGACCACTTGGTGTACCACTTGGTTTGGAGGGTGGGGTGGGGTGGGGTGGGGAGCGGCGCAAGTGACGTGACCTGCGCGACCTGCCTGCGTCACAACCGAGCGAGCCGGTGTCAGCGCATCGTCTGGTCCAGGGTGGCTATCTAAAGATATAAATATATATTCGGCCGAAAATTTGCGTAACCGTTAGATACTTTCTCCTCTTGGAAAAAGTACGAATAAGATACTTTAACGCCCGGGCATGACTTCTCCCCATTGACAGATACTGGCGCGGTCAGATTGCCAGCCGAATCTCCCGTTCTGGGTCGAATCTCACGATGTTACGTCTGGATCAAAGGTTGCTGAGAGCAAACAGCGCCGTTGTGGGTCCGTTGTGGGTGGAGCTCCGTTGTGGGTGGTCACACCCGTTAGTGTACCCGAGTGTACAAATCTCTGTAGATACTTGGAGCCGTTTCCAGCCCGGAATATCTCTCCATAGACAGATACTTTCAGCGTTTCTCAGCCAGGTGTATCTCTGGCCGTAGATACTCCAAAAAATAAGATAGCCACCCTGGTCTGGTCACGACGCACCATTGCGCGCTCCACGCGCTGGCGACCTGACTGAGATAATAATTGGATGATGCTGGAAGGTATACTGGCATGCATTCCTGGATCGTGGATGACATCTCGAGGATGAATGGACCTGCCTTGGACCAACATCGATTATGTATGACAATTGTCGTATGATATGGGCAACCAATTTGTAAATAATCGGCTATACCGATGATACCATCTTAGCCGGTAGCAGTAATCACCATCGTTTACTGCTTGCTTGCACTCGATCATCGAAAGATTTTAAAATATGACAGAGTACCGCAGCAGCCAGGGAATAATAACACAACATAATGAAAATAATTATTATCGCAGTGTAAAAAAAGAATGGCCTGTAAAAGTTTGTCAAAAGGGGTTCACTGCGTGTACGGCTACACACTCTCCCGAGAACCACTACGTCGAGCGGTGGATCTCCCTGATGACTCGGATATGTTCAGAATCATTTTTTGTTTGACCAGTGCAGGCTTGGTCATTTCTTATATCAGGTGCAGAAGTTGCGGAAGAAAAAACTGCAGAGATGTGAGATTCTGCTACTTTTTTTTGGTCTTTTTGTGCGCCCTTTGACGGATGACCGTTGTGGGGGAACACATGTTTATAGCCGTAAGGCCTGTACAACATGTAACAACCAACCAGCCAACCCGAGAACAGCGATTGACGAGCAGCTCTGCAAGACTGTTCACAACCTTTGTAACTCTCTTGAATTCATCTCAACAATGGGCTATTGGGGTTTCAAGACGTCACAAAACAAGGCTCTATGGGTAAGCTGCAAAGTTCGTAACGTTTTTACAGTTCTAACATGTAGCAATGTATGACTAAATGACTGGACATGAAACTGCGGTTCCGAAGGTCCAGCGGCCGTTTTTGTTCGCCGAGCCGCTGCACGCTTCGGGACTCTCGCTAGCCTTAACACCAATATACCTGTACCTGATTTCGCTCTTGACTTTCGCTCTTATTAGCGAGCTTTGATCGCGGAGACTTGCTAGCAGGTCACTCAGGAAGCTGTGTGGGCGAATTCCTGCCAAACAGATTTCCTTCATTTGCCTCATCATTGCTGGCGGCGTGATGTTTCCTCTTGGTTGGGCGAAACTCGTCCCTTGTCTCAACCGATACAACAACTGCATGAACGCGGCGTCGAATCGGGGCTACGTCTCCCAATATCAGGAGCAGCAATGTCGTGAACAAAGGAGTTCTTGTGGTAGCCACTGGGCAAGGTACGCCTTGACGGCGGTAGGGACCCACGGCTTGGCAAAACAGGACATGGCCGTTTGTGCCCAGCATACAGCAGTACGCCCAGCAAGCGTCCATGTGCCCTGCTTACCCAGACGGCAATGGCTTCCCCTGTCCATCGTCATTGGTCACGCTGACAACAGTGACCCGCGCGCTGGCTTGAAATATGACGCCTGAATTGCTCTACCCTGCACCCGCTTTGCCATCCAACGTCCGATGTGCAGAGTCTGGATCTACGGCTTGGTGTGTCTGGTCTTGGCCTGCATACCCCTCTGCGTATTCTCGTGCTGCTCAAGACCCCCAGAGCCGTACTGTACGGTCGTGCCTGTGGGCACGCCGCTCCAGCAGCTACCGCCGCCCCAGGTGCGTGACGCCCTGCTGCAGACGCCCTGTACTGCACGAGATGACGCGGCCTTGAAGCTCGAAACCCGACCCTTGCCTCCAACCCGACGGCTGAAAACGTCGACCTGCGCCGCAACCCAAAGGCTGCGGACACCAGTCCCATTCAACTCGCGGTCGTCTGCCCCGCCTGCCGAATCAGAAGCTGCCCCCTGTCGCGATACCGGGTCTTCCAAGAAATGACCAAGGCGATCCTTCCGCGAATGACCCGCGGCCTGGCTTGCGCCCAAGCGGCCACCCTTACCCCTCCCATGCCCGGGTTCGTTCTTCGGGTGTATTTCTTTTCTCAATTTAATCCCCTCCCATGCCGCTCCTGTGGGGCCCCCGCCACGTCCTCAACCCGCCAGGGTGCGGCGGTGGTGTACGGCCAACCGGTGATGTACGTCGCCGTACCGCCCAACGGTGCAACGCCGGGCTACCAGTACCCCATGCCGCCAAACCCCGCCGTCCCCAACGGATTCGTCGCGGCGCCCGGCGCGCCGCTGCCGCCGCCAGGCACTGCGTACGTGGCCGGCCCTCCTCCGAACGCGAATGTGCCGTACATGGCGTATCCTCAGTACGCGCCGCCGGATGGTACGGGAGCGTATCCCGGTGGGCCTTATGGTCCGCCACCGATTGCGCCACCGCCCGGGCAACGACCGTAATGGAAACGAAACCGCATCAGGGGTGGGCCGCCCATTGAGCGTCCGCCGACTGTACGGCGCCCCAGCTGGGTGTGAAGGGCTCCGCGTCTCCTCCTTGGTTCGGGAGGGGGCCTTGTAAGGACGGGTTTGGGCGAGTCATTACCAATGTGCGGGCAAACCGTGGGTCACCCACGAGAGAGGGAGAAGACCCGCCGTACCTCTGTATGGTGTATGTATTTGGTGGTGGTGGGTGTGACACGGTGCGGCGCGGCTGGTGACCTGGGACGGACCGACGAACGGACGGACGGACGGACGGACGGTGACCCTCCTCAGACTTCGCCAATCGACAGGTTGAGGGGGATGCCGACGGCGGATGCTCCCCATGCTACTCAGCCCGGGCAGCACGACCGCATGGCACGAGCTTGCCGGGCTGTATGTCCTTGGGTACGTACGTACGTACGTATGTATAACACGTGATGTGATGTGATGTGATGTGATGTGATGTGATGTGATGTGATGTGATGTGATGTGATGTGATGTGATGTGATGTGATGTGATGCGATGTGATGTTTGCCTCCACATGTATGGGGGATGCCGGACCTGTGCCATCGGGGCGCGGGTGCCGTACTCGTACTACGCGGGGGGCCGGAGGCGTTTTCGGGCTTCCATCCGCTAAACACGCGGGGGTGGATGGGGTTGTTCACGTGGGCGGGGGATATCCCAAAAGAGGGCCAGCGGGGCGCCCGCGTGTCGTTGGTCCGCCGTGGAGGGTTGGGGGCCGTGAAAAGAAAAGAAAACCCAAACCCAGGGGGGGCAGGGGGTGGGTGGGTTGTGGGGTGGATGGCGCTGTCGCGACCCGACCCGGGTTGGGACCGGATGAGGAAGCGCTGTCCCATTCCTCCTCTGCGTGTGGATGCGTGCATGCCGTGTTTAGTTAGCGAGCAACCCGCCCGAACCGAACCAGGTACTGGCATACTTCATCATGTAGGTGTATACAGATGTCAATATGGGTGGTGGGGCTGATGGGCCGTCCCACCGGGCCCCGCTGTTCCTCTGATCGGATCCAGATAGGTTGCATTGCATCGCATCGCATCGCCTTGCCAGCCGAGGACTGGTGGCCGAGGCACATGTAAGTGTGCCACCACTGGTGTTAGAGGGTCTTCGTCGCTGGCAAGCCAAGCCGACCGAGTCCGTCCGTTGAGCGGGCTGGGAACGCCGAGGGGGGTGCGGCGGGGCGAGGTGCGGTGCGGTGCGGCTAGCCGGCCCCCGGGAGGTTGCTGCGCTGCGCTGCGTTGGTGGGCTTGGTGAGTGACATTCACGGAAGGAGTGGGCGATGCGGCTAGGGTTTTCGCGAGTCACATGCACTGCCCTGTTGGTTGTGGCTTGTGGGTCTGTCCTAGGTTTGTTTTTCATTTTTGGCCACGTTGATTGCGTTTAACGTTTGAGCCAAGGAACTGGGTCCGGACGGGGTGCTGACCGAGCCGCGGCTTGACAGCACTGAGCAACACGGAGACTTTTACTTCCGGTCGGGGCTCCCAGGGGTCCCGGCTACCCGTCCGGGGGCCCGGGCCGTGGCGCGGGCGGACGGGTTGCGGGGACGCCTCGCACGTTGACCGTTATGTACGACAGGTGTATGTTGGGGTTATTGGACGCGTTCTCGCTTCTCGGTACGGATCGTGTGTACAGGCCTCCCTCTAAGATCACGGCGGGGGGGCCGGACCGCTGGGGTCCCCTCCCCCGTTTGGTGCCGTACGGCTGCAACCGCTTTGGGGAACGAACGGGGGCGGCTGACCGATCGTGTGTTCTTGGCGTTGGTGCGATCCGCCAGGTGATTTCGGTTGGCGATTATTCCCATCAACCATCAACCATCATGCGCGGTCGGCGCGCCCCGCGCAGGGTTTGTGCAGCGGAAGTGCAGCGGAAGTGCAGCGGAAGTGCAGCGGAAGTGCTACTTCCAGGTAGGAAATCAGACCCCATTTGACAGGTGGATGTATATATGCGTGGATGGGCAGGGGGGAGGGTCACCGCTTGCGCTCATCGTGCCGTATCATGTGCATACATACAGCGCCCCGAAACCAGCCCGCGCCAGCTGCTTGCTGGTGCTGTTTTGTTGCGCTGCGTTGCGATCTCTCGACGGCCTGGAAGGCCCCCTCAGCGGGCCGCTGCCGCCACCGCCCCGGCTATGACTGCGAGGGCGGGCTGTGGGCTGTTTGAGGGCGCCCTGCACACACCAGAGGAGGTGCACTCCTCCGTGCCGAACACTCGGCGGGCAGGAAGGCTCGGAAGGGCTCGGAAGGGGAGAGGGCCGCTATCACTGTATCAACGTCGTGGCCGTGGTTGGGGTCGAGGCACTTGCCCTCCCTGACCCAATCGGGTGGTCGTGGTGTTGTCACCTGCGCCAACGCGCTGTGTGGGGTTTGAGATGTTCAAGTTGGGTAGGATGGCGGGGCCCGTGAGCCGTGCGTGCGCTTGGAGGGGGATCCGTGCAGGGCGCGTGGAGGCGGAGCCTGGGTGCTTCGTGGATCAGCCGGCATCATCACCAAGTCACCTGGGAAGGTTGGACATCCGTTGTGACTGTAATTCCACGTTGCTGAACTTCGACTGTTGGAAGGGAGCCGAGGCTTCGGGGGGACATGGAGACGTCCGCCAGCCACACCTTCGGATACGGCGGGGCCGTTTTTTTTTGCAGCAGTTGCGTGTTTTGGTGTGTGTGTACGGAGGGCTGGCCATGCGCAGGGGTTGTTAAGCCGTACATGCCGGCCCACCTGTACGGCAGTATGATGATTGCTATCCATGGGGAGAGCCTGCGGGGGACATCTGCAGCGGTACAGCGCGTGGGGGTTACCGAGATACCGACCCCGCCCCCATTCCTTCTGCGGGACCGCTGGGGGGTGCTCTAGGGGGGCCGCCTTATCGCCGGGGTCCAAGCATTGGCGGTGGCTTTGAGTCCAGACCTGCCTCCAGGGGCGGGGAAGACTAGCTCTCTGCGCGGGGGGGGGGCTGCGGAGCGTCGAGACCCGTCCACCCGTCACGCGCCGACATTCCCCTCCCTGGTCCTCTGGACCCGGGTCCCCGCGGCGTCACACACAGATGAGGCGCGGCCCGTCGGCGCGGCGGCTCCGCGGGCTGGGGACGTGTGTTTCTTCTTGGGGGCAGAGCGGCAGACCCGGAGGAGGAGCCCACAGGGGTGCTGTTACCCCGCAGACGTGGAAGGGTGGGCCGATGGGATGCGGACGGACGGACAGACGGACGGACGGACGGACGCGGACGTGCTGTGCATCCCACCGATCGGAGGTCACCGCGGGGTGGCTGTGACCCCCTGCGGGCACCAGGGTTGCTCGGTTGGGAGTCACTGAGAGTTCATGACCTTGCTCGGCTGGGCGTGGGCTGGGCGTGGGCTGGGCGGCCTGGTCCCGGCGCGCAGACCGCAGAGTTCGGTTACGGAGCGGTTCCTGCTTGTTGTACGATATTTCCCACACGTCGGACGGAGGAGGGTTGATGACCCTCGGCACGGAGATAGATGCCCTTCGATGGAGGCGTCGAGGGAGGGCTCATTCGGCAGAAATTCGGCGATTACACCCCCCCGGGGGCAGCCGGCGGCCGGCGGCAGGCTTGCTATCTTAAGAACAAAAGTTCGAACGGCCAAAAAAAATTCAAAATCGTAGAACTGACTCTGCAGTCAGGTTCTGACAGTATAAGAACTAATTCGCATACAGCTGACACCATGTTCTGACCATTGAAAGAACTTAAATACACTCCAGGTCGAAAAGATCTAAGGGTGCGGGTTCGAACGTTCGACTCTGATCGCCATCGGTGATGCATTGGCTGTACTTGTGCTCGTGGGTGTGGTGACAATCCTCTCATTTGCGATCGGGGCATGAAGGATGCTCAGTAGTGGTAGCGGCGGCGGTGGCTGGCGAGCTGGTCGTAAGCTGACAAGAACGTTTTGGGCTGCCGCAGCAGAAAAGATCTGACCATCCATCGAACTTTCCTGCGCGTTTGAGAGGAACATATCTAAGCTTGTAGAACCCGGTCCCGCCAAGGAAGATAGCAAGCCTGGCCGGCGGTCATTACACACTCGTCCCGTAAGTACTGGTATGTCAGTACCTGGGCTTGGTTGGGCGGAGGTCCTTCTCTGAACACACTCGTCCCACTCTCCGCCCATCACGTGACATCACCTCATGTAGGACTTATAAGCACAGATGCATACCCACCTGCCCAACCAGCCAAGGTGACCGCGCCTCATTCGCCAGGGGAGCCAAACGCCGCCGTCAAGTACGGCATCTCCGCAAAAGCACGGCATCTCAGGCCCTCTACGGCACCATCCACTGCAAGCACCTTCGCATACACATGCACGCGCGCTGTCGTGCCGTACGACATCATGCCGTACATCACCACGTCAGGTTTTGAGGCGCAGCAACGCCACCAAGGAGATGTGGTCCGAGGGGTAGGCGCCGTTGGGTATGGGGGCGAACGCCACGTCGGACAGGGGATCGAGTACGGAACCCGGTATGGGTTCGTCGTACGGCAGGTCGAGCGTGCTGGCGACGTCGAAGTGCTGCGGCGACACGAAGATGTAGTCGAGGCAGCCGGCGAAGGTGGCGGTGCGGGTGGTGAGGGGCGGCTCTCTGCGGGTTAAGCACACACGGGCGATGCAGCGGGCAGGGCAAAGGGGGGGGCAGTAACGCAGCGACCAACCAGCGTCAGACAAGGCCACTCCTCCTCCATTCCATCTCCCAAATCTACGGGAGCTTCAGTTCTTTCCGAACGCTTCCGTGCTATCCGAAACGTTGCCAACTCACGAGCAACCGAAATGACCAAGCGGCATATGAATGTGGATATGGATCCATATCCGCAAGGGTGCTGACACTCCCTGCTTCCTCCTTGCAGCGTTTGGATGCGTCTTGCAGCGTTTGGATGCGTCTTGCAGCGTTTGGATGCGTCCTCCCTTTCCTCCCTAACCCCCCAATCATTTCACCCATTAGCTCAGACACCCACCCACCCACCCACCCACGCACGCACCCACCGGCCATTCGCCAGGCTGTACGCGGAGGCCAGCCCGATGCCCGCCGTGGTGAGCTCCAGGCCCCGGAAGTCGGGGTTGCCCGTCTCGCCGGGGCGGCGCCGGGAGGCGGGGTGGTCGGGGTGGTCGGGCGGCAGCGACCCACGGGTCAGCAGCGTGTACACGCCGCTCACCAGCCCCTCCGATCCCCTGGGGAGCTGTGGGGCGGGGGGCGGGCAGTGGGCGGTGACAGGACGGGGGGGGGCACGGGAGCGGGCACGGTCGTGAGTGGCGCGACGACATCTGTTGTAACTGTGCGTCACCTTCAAGTTTCCATTCAGAAGTAGCCCACTGACCTGTCAAATATTGTAAAGATGTAAATTAGTCGGGGTCCTCGGCGCATCTGAGGATAACCTGATGGCCCCTTGCTATACCCCTTGCTATACCCCTTGCTATACCCCTTACTATACCCCTTGCTATACCCCTTGCTATACCCCTTACTATACCCCTTGCTATACCCCTTGCTATACCCCTTACTATACCCCTTGCTATACCCCTTGCTATACCCCTTGCTATACCCCTTACTATACCCCTTGCTATACCCCTTGCTATACCCCTTGCTATACCCCTTGCTATACCCCTTACTATACCCCTTGCTATACCCCTTGCTATACCCCTTGCCGGGCATGGCATGGCATGGCATGGCATGGCAGGGTAGGGCGTGGCATGGCTGCTGCCCCGACATCCGCCAGCACCCTCACGGGGACACGCGCCCACCTCAACAAGGACCGTACACCGCTGCTCCGCACACCCCAGAACCAACACGGGGCTCAACCCTCTGCCACGGTAGTAAGATCCAAGGACACGAATCCCGGCGCAGTGAGTGACCCGTCAAGCCGTAAGGCCGTCAGGCCCACCTTGGGATCGAACACATCCGGCACCCTCTTGCGGCTGAGGCTGTTGAAGTCGCCGGCCAGGATGACGGGCACGTCCGCGGGGGCCCAGCCGCCTGGCCCAGCGCGACCGCTACCGCCGCCGCCGCCGCCGCCGCCGCCGCCTCTGCAGTGCGTCCGGATGAACGCCGCCATCTCCCGACACAGCACCGCAGCCTACGGAGCGACAGAGAGCCGGAAGGACGGAAGGACAGGCGGGCCCAGTGCCGTCAACCAAGCCGCAGCGAAACCGCAAATAGTCAGTCCCTCCTCCATGTCCCCAACCCCACGCACAAGCAAGCACACCAGTAGCACAGAGCTGGGTGGGGTATTGGTGGCACTTGCGGGCCTCGTACAGGACTTTAGGGTTTGGGCCTGCCCATCGTGTCTCCTGACATATCCTGACATACGGTATCTCTGACATAGCTCTGACATATCTCTGACATGTCTCCTGACATACAGGTATCACAGCACGCTGCCTGCCGGCCGACGAACACACACAGAGGCTCAGGGGGCCCACAGCGTATCGTTGTGGAGTGCCGGCGGGCGGAGGCAATCCAGAGGGGGCGAAAGCGAGTCCAAGGAGGGGGGCCCTTCGGCCCTACCGCACCAGGCCGAGAGCAACGGACCGCCTGGAGGTCGGGGCACATGGACACACGCGCCCGGGGCCCCGCACATTGACCTGCCTGCCCACCCGTCCGCCCCGTCCGTCCGTCCACCCGTCCGTCCGTCCGCCCACCCAGGCCGCCACACAGCCGCACACACAGTGTACGGTATATGTACGGCCCTGGGGGGCAAAGCACACAGACACCGCACGGTGAGGTTGCGCACCTGGAAGGCCTTGACGTCCGGAAAGGCCGGGTTCCAGAACAGGTGCGTCACCGCCGCCAGCACGGGTCTCTGGCTGGGCCGGTGCCGCAGCAGCGCCAAGATGGCCCCCTCGCGGCGCCGCTGGAAGACGCTCCAGAACTCGTTATTGCCCCGGCTGCGGCCGCCGCTGCCGCCTCTACTCCTGCCACTGCTGCTGGAGCTACCGCCGCTGCTGCTGCTGGTGCTGGTACTACTGCTGCTGCCGCTCCGGGCGCCGCTGCTGCTGTTGCTACTGCTACTGCTATTACTACTGCTACTGCTGGCATTGCTACTGCCGCCACCGCTAGGCCCTGGAGTGTCTGGATCCCTCCCTGGACGGGTCAACCCGGTCCCCAGCGCTTGCCCTTGCCGTACACCGGGCGCCGGTTCCGGATCCTCGTCCATCAGGGAGGACTCGGTGCTGGAAGCTGGACCGCCTTGCGCCGGCGGGGGCTGCGGCGCTGTTGCCGTTCCACCACCCCTGCGCCGGCCTCGCCTGCCGGTGTCGGCGGTGGCCACGTCACCGTCACGACTGTGCCTGCCGCTGCTGCTGCTAGCACCGCCGCCGCCGCCCCGGTCATCAATCCCGGCGCCCCTGCTACCACTGCTGCTACTGCCGGGTTCCCGATCCAATTCTTCTGACGCTGGTGCAGATGGTCCTGCTGCTACTGCCGTCGCTGCTGCCACGACCGCCGACCTGGGCGCCGACGACACTGCCGCTGACGGACTGGAGCCGCGCGGGTGCGGCCGCTGCGACCCGTCTGTCCCTGCCAGCACCTGCCGGACCTCGGCGGGCCCCGCCGCCTCCCGCCCCGTCCCCGCGGCGCCGCTATCCTCCGGGTCCTCCGTCTCCTCAATTTGCTCCTCTCCCTCCCGGTCGCCTCCCGTCCGCTGGACCTCACCATCAGCCTCCACCGGCTCCGGTGTCACAGCGCACGGCGGCGCCGGTGGCGCGGGCAACCGCTCCGCGCCGCTTCCACTTCGCGCGCCTGTCGTCGCTGCTCCAACCGACACCTCCGCCGCCGCTGAGACAGTAGATGCCGTACCCACAGCATCCGCTACAGCCGCCACCGTCACGGCAGTAGTCGCTGTGGCTGAGGCCGGTGCCGGTGCCGCCGACTCGTCAGGCTCTTCGCTGTCGGTGGAGGACAGCGAGGGAGCGAGCGGCGCCGAGGGCTGGGTCGGCACTGAGGAGAAGATGAAGGAGCGGTGCTGGATCAGCTCAAACACGTCTGTGCGGTAGAACAGCGCCACACCCTCCGGAGGGCCCTGTGGCAGACGGGTTTCAGAGACCCCGGGGAGGCAGGAAACGAGCGGCGCGTCAGAGCAGATCGGCCGGGGCAGAGCAGGGCGGGGCAGGGTAGGCCGGGGCAGGGCAAACACCGACAGCGAGGGGGGGTACAGGACATTGGTAGACATATTCAAACCATGGCGAACTATGGGGATGCAGGATCACCGCACTCGTCTGTGCCTTACGACGGCGTCAACGGAGTCAGTCGAGCCCCGACACACCACCATGGCCCTGACCACCCCTCCACCCACCGACCACCCACAGCACACGCCGCTCTGCAGCACACTGCGTCTGTGTGGCAGCCAGCGTCGCCGACTGGCCGACCCGTGGGCCATTCCATACAGCCCGTGAAATTTACATGTGGAAGGCTGTGCCGCACCGCACTCTCTAAGCAACGACCCACTCTGCCGGGTACCGAATGGCCATCGGCATTCGGCCATCGGCTGCGCCAAGGTCTGCCCCCGGGAAGCACTTCCCCGCGCCCCCAGTCTGGACGCCTCCGTGTCGGACATGACCCGGTGCGATGGGGAAGCCGCGCTGACTCACTTGGACGTTCTCGCCGTACTGGCGAGCCAGGTAGTGGCCCCTGTAACCCCGCTCGGCCAGCCAGGGCTGCAGCTCCTGTGAGAACACCTCAGCCTCCACCTCCTGAGGGGAGGGAGAGGGGCATGGGGGCGTTGCGTTGTAACGCCTGGTTGCGGCTGACGGGGCCAGATTGGCGCGGGTGCGACGGCAACCACCAGCCCGGGCGCACGACGGACCCAAAGGGCCGTACCTGCAGGCAGATGATGTCGCTGCCGTACTCCTCGAGCTCCTCCAGCAACAGCGCCTTTCGGTATTCCCATCTTAAGTGACGGGAGTTACAGTAATTGTGCCAACTGCGTGCGCGCGCGTGTGTGTGTGTCCCAACGAATGTTGCTGTCAGTCGTCATCGCGGAACCGACCGAAGGATGCGTAGACGTACCCGCTTTGCGCATACTTCTGAGCCAGAATGTTATATGTCATGACGTTGATGGATTTTTGGGGAACAGCATTGTTCCCACTGGCTGCGTTAACCCCCTTGAACACACGGCTGCGTGCCATCCGTCGGGCGAACGTCGCCAACGGACGTGTCAATCTAATTTGACTCTTTAAAGTCGCCATGTCCGAATGTGTTTTATGGCCGTCGCATTGCCAAATGTGCTATTATGCTGTATGGTACGCAGGCGCCTGCTATAGACATCACCATCGGTGTCACTGAAATCATTCTGTTGTAGATAAAAATGCAAAGATTGATTTGCCATGACATACAAATCAAACCCTTTGTTGTTTTCATACCTGTATTCGCTCCGAAACAGACGCTTCTGTATCGGCTGATGACCGCAGGTTTTATCATAATACGGGTAATAAGATATGGGAAAAACATATAAATTCTACTGCGCTTTGTTTATGCTGAGGCCGATGGTGCAGATGATGTCACGAGAGATTATCAGCAGATGGTGAATAGCAACCTCGTTTCCGAGGAACAAGGTGCCTAACATGGTTGGTGTGTTGAAGATCGGCATGCTGTGCAAATGCAGGGAATGAGGGAAGTCAAACTGTCAAAGCCTTGTCCAACGGTAATCGGTTCTTAGCTCCGAAATGTAACGTTGCTGCAATTTTTTTCTGTATCCTCGCTCACTACGCATACAAAAAAGCTGCAGTGAAACATATTTATTCAAAGCATTGATCGCATTTGTTCAACTCGCCCTCTGCTTACTCGTTCTATCATGACCGTAACAGATACCTATACCAATGAGGCCGTCTCGCAGAAAATTGAAGATGTCCTTGCAGAGTTGAAGCAACTAGGTGACTTAACAGATGAGCAGATGCAGGCCTGTGACGCGGCGACCGTCAAACGTTATTTACGAGCGCGAAACATGAACGTTCACAAGGCCTCTCGCATGCTGCACGCCACTCTCAAGTGGCGACAGCACTTCGGCGTTGGTGAGTGTTCAGGCGTTAACCGAAGGATCTGAAAGGCACGCCCTTGGCGCGCGCGCGGACCGCGCGTGTCAGGCAGCATGCTTGCTGAATACCGGTTATGCGACAAGTACGATGGTAAAGCCGATCAGGCCTTTGATATCGGTCGACTAGCCCGTGCGCAACGCGCAGCCAACCGCTAGACGGCAAACACGGAGGACCACCCCGGTTCGCTGGCCGGTGCCCCTTTCTTATATCAACCGAAACAACCCTTCTCACGCCGGCCCCACGACAGACTCCCTCAAGGTGGCCGAGTTTCGCGGCCGCCATCTCGACAGCGGCCGCATGTACATCGCTGGCAACGACCCCGCGGGGCACAGCATCCTGGTGAGGTCCCCCGAAGCGCTCAACCTCCCCGACCTGAACGCATTGGACCCTCAGAGCCTCACAGTCACGGGCGCCCGCGACTGATTCGCAGCTCAGGCTCGTCTCTAATACCCTCCCCTCCCCCCACACTTACATCCCGAGCCCCTGATGCCCCCCGGATGAACCCGCCACGCACCCCCGGTCCCCCGCCTGTTGTGAATCCGCCGTCCACGGGCACACTCTCGCAGCGGCCAACGAGCTATCCCATACCCGTCTCACGTTTGTTGGGCATGCACCCGTCTCCTAGGGGCCCACCTCTGCTCTCACGCGCCGTCCAACACGTGGGCATGCGGACCTGTGTTGCCCCGTGTTGGCCCGTGCGTGTGTGTTCCTGGGCTGCACCAGGTGACCCGCAAGCGGTCCGACGCCTTCCAGCCCGGGGAGTACACGGCCTACCTGCGCTTCCTGGTATTCACTCTGGAGACCGCCGTGAGGGCCATGAAGAGCGGCCAGGAGAAGTGGTAGGCAGGGGGGTCATGAGGGTGAGGGCCATGAAGCATGGCCAGGAGAAGTGGTAGGTACCAGACATGCGGTGGTGGAGGAGAGGTGCGGTGCGGAGGACGGAAAGGACAGCGCGGCGCTGGCAGGGAGTGTCCGGGATCAATTTACCTCTCAAAGCTGGGTACCGGGGACTCCAAACTCAGGAATATGCGAGGACAAAGCCTGGCGAACGGGTGGTAAAATTGAAAAAAGAAATAAACCCAAAGAACGGGTGGTGTACAGGGCCGATCCGTGTGGCCCATGCTGGCGTTCAGGCACCCGGTACGAGCGTGGCCCGCCCGCCAAGCTTGGAACGGCGAAGGCGCGAAGCAGTTCGCGTGGCGGGCGGCTGCGGGCCTCCGCCTCCGCCCATCCGTCACGCCCGTATGTCCCGCCCGCGTCCTCTGCTCCCACCCCCAGGGTTTGGCTGATGGATATGAAGGGCTACAGCCGGGCCAACTCACCCCCACTGAGTGAGTGCGGGTGTGGGGCCGACGGTCTGTGCGACACGGGCGACCGCCTTTGTGCGGCCATTGCTGCTACCGCAATCCCCGACCCGCAGCTCATCTGCATGCCCACCGCCACATGCGCCCGGACTATATCACTTGTGACGTGACGTCTGCCACCCCGCCTCCCAAGTGGCTGTCCGTGTGTGGCCCCCATCCCCCGGCCCCCGCCAACCCCCCGCCCTCACCCATCGCCCCGCAGACGTGTCCCTGGCCACCCTGCGCATCCTGGCGGACCACTTCCCGGTGTGTGGTGTGTTCGGGGGGTGCCATGGGTTGGGGGTCCCCACGGCGGTTGGTGCTGTAGGGATAGCCCCACTGCGGGGTGCTGTACCCCACACGTTTACACCGACGACTGTGGTCCGCGTCCTTCCGCGAACCAGGTGGCCCTTTACCCCGAGATGTCGTACTGCTGCTCCCACTGCCGCGGTCCTCCCGGCCGCTGCCGCCTCCAGGCCGGCACGTGCTCGCCCCTGCGCAGTTTCAGGATGCCCGCCAATTTCTAATACCCATATGGTGCGGGGTGCGCCCCTGTTGCGTCGTACACCGTACTGCTCCCCTGGGCATCCCCGCGGCTGCGCCCAACCACCCGACAGCAGCGCAGTTTGCATATTGTCTATCAATTTCCTATACCCCACCCACCCGACCTGATGTGTCCAGTCTGTCTTTCACTGTATCCTTCACACCACCCCACCTGACCCCACCCCGCCCCACCCCGCCGCGCCCCAATCCCCTCCCCCCAGGAGCGGCTGCACCGCTGCTTCTTCATCGACGCGCCAGGCATCTTCAGCTTCCTCTTCAACGCGCTGTGGCCGTTCATCGACCCCGCCACCCGCAGCAAAATCGTGTTCGTGCAGTCGAGGGACCACGCGGCGCAGGTGGAGGCGGTGGCAGCGGCGACGGCAGCGGGGGACGAGGCGGGGCGGGAGGAGGCCCTGAGGGCCGCCGCACGTTCCGACGACCCCGACGCATTCACCAAGTGAGACAGCAGTGGCTGGGCGGCAGGGCTGGGCGAGAGAGCTGGGCGAACGGCTGGGCGAGAGGGTATTGTGGCGGTGCAGGGCGATGGGGCTCGCGGGGAGGCAGCGCGGGAGCGCATGAAGGTTAGGGCAGTTCTCATGAGCCAGTCGACGGCGTGCCAACTGCATGCATGCATGGGCCGTTGCGGCGACTGCAGTAGTGCCCCTGGGTGTGCCCCTGGGGGCTCGCCGTCCGGGTGCCATCTGAGCTGCATCCGGCCCCTACATCTTGCCCCGCCCCGCCCCACCTCGCCCCGCCCCACCTCGCCCCGCCCCCGGACCGAACCGCCTTCCCCCTCGGCAACCTGCAACCACACGCAAACGGAGCAGTTATTTGCGCTGGTACTGCGCGCCGTACGACCAAGAGTCGTACAAGCAGCTGCTGGGAAGCGTTGGGTGGAGCTGAGTGGCCGCGCGATGAGCTCACAATCGATCAACTTCGCTTCGCTTCGAAATTCCCTGATCCGGAACGAGCGGAGGGGAGGGTTCGAGGCTTTGGAGGCCGCCAAGAGACGTCTGGAACGGCGTCCCGGTGACGTCACACGGCCCCTGCGCTCCGAAATCGATCAGATGTGAACCCACATTGCCGGTCTGCCGACTGACTAGGCATGCGTTTCCCTGTCCTCCTTCTCCTCGGACCCTCCTCCTCCGCGGCTTACTTACCGCTGCTGGACCACGGTAGCCCTGGACCCACCATCACGAGGGCGATGCAGGAAGGACAGGTCCTGATGGACAGGAACTGTAGGACAGCGCGGACGGACGACAGCGGCCAGCTAGGAGATGATGCGTGTACTTGTACATATGTATCTCTATGATATACGAGGATGTGGAAAGATGTACATACCGTAACTCTTGATTGTGCGCGCGTGTTTGTATTATCTCGTTTTTGGCACGGAGGGTCGGAGGACAAAGTCCCCGAACGGCAACGAAGGCGAGACGGCGTCAGCGGACAACTGCCCCGGATTTTCCAGTCCGGTTGCGCTGCTGGGGCGTTGACAAGGAAGGAAGAAGTTCCGGTGGGGTGTAAAGGCGGAGGGGTTGCATACTGCTGAGGTGCGTGTGCGGCTGTAACATCACCCTTATGCTGTGGCTGTTGTACGGAAACGTACATCGATAAAGCGCAGCACAGAGGACCGGTGGCCTCCCCGGTTGTGGCCAAGCGCCCTCCCCCCCGGATTCCGTTCGGGGTCGTGATCGCCTCCATATCCGCAACCATGGACTGCACCTTAGCTCATCCACCCACCCACCGTGCGCCCATCCACCCACCCATCCCCAACACGCACCCACCCATCGACCCACCTACCCTCCACAAGGCGCATGACTACACACCCACGCACCCTGCCCAAGGCCGTTATCTCACCGGTGGGGCCGTATGCACTACAGGTGACAAAGGCGTCCTCAAACGGGTATCCCGACATAGGCGACGTTGACATCAACTCGAAGCCGCCATCAGAGCCTCCGCCATCCAGGTCGCCGCCATTTTTAGACCTCAGCCGACGACGACGGGGCGACTCAGCTCATCTCCTTTCCGCTGCGTGATACGACTCGCGTCATCTTCCCCTCATCGGAGCATTCCGACCAGTAGCCCCGACTCGCGTCATCTTCCCCTCAACGGAGCATTCCGACCAGCAGCCCCGAATCGCGTCTCTTCCCCTCAACGGAGCTTTCCGACCAGCAGCCCCGAATCGCGTCTCTTCCCCTCAACGGAGCATTCCGCCCCGACTCGCGTCTCTTCCCCTCAACGGAGCATTCCGACCAGTAGCCCCGACTCGCGTCTCTTCCCCTCAACGGAGCATTCCGACCAGTAGCCCCGAATCGCGTCATCTTCCCCTCAACGGAGCTTTCCGACCAGTAGCCCCGACTCGCGTCATCTTCCCCTCAACGGAGCTTTCCGACCAGCAGCCCCGAATCGCGTCATCTTCCCCTCAACGGAGCATTCCGACCAGCAGCCCCGAATCGCGTCTCTTCCCCTCAACGGAGCATTCCGACCAGTAGCCCCGAATCGCGTCATCTTCCCCTCAACGGAGCATTCCGACCAGTAGCCCCGAATCGTGTCAATTCTCCTCAACGGAGCATTCCGACCAGCAGCCCCGAATCGCGTCATCTTGCCCTCAACGGAGCTTTCCGACCAGGAGCCCCGACTCGCGTCATCTTCCCCTCAACGGAGCTTTCCGACCAGCAGCCCCGAATCGCGTCATCTTCCCCTCAACGGAGCATTCCGACCAGTAGCCCCGACTCGCGTCTCTTCCCCTCAACGGAGCATTCCGACCAGTAGCCCCGAATCGCGTCTCTTCCCCTCAACGGAGCATTCCGACCAGTAGCCCCGACTCGCGTCATCTTCCCCTCAACGGAGCATTCCGACCAGCAGCCCCGAATCGCGTCATCTTCCCCTCAACGGGGCTTTCCGACCAGTAGCCCCGACTCGCGTCTCTTCCCCTCAACGGAGCATTCCGACCAGTAGCCCCGAATCGCGTCTCTTCCCCTCAACGGAGCATTCCGACCAGTAGCCCCGACTCGCGTCATCTTCCCCTCAACGGAGCATTCCGACCAGCAGCCCCGAATCGCGTCATCTTCCCCTCAACGGAGCTTTCCGACCAGCAGCCCCGAATCGCGTCATCTTCCCCTCAACGGAGCATTCCGACCAGTAGCCCCGACTCGCGTCTCTTCCCCTCAACGGAGCATTCCGACCAGTAGCCCCGAATCGCGTCTCTTCCCCTCAACGGAGCATTCCGACCAGTAGCCCCGACTCTTCCCCTCAACGGAGCATTCCGACCAGTAGCCCCGACTCGCGTCATCTTCCCCTCAACGGAGCTTTCCGACCAGTAGCCCCGACTCGCGTCATCTTCCCCTTAACGGAGCATTCCGACCAGTAGCCCCGAATCGCGTCATCTTCCCCTCAACGGAGCATTCCGACCAGCAGCCCCGAATCGCGTCTCTTCCCCTCAACGGAGCATTCCGACCAGTAGCCCCGAATCGCGTCATCTTCCCCTCAACGGAGCATTCCGACCAGTAGCCCCGAATCGTGTCAATTCTCCTCAACGGAGCATTCCGACCAGCAGCCCCGAATCGCGTCATCTTGCCCTCAACGGAGCTTTCCGACCAGTAGCCCCGACTCGCGTCATCTTCCCCTCAACGGAGCATTCCGACCAGTAGCCCCGAATCGCGTCTCTTCCCCTCAACGGAGCATTCCGACCAGTAGCCCCGACTCGCGTCTCTTCCCCTCAACGGAGCTTTTCGACCAGTAGCCCCGAATCGTGTCAATTCTCCTCAACGGAGCTTTCCGACCAGCAGCCCCGAATCGCGTCTCTTCCCCTCAACGGAGCATTCCGCCCCGACTCGCGTCTCTTCCCCTCAACGGAGCATTCCGACCAGTAGCCCCGACTCGCGTCTCTTCCCCTCAACGGAGCATTCCGACCAGTAGCCCCGAATCGCGTCATCTTCCCCTCAACGGAGCTTTCCGACCAGTAGCCCCGAATCGCGTCATCTTCCCCTTAACGGAGCATTCCGACCAGTAGCCCCGAATCGCGTCATCTTCCCCTCAACGGAGCATTCCGACCAGTAGCCCCGAATCGCGTCATCTTCCCCTCAACGGAGCATTCCGACCAGTAGCCCCGAATCGCGTCTCTTCCCCTCAACGGAGCATTCCGACCAGTAGCCCCGACTCGCGTCATCTTCCCCTCAACGGAGCATTCCGACCAGTAGCCCCGACTCGCGTCTCTTCCCCTCAACGGAGCATTCCGACCAGTAGCCCCGAATCGCGTCTCTTCCCCTCAACGGAGCTTTCCGACCAGCAGCCCCGACTCGCGTCTCTTCCCCTCAACGGAGCATTCCGACCAGTAGCCCCGACTCGCGTCTCTTCCCCTCATCGGAGCATTCCGACCAGTAGCCCCGAATCGCGTCATCTTCCCCTCAACGGAGCTTTCGGACCAGCAGCCCCGAATCGCGTCATATTCCCCTCACCGGAGCATTCCGATCAGTAGCCCCGAATCGCGTCTCTTCCCCTCAACGGAGCTTTCCGACCAGTACCCCCGACTCGCGTCATCTTCCCCTCAACGGAGCTTTCGGACCAGCAGCCCCGACTCGCGTTTCTTCCCCTCAACGGAGCTTTCCGACCAGCAGCCCCGAATCGCGTCTCTTCCCCTCAACGGAGCATTCCGACCAGTAGCCCCGAATCGCGTCATCTTCCCCTCAACGGAGCATTCCGACCAGTAGCCCCGACTCGCGTCATCTTCCCCTCAACGGAGCTTTCGGACCAGCAGCCCCGAATCGCGTCATCTTCCCCTCAACGGAGCATTCCGACCAGTAGCCCCGACTCGTGTCATCTTCCCCTCAACGGGGCTTTCCGACCAGTAGCCCCGACTCGCGTCTCTTCCCCTCAACGGAGCTTTCCGACCAGTAGCCCCGACTCGCGTCATCTTCCCCTCAACGGAGCATTCCGACCAGTAGCCCCGACTCGCGTCATCTTCCCCTCAACGGAGCTTTCCGACCAGTAGCCCCGACTCGCGTCTCTTCCCTCAACGGAGCATTCCGACCAGTAGCCCGACTCGCGTCTCTTCCCCTCAACGGAGCATTCGACAGTAGCCCCGACTCGCGTCATCTTCCCCTCAACGGAGCATTCCGACCAGCAGCCCCGACTCGCGTCATCTTCCCCTCAACGGAGCATTCCGACCAGTAGCCCTGAATCGTGTCAATTCTCCTCAACGGAGCATTCCGACCAGTAGCCCCGACTCGCGTCTCTTCCCCTCAACGGAGCATTCCGACCAGTAGCCCCGACTCGCGTCATCTTCCCCTCAACGGAGACCAGCAGCCCGAATCGCGTCATCTTCCCCTCAACGGAGCATTCCGACCAGTAGCCCCGACTCGCGTCATCTTCCCCTCAACGGAGTATTCCGACCAGTAGCCCCGAATCGCGTCATCTTCCCCTCAACGGAGCATTCCGACCAGTAGCCCCGAATCGCGTCATCTTCCCCTCAACGGAGCATTCCGACCAGCAGCCCCGAATCGCGTCATCTTCCCCTCAACGGAGCATTCCGACCAGTAGCCCTGAATCGTGTCAATTCTCCTCAACGGAGCATTCCGACCAGTAGCCCCGACTCGCGTCATCTTCCCCTCAACGGAGCATTCCGACCAGTAGCCCCGACTCGCGTCATCTTCCCCTCAACGGAGCTTTCGGACCAGCAGCCCCGAATCGCGTCATCTTCCCCTCAACGGAGCATTCCGACCAGTAGCCCCGACTCGCGTCATCTTCCCCTCAACGGAGTATTCCGACCAGTAGCCCCGAATCGCGTCATCTTCCCCTCAACGGAGCATTCCGACCAGTAGCCCCGAATCGCGTCATCTTCCCCTCAACGGAGCTTTCCGACCAGTAGCTCCGAATCGCGTCATCTTCCCCTCAACGGAGCTTTCCGACCAGTAGCCCCGACTCGCGTCATCTTCCCCTCAACGGAGCATTCCGACCAGTAGCCCCGACTCGCGTCATCTTCCCCTCAACGGAGCTTTCCGACCAGCAGCCCCGAATCGCGTCTCTTCCCCTCAACGGAGCATTCCGACCAGAAGCCCCGCCTTCCCACCACCTGGCATTCCGACTTGTAGCAACTGCGTCGCATCGCCGTAGCAACTGCGTCGCATTACCGACCAGTAGCAAATGCGTCGCATCGCCATAGCAACTGCGTCGCTGATGTTGTTGTTCCTTTGTTCGCAAGGTTGGACCGCCTTCCAGCCGTTTGGCGATCTTCCAACAAGTATCTCGGCATCATTCCCTTGGAGATATCATTTGAGATGTTCTTGATCGATAAGCCATTTCGAGTTCTCCGTGATCGGTGTTGCCATATGAAATGTTCTTGGAAGCGGCCTTGAGATGCAGGCCTTGGGCCGGGATGCCATTGGGGATGCCCTTTAGTCCGCCGCTTGCACCTGTATGACGGTAATCAATCGTGGACGAGGACGTTCCCGGCTGGAAACGCAAAGGCACAGCACCGCGCTATCTCCGCAATGAAATTCGAACACGTGCTCTGTGCGGCGACCGATAGGTATACGATATGGGTATTGCGTGTGACTTATCAAGTCTGCAGCCCCGCTTATCTGAAGGTCAAAATGCAATATTACAAGCCAACATATAGCTTGTATGGCTAATTGGTGCATGTCACCCGAACCTATGACGGGCATTTAAGCAACGCTGTGTTTCGGACTTCGCGCTGATTATCACGCCCGTCATACATGAGATATGTATAGCATGCAATGGTGTGCATATTGCGAACAACCCAAATCCATAAACCTCCTCTCACCTTGCGGTTCTATCATTGCCAACCATGTCACCAGCGGACCTCGAGAAAGCGCCATGAAAGTCCTGAAGCAAGAGTTTATTGTGACAAATATTAAATATGGATTGCTCTCAGGACAATCAATCGGCTGCTGAGTCGGCGAGCTGTTGCGATCACATCGATCCTTGGGCATAGGAAAACTTTTTGCGTAGAGGGTTGAAGGCAACGCACCTTGACGAGAATGTTGACCTTTTGTGGCCGAGGTGCCGCCAACTGACTGGGACTATTCCAAAAACCATTGCTCGGTTTAGAGGGCAATTGGCACTAGGCGTCCTGGCGATAATACAAGTATACTGGAGATGATGATGTAATCAGCAAGGTGCGAGGCGTTGTAAGGTCTTAAAACCATACATGAAAGCTAAAAGAGGCTTTCATACCGTCCTGCCGCCGGTTCTAAGTCGTACAGCAGCTCATGTGCTCAAGGATTCAAGTTCGGTACATCGGCTTGCTTACAACACTCGCGACTCGTCACAGTAGCCGTGTTTTCGAACGTAGTCAAGTTCCTATGCACCCTCACGAAGGTTACTGTGATCAAGATTACCCTGGCGCTCAGCAGCCTCCCCGAGCTAGATGATAGAAAAAAGAAGAACGATTAACTTCTAGCTATATAACACAGAAAGTACACTAAATGTCGCGTACGTGCCACTAATTCGGAACGGAACAACCCGAAATGTACCGCCATAGCAAATGCTGCAGGCTGCTTTTGCAAAATGCCAAGCATTCCAGAATTCCGGAATACTGTCGGTCATGCTAACCTGCTAACAGGGCTTCATTATAGGGCCAAAATTCGTGACTAGGCTTGGAGAGCTATCGGTATTGTCCCTTTTGTTTGTAAAGTGCCTTTTAGTTGTGAACTGCAATTTGTGTAGACATTTATGAATGTCAGAGGTCAAGCAGAATTGGACGTTAACCGAACCGGCCGTACCAGGCCGTACAGCGGGCTTGATGTGTCTGGTGGACCAGGGTGGATTGCCACGCGCCCACGCTTCCCTTTGCATCCGCGGTTGCCATTGACGGCGCGGCAGCTCAAGAGTGGCGTGAAGCAACGCAGCGGGTCATGGGCATAATAGGCCACGCACGTTCGATGTGTGGGCAGGCCGACAGGTCCAGACAGGTTCAACAGGTCCATACGGGTCAGGACCCGGGATGCAGCCATGGTGGCCCAACCCGGTGCGACTACGGTGTCGTAACTAAGAACCATCGCCGGGTCGCCTTGGACGTTCGCAGCATGCGGTATTCCCGACCCTGTAAAGCGAGCAGCACCGACCGTGCTTCCCTAGCTGCGGCGCGATACTGTCTTGCTGATCCCCCAATTCACCTACCGAATGGCCAGTCTTCCGATACCTGTCCACGTAGATGGCTCATGGGGAGAAATCATGGGGAAGAAAAGCCAAAGGAGTGCACCCGGTGAGGTTCGAACTCACGCAGCTTTCGCTATGGGAAAGCTCATTCTCAAAGCTTGAGACCCACCCGTTAGACCACTCCGGCACAGGTGCGCAAGCCGGTAACCCCGGCAAGCTGGGATGCCAAAGTCAATATCAAAACCACATATGTCCGCATCTGTTCTGGATCACTTCAATACGTCGTACGTCATGGTGGGGAGATACGGTAAGAGACCTGCCAAAGTGCCAAGGCTTGCTGAGCAGAAGACTGTAGATAAGTGTGCAAGTCACATGAAGCGTCGCATGCTGGGCCACTTGCACCGCAGGCCGCATTAAACTGGGTGTACGGTGAGTCGTCCACCACACTCGCACCCCGTCAACCATCCGAACTCCACCCGGGACCCGGCATCCCCAGCTCCCCTGCTCTTCTGCTCCCCTGCTCCCCTGCCCCCGCTGCACGCGCACTGGCTGGCATGCCTCCTGGACCCACCTACCGCCACCCGCTACCTGACCTGACCTCTCGTCCGACACACTCTTTTCCTCCCGCTGCGCGAGTACCCCAACCCACGTACCCAGCAGCCTGCACGCACCCGCCATAGGGCCCACCAGCCCATCGAGGGCCCTCGCCCTCTCAGGCCCGTGACCTCGCAACTGGGACCCGGCTCCCGGCCCCCTATCCCAAATTCCCAATACACCCGCGGCCCTCCTAGCCCCCACTCCGAACCAAATTCCAGCCCTGCCCATATCCGAATCCAACTAGCCCTCCAGCCCAGGCTGCCAGGCTTCCTAGTCCCCCGCACCCGCCCACTTTCCGGCAGGCCAGGTCATACAGAGCCCCATTCCGTACAGCGCCCTCACACCCCGTCTGACAGCCGATACACCGCCCCTTGAAACCCAACCGACGCCCGCTGCAGCCCCTGCGCCTCCACGGCGCCAGAGGAACTCGCCGCAGCCCCCTCCGCCGGCTCCTGCGCCCCTTCCGACTCCGGTTGCGGCGGCGGCGGCGGCGGAGGGCCTCCGGGCGTGGTCCTAATCTTTGCGTAGGCCTGCACGCCCCAGGCCGTGTCTTCGCCCGAGGGGTAGAACCGGGACGTGACGCGGGCGCGGCCGCCGCCGCCAAAGGCCTCTACGACGGAGTGGTCGATCAGGACCTGCAGCGAGGCGCCCAGGACCGCCACTCGCCAGGTGCCGCCGCCCGCCGGAGGAGGCGCAGCAGGAACAGGGAGCGGGGGCTGGGACGGTGGCGGCGGCGGCGGCGGCGGCGGCTCGGGTGCGAGGGCGGTCCACAGCGGCAGCCACCCTCCCTGGAGCGATGTGCCGTTGGTCATACCGCCGGCGCACAAACGCTCGACGTACAGTCCACTGCCGCCGCCGCCAGCCGCGGCGGTGGCGACGCCGCCAGGCAGCAGCGTCGGCGGCCCGCCGCCGACGCTAAGCGGCGCCGGCGGCGGCGGCGGCACGGTTCCATTGACGTACACGGAGACGTACGAGCCGTTACCGGTCAGCAGCCGCATTCCGAGCTCGAAGACGACCGGCAGCCAAGGGGGCGGTGGTGGGACCTGGGGCCCGGACTGCGGCGGAGGTGGAGTCTGGTCGGCGGTGCCGGTGGTGTTGGTTTGGCTGGTATTCGGCGGCGGCGAGGTAGGCGGAGGCGGCGGAGGTGGCGGCAGCAGGTAGAGCAGCTGCAGCGTGAAGTTGAGCTGGACCTCCATTTGGCGGCGCAGCGCCGCTGACACGGCGCCGCCGACCGTGCCGTTGGCCAGGCCACTGCTGCCGGCGCCGCCGCCGCCAGTGCTGTCGTACACACTTCCGGATGGCGCGCCCTCGGCGCTGTCGTTGCCGTACACCTCGGGGTTCTGTTCCTCCGGCAGCAGCATCCAACAGGCCGAGTCGCCGCAGGAGGCAGGCGCCGCCGCCGCCGGCGGCGCCGGCCCGCCGCTGCCGCCGCCGCCGCTGACCCCCTCCGCCGCCGCCGTCCCATCGTCACCGACAGGGCCCGCCTCCACCGTGCCATTCCGACAGGACGCAGCCGACGGCCTACAACAACTTCTCAAGGCACAGATCGCAGCCACCGTCGCAGCCGCCGCTGCCGAACCCTGGGGTGGCGGCGGCTGCGGCGGCGCCGCCGCCGCCTCCGTCGTTTGCTCCTGCCCGCCGCCGCCGCCCTCGTCAGCCGCGGCCTCAAGCTCCAGCAGCGCCCGTCCCGAGCCCGAGTACAGCACTGGCGAACTCCGCAGCAGCGCCAGCTCCTGTACGGGCCGTACAATGAGCCTGTGAAGGTCGCTGTCGTACGTGACGACCCTTGGGAAGCTCAGCATGCCTTGCCAGCCCAGTGCCTTGGTCAGGGTGTTGCCCTGGCCGCAGACCTCGCTACAGCCCAGGGAGTCCTGCGGGTGATGGATGGAGGCAGTAGCAGGCAGTAGCAGGCAGTAGCAGGCAGTAGCAGGCAGTAGCGGGCAGTAGCAGGCAGTAGCAGGCAGTAGCGGGTAAAAACAATAACTGACCCAGGAGTGGGTAGTGGCAGGCGCGGAGCGGGCATTGGCGGTCGAGAGGTATGATGGGGGAGACGTGGTCAACTGGTCATGGCTGGTAATGGCGGGAAGGAGCGACACCACATTTGCGGCGCGGCGCTTCGAGGTGGGAGCAGGCAGCCGCTGGAGGTTCTCCAGATTGCAGTACGGCATCGTACGGCCCGCTACGATTTCACCCGCCGTCGCGGCGGGTGAGCCAGTCGAGGTCGGGATCCTCAAGCTCACCCGGGGGTTTGAGCACGTGGCACAACACATACACATACACACACGGCGGGTTGCATTTCTAAACACATACACACACGGCGGGTTGCATTTCTAAACACACACGGCATATTCCGGTTTCTCATGAAACACACGTCATCCTCGTTATCACGAAACAGACGTCATTTCTACGTACACATACCCTCTACAGGAGCCCCGTGGCCATCTGTCCCCAAAACCAGAACACCCACAGAAACACTCAACACCAACAACACACAAACGGGGCGATTGGGATTGGGCGGTCCTGCCGGATGCCTTACTCAACAACTCAAACGGCGCCCCGGGCCGCCGTCGCTAGAAGCCCTCCCTCGCCGTCTCACCGCTCCCCGCTCCCCGCCCTCCCCGCACCCACCCACCTCGTACACCCAGCCCATCCACACCACCCGCCCGTCGCCCATCCGGAAGGCCTGCGACGCATACACCGTGCCGTAATCCCAGCGCTGCGGATCCGTCGGCATCTGCCCCGAGTAGCCCCCCGCGGCCCCGCTGCCGCCGCCGCCGCCCCCGCCTGCGTCAGTACCGTTACCAGTGCCGCCGGCCCCGGCGTCCTCCGGCGGCGGCTGCAGCGGCGGCAGTAGCCGCGGCTGAAACACGTCGATGCCGTCTTGGTAGGCCGCCAGGCTGTAGTTGAGCAGGCTGTAGGCCCCCAGCTGGTACCAATCCGCTGCGAAGCCCGAACGGTTGCGCATCTGGTCGCTGTACTTGAACACGGCGACGGCCACGTCGCCGCCGAGCGCGTCCGAGGCGGCGGCGGCGCCGCCGGGCGGCGCCGCCGCGTCCGCTAGCCCGCCAGCGGCGGCGGTGGCGGCGGCGGCAGCGGCGGCGGCCGCCTCCGCCGCCACCTGGGCGCTTGAGAATTCGACCGCGGTGGTGTCGAGCGTCAGGAACCCTGTGTCAGGTGTCCGGTGTCCCCAAGAGATGGGGTCGGGGGCGACATGGAGAAGGTGAAGAGGAGAGAGGGGCTATGCGCCGGTACCCCTGGGGTGAGGTGCTGGAGCTCTTTGACGAGGTGGAGTCGTGAAGGTACGGCAGGTCCTAGCCGTGGCCTGCCCCGCCCTGCTTTTCCCTGCCTCTGAGGCGTGGAACCGGATCCCGGCTTTACCCTCCGCCCATCCCGTGCATCCCGTGCATCCCGTGCATCCCGTGCATCCCGTGCGATTGTGCCGTTGCACCTCTCGTACATGCCGTACATGACGTGCGAGCCGTACATGCCGTACCGCCACGAGACCCGTACCCGCCTCACCGGGGCACTCCCACATGCGGCACTGGCTCCCGATGGGGTCGCAGGGGCCGCCGTAGCCGCGCATGCCCGGGGGCAGGTCGGGCGGCAGGCCGGTGGCGTTGGCCGCCATGCACACCTGGTAGGTCGAATAGTTCTGACCCAGCTGGGAAAACAAGGTGCCTGCGTCACGGCTCCAAGGGGGGGAGGTACAGGATACCTTACTGGCGGACATATTGCTCCAATACGGAAGGGATGGGGAGCATTGCGGCGTGGGAGGGGGCATGGGCGGCGACGTGCTGGTTTGAGGGCACACACCACACAGTCACACACAACACACACACACACACACACATCCACGGTTCTGGACACGGTTCTGCTTATTCGCGGCTCAGCTTTTCTCCTTGCTAACACACACATCCAGGTTGGAACCCCCGGTCGGGATACGGATCCACCTTGTAACGGTTACATTACATTACATCCATGGGCGGGTTTCTTCGCTGTACACACACGCAGCCCGCCCCCACCCCCCCACCCCCCGTATCTCCTCTCACCCGCGTAGCTCCAGGACTGTAGATCTGCGGAGGCGTACAGCGCTGCCGTACCCACACAGTCGTCCATCGCCCCCAGCCCCGTAAACCACACATCGTTACCCCCACCACCCCCACCACCACCTCCATCAGCGCTGCCGTTGCCAAACCCAGCACTACCCCCGCCCGGAAGCACGCCTCCGCTGCCATTAAGTCCCGCTGCTGGAACCGGCGGCACCGGCGGCGGCGGCGGCGCCGCCGCCGCGGCCGCCGCCGCCGGCCATCCGAGGAGCCATTCCGCCAGGTCCGGCCCGAGCTGGTTGGCGGGCACCCTCCAGGGGGCGATGGGGTCCCGGAACTGGGACCGCACGCCGCCGGGCGGGAGGGTGAGCCCCAGTGGGTTGAGCTCGGGCGGCTTCAGCCAGGTGGTGAGGAAGGGGTCGGCGGGGTCGGCCGGCAGCGCCACCGCCTGCACCTGGTAGTAGTAGCCCACCTGGCTCAGGTTGGTGGCGCCTGAGGGCGTGGGCGGGGCCGGGGTGTTAGCAAGGAGAAAAGCTGAGCCGCGAATAAGCAGAACCGTGTCCAGCAATGCAACAGACGACTGAGACCGAGACCAGAGTTACCAATATGCCAGGGCGAAGTATGTCGACCATAAGTAGTCCCAAGGTGGTGTAGTCCGTGATGCTGTAGCGCCCCGTATCGTTGTCGAGCGCCGGTGGGCGCCGTGACGCCAGCAGAAGTATCGGCTATGACGTCGTAGACGAAACCCTACTGAACTGCCTACTGATCCTAAGGTGCAGCGGGGCCGGGGTGTGTGTGGGGAGCTGTTATCCCCACAGGTGGGATAGAGAAAAACAGTTCGCCGCTGTTGAATCGATCGTGTTAGAAAGGATCGTGTTACAGGCTTACAGCGGACCCCCGCAGATTACCGTGCTGGTTTGACAGCTGACGCCTCCGCTGATGGCGAAATCCAGGGGCCTGCGTTGGGCCGTGCCGTACCCCCCGACCACTGCTTTCATAGCCTACCCGTGTAGAACAGTCGAGGCACGCCGTCCGGGGCAATCAACGCGCTGCCGCTCCAGCAGCCGTCTCGGTCCCATGGGTCGCCCGGCTGCAGCGCTATCGGCAGATGGGCCCAATGCACCAGGTCCGGCGACACCGCGTGGCCCCAGTGCATAGGGCCCCACACGTCGCTGTACGGATTGTACTGATAGAACACGTGGACCATGCCGCCGTACTGCATCAGGCCGTTCGGGTCGTTGATCCTGCAGCGACAGGGAGGGAATGTGCTCGCGAGAACGATCAACGTGCGGTGATTGTACGACAGCCGCAAGATGCCGTACATCACGGCTGTACCGCATTAATCGCCCTAGGTGGCGCGTGGCCAACGCCATCGCTGTCCTAGCCTTTCTGGATAGCCCGCCTGCCCGTACCGACCCAACCCTAAACCCTGCAACGGGTCCGTTGTGGCCCCAGCGAGGCAGCGACCCGAGCACCCGACCCTCACCCGCGCCCCTCATAACCGCACCACCCGGCCATCCCGCGGTTATGACTGTATGAATTATTCCTCGATGTGGTCATGTGACTCATTCACATATGGATCACATGAATCATTCCGATGTCGATTCATTCCAAAGATCGACTCCCTCCGTCCTGCGGCGGCTGCACCGCCCGCCACCCCTACCCCCACCCCCTACCCACAAAACCCCTCTCTCGTGCCTCCCCCCCCCCTGATTCCGGTCCGAAGCTCCCCCCTCCCTCCCTCCCGAATGGACGGATGGGTGAACGGACGAACGGCTGTGTTACAACAGCCTCCACAGAGAGTTCATCCGGTACGCCTCGCCTGCAACACCCAGGCCCCCTCCCCGAGCCCTCGCTGGGGTCGCCTGCCCCTCTGACCTGCCGTACTCACCAGCCGCCTCCGGGGGGCCTTATATGGAATCCCGGTCTTAGCAGCTGCATGTCGCGGAGGGTCAGGTTGACTGCTCCAGGGGACCCGTCCAGGCCGGCCGAGTACGTCCCCGCGGCCGCGTCGCGGGCCGCCGCGGCCCGGCGTACCCAGATGGCGAAGGCGGTGACGAGGAAGCTCACGACGGCGACGAAGGTGAGCACTGCGGAGCGGAGGGACACGCGGACGACGGTTAGCGGTTAATGGTTTATGGCGGTTAACAGATGATGGTTAAAAGTAACGGTTAACGGGAGGCATAGGAAATTGGTCGACAAATAACAAGTAACGGTTGACGGGGGGTGGATGTCGTTCGTGAGAGCTGGGCTGCCTGTGTGCGATGGGCGGGTGGCCGGTTGGCCGGTTGGCCCCCGCCCCCGGGTGGAGGCTCCCGGGGCCCGACCTGTGTGCCTTTATCGGCAGTTCGGGGGCATTTTCCCGGAAAGGAGACTAACAGTGAGGATAGGGTTTAGGTACGCTGAGATCAACTCCCATAGCATGAAGCTCGTGTAGCTCAGTGGAAGAGCACCCGGTTAGTAAGCGGGAGGTCTCGAGATCAAAACTCGATATGAGCAAGTGGAACATAAATGCGACACATGTAGGATTACACTCTGCATCTCCCGGATTGGTTAGGTGTGTAGTGAATGAATGAATGAATGAATGAACGTTACAGCGGATCCCAAAGGGATCACCGGTGTATACCAGGGCAAGCCCCAGCAGGCCCCACCGCCAAGGCGACAGGATACCTCCACACCTCAACGCCGCACCCAAAAACACACCGGGCCATGACCCCACCCAGCCAGACACCGAAGCAAGCAGAGGCGCGCAGCGGGGCAACACTACCAAAGGGATAGGTACAGCTAAGGGCAGAATCCCCAGAAGTGGATAAAGCCAAGCACAGGGCAGGTCGCCCACACAGGCACCCCATCACCCAGCTACCACCACCCCTGAGGCACCCAGTGTGGTTGATTGAAATGGCCCTCTGCCCAGCACGGCTGACTGTTACCGTCTCGTACCGGACCTCCTTCATCATCACCTGGACACCCGCACCGGATAATTCGACATCACTCAGGAATTACACCATACCTCCATAAGGCATTAAAAGCCACCAGAGACCAGACCATCCCCCCACCAGCGAACCGGATGTCGCACACACACGTGCTCGTGCAGCCGTGCTTCACGCACCCGCCACGATGCTCGTGATCGCCGCCGCACGATCCGTGGGGGCCCGACGTGCCGGCGGAGGAGGCGTCCGACCCATGGGCCCACGGGGCCCCGGCTCGGACGGCGGCGCCGCCGCCTCCGTCGCCGCTGCCGCCTCCGTCGCCGCCGCCGCTGGCGATGACGACGGCAGCGACGGCGGCGAGAGCTCTCCGGCTGGGGTGTAGCCGGGCAGTTGTACGGGGTGATGCCCCGACAGCGAGGAGGCGGACCTGGGGTCATGAGGAGGCACCGCCCGGGGCGAAATGAGGACACGTGGGACAGACTGAATCACAGACGGACAGACACGCACACGCACATGGGCACGCGTCCTACCAGGGCGCCCCCGTCACAGCCGCGCCCAACCGTCCGTCATTCTGCAATGGCCTTGCGGACATCTGTATGCCGTGTTGGGACTGCGGGCGCTGCGCGGGCTGCGGGGCCGGCGGCGGCGGCGGCGGCTGAGCAGGAACCGCCTCTGGCGGCCCCGCGGGCGCGGCCCGGAGCCGATTACCACCGCCACCGCCACCGTCGCCGCCGCCGCCAGCTGTTCTCGCCGCCGGCGGCGGTGGTATCATCCTCCAAGCCGGGCGGGCGGATCGGCTCTGGGGAGGTGCTGGAGGAGCGCCAGGGTCGGTGCTGCTGCTGCCGGGTCTGGGCTGGCTGGGAGAGGGCCGCAGCAGCGGCTGGTGCTCCTGCCGCGCGGCGGCCTTGGCGGCAGCCGCCGCGGCCGCTGATTCGGTGGAAGCGGTGGGAGGTGTGGATGTGGATGTGGGGTCGGGAGCCCCTGGGGCTCCGGGCGCCGGGGCGCGGCTGCCGCCAGCTTCCGCTGCTGTGGGGTCCGGCGAACCGCTGCCTTGATTGATGTAGTTGGCATCTGTGGGTGCCGGACATCGCCCTTCCTCCGCTTCTTGATATTGTGGCTGGTGTCCTGCTTGTCCTTGTTGTTGCTGCTGCTGGCGCTGCCGGTCCTGTTGCTCCTGGAGTTGCAGCTCGACGTCCAAGGAACGGTATTGATTGCGGCCGACAGCGTTGTCGAGGTCGGGTTGTCGCCAACTTGCCATGGTTACCCCATACAATGCATTACATACAAGATTCTGTGCTGAATTGAAGTTATCCGGTGTATGTCAAAGCCACGGAATGAACCATGGGCCGTCTCCGTACAGGAACGGAGAGCAACGATTAATTTCATCATGGTTAAAGATTCAAGAGGTATTAGGCGACACTATTTTATCGATTGATCGTCCCTTTCGCAGAACAATTCGTATGTATTTGCGTTTGGCTTGACTGGGCCTTTTTGTTTCGTGATTTGTGCTACGAACCTAATTCATTCCTCTCATTGAAGAATATTTCAAATGTTTTAATAGAAGGCACCTAGTTGCCGGTAGGGTTTCATATCGGGGCGACACGAGACCACAGCTCTAGAATGCCGACGTTGATGCAAGCAGTGCATGATAAAGTCCGGTACGATAAATTCTTGCAAATCTTGTTGTTCTTCACTGCATCGATGCTAGGTTGCTAGTTACTGCACGAACTGAGTTTGGGTTGGTGCGCTGGCATCGACCTTCCTGTTCATGACGCGTATCCATCTGAGGACAATGGTTCCTCCATGGGGCTGCACGATCCTCAGACAACGCGTCCCTGCAATGCCCAATACCCCAGCTGTCTTACCTGTACGAACTTCCGGACTCGCCCCCGAGAT
Organism: Eudorina sp. 2006-703-Eu-15; assembly: GCA_003117195.1. Classification (NCBI taxonomy): domain Eukaryota; kingdom Viridiplantae; phylum Chlorophyta; class Chlorophyceae; order Chlamydomonadales; family Volvocaceae; genus Eudorina; species Eudorina sp. 2006-703-Eu-15. The sequence goes on from BDSI01000044.1 coordinate 830,084, forward strand.
GACGATACGCCGCACACATACCTAACGCTGTCAGGGACATGCGCGTATTCTGCGCACCTCCGCACGACCCCCTCCAACCCACCCCCGTTTCATTCTGTTTCCACCCCTGGCAACCCCATCCTCGGGGCCCCCTCCCGGCCCCCGTCTCCACAGGAATTTCGTCCGCAACAGCGATCAATTCAAACGGGTATGTGAGTCGACCTTCGACTCGCTGGATTTCCGCTCCGCGGGCCGAGTGAGCGTAGACGACGCGGCGTCCTGCGTGGAGGCGCTGTTCCGGGAGCTGCAACACGCGTGCTCCGAGTACGGTGGGTCCCGGGTTGCATGCATGCAGGGGCGCGCGAGGGACGGCCGTAGACGTCCTTCCCAGGGCAACCCGCCGCCTCTGCCCGTATCCATCCCCCTCTCCCCGCATCGGCTGGAACTGTCTTCGCTGCTGTGCGCGGTGTAGCGGCATAGCGGTGGAGCCCCGTTTTTGGGGTCTGCTGCCTGAACCTCGGTCTAGCTACAGGATAATTACATTGCGAGAGGCTGCCTAGCTGCCTGCCTGGCTGCTGGCTGGTTGGCTGCTGACTGGCGGGCTGCCTACCTGGCAGGCTGCCTGGCTGCCTGGCTGCCGGGCTGCCTGGCTGCCGGGCTTGATGACGGTGCCTGGCGGTTCGCTAGGTGGCCCGGTCCTCCCGTCGAGTGGCACGAGTTGTCGAGGGTCGGGTTGGAACGCGTCAAGATACCCCGCGTGTCGGTGGCGTGACACGCGTACCCCCCCCCGTCCCCCGACGTGTTGTACGGCACTTGTAGGCATCGTGCTGGACCCCTTGAGCTCGGATGACGTGCGGGGCATCTTTCGGGTGAGCTGGGGGGGAGCGGGCGGGGAATGGGCTGCGGACGGCTATACGGGTACCGTACGGCGGCTGGCAGGGACGCGACAGACCATCAAGGTGCTAAGGGGGCGTGTTGCGACTGGCTTAACCGGGCTCTGGCGGGTTTGGATCTGGGTTTGCGTTCTGGGTGCTGAAACGTCCCAACCGTGGGGCAGCCGCTGGCGTTTGCATCCCGTGTTGGCGGCACGCCATGCTGTTGGCGGTCAGAAAACACAGACCTGCGCCACGCGCCCCCGCTGCACGGCGTTGCACGGCGTTTGACCCCGCAGACCTGAACTCCTCGCCCACACGCCGCACCAAACTACGCGCACGGCGAGTGCGCAGTCCCGTGCTGCGTGCGCCGTCGCGAAGTAAGCACCAATCCCGCCCGCGTCCACCCGCTCGCGCGCGAGCAGGAGTGCGACTACGACGCCAATGCCACCCTGGACCGAGCCGAGTTCCAGGTGCGGCCTGCCCTGCCCTGCCCTGCCCTGCTTGTGTTCCGGCTTCCTACGCTGTGGGGGCAAGGGGCGGATGGCTCAGCGTACCACCCCTGCTCGAACCTACCACCTGAAGCTGACGAAAGCAGGATAAAGTAACGGGAGTCTGGCGTAGGAGCAGGCCTTGGTCGCGGGGTTCAGGAGGGCTGGGGCAGCGAGGGGTAGCGCACGGACCAGCGGTGACCCGGTGTGCGTCCTGCAGCCTGCACGGCGCCATGCGCTGGTATCGGCCCTCATGCACTGACTGCGTGGGCACGAGGAACGCGGCGCAGTTCCCCCTTAGGGAGCGTCTCACCGCACTGGTGGCCTGTCCCACGCATGACTGCGAGTTCCTGCGTCCCGGACGTCAGCCTGACAGCCTGCCGGGCGATCACTGCTATCAGGCGCGGGGCGCGAAACAGCCGCAACAGCCTCGCTGCCCAACGAGGGAGCTGTCGTCCGTTTGCGGAACACCGGCTGCCGGCTCCACGTCTGAAGTGCAGCTTCCTCTAGAGTCGTTTGGCTCACCGGCCCGCCCCGAGGAACCGCTTCAGGGACCGTGAATGTCCAGTGGCGGCCACCCTGTGTTTTGGAGGAAAATGGGTCGCTCGCGTTCCACCCCTTCGCGTGTCATGCAACCTGCCGCGCCTGCGCAGGACTTCTACGCCAGCATCATCACGTATGCCGCCATGAAGGCCTGCGCGGGGTTTGGACGCACGTGAGTACGGATGTACGGAAGCCTTGGCGGGTGGTGTGGAGAGCGGAGCCTGAGAAGGGGAGGGCGGCGGCCCCAGCAGCTAGGCCCATGCCCTCCGGGAGGCAGCTTTCTTCCTGCGGCCGCGCGGGGCAGTCGGAAGCTGACGTGCGCCATATCTCTCCGCGTGCCTTAGTCGGGTCCAGTAGCACTTGGGGAACAGCGTATTGATGCGCGTTTCCGCCGTTTCCGCGTTTCCGCCCGCCTGACTCAACAGCTGATGCCCGGGGGTTACTCAGGGTCCCTGCGCACGTGCCTATGAAATGGTGGTGTTCTTGCTGCTGCCGTACGCATCATCACCTCAAACACCACCTCCCATCTGCAGTTATGGTGTGGGGATGCTGGGCGGCATCGCGGGTGTGGCGCTGCTCAAGGCGGCGGCGCGCCGGCTGCCAGTTGTGGGGCTCATCGCGTCACCGTTGCTAGGTGAGTGAGCCGGAAGACGGCGACGAGGCGGCGGCGGCGCTGCAAGTTCAGGTTGGCGCCTGCGGCGCATCGGCGCTGCAGCACCTTGCTGCGCGGGGGTCAGTGACGAACTGTGGAGTGCGCCCGAGGAGTGGGCTGACGAGGCCCGGCAGCATGCTCCTGCAGCTGCCGGGGCTGCCAAGCGCGAGCGCGGGCCAGCGGGTGAGGCGTGTCTTTTTTTATTGATGATGTTACAGCGGACCCCGCGGGTCATCGATGACAGCCGAAGCTTCCCCACCATACACTGCATGAACGAGGCGCGTCCGTGTGTGTACGTGCATAGGCAAGGCAGGCAGGCATGACTTGCTATGGGCGTAGGAGTGCCCAACATTTTGTTGCTATGGGCGTAGGAGTGCCCAACATTTGCCCGTATGCGCGTATTATGTATCCCACCACCGATCCATAAAGGCGGGCGCGTGTGTATGTCTCTGCAACCATTTTCCCACGCATCTAGGCATCCCCCCCACACACACACCAACGCGCCCGCGGCTCCGCTTCGTGGCCCACGCCCAGAGGGTCGTTCCGGGGCGGCGCCCTCTTCCCATACTCGCTCCTCCCCACACCACACCCGGGGGTTGCTGCATGCAGGTCTCATCCCGACCATCGTGGTGGGGCCCCTGCTGGGCTTCGCCGTGGTGTACGGCATAAGCCAAAACGACTTGTTCGCCATTCGGAACAAGCTCTTCCCGCCGGGGCAGCGCCCTATACGAAAATGAGCAAAGCCTTTGACGCTGTGTATTTAGGTCTGTGAAGCCGGGCGAAAAGGTTTCAGGTCTGGGAAGTCGGGCAAAGAGGTTCAAGGTCTGGAAGTTTTTGCTCGTCATGTCCTGAGCGTGTGGCTTGTGATATGAATCGTGCACAGTGGCTGCGACTGGGGTTCATGCCCGGCGCGCGAGGGGGCAGGGGTGAAAACTATAACATGGGGCAGGAGTTGTGTCCACAAGGTGCTGAGCCCGCTTGTTATGCATGCCTAGTTAGCATGTTGGTGTTGGGTTGACAGATTGGCAGTGTTGCTGGGGTGGTGCATGAGAGGTACCGTAATCAAAGTGGATCAGTGGGTTACGGTGGTTGTAGTGGTGGTGTGTGGGTGGTGGTGGCGAACCTGCCCTGACCCCTGGGGTCGTTATGGGCGCGAAAGACAAAGCACACGCGCCAGCACAGGCGCAGGCACTCAGTTGATGTCCGCTGCGTGCGAACCATCTGGCAATATGAACCTGGACGCAGCGCCTGATAGGCAACATCCTGGCTTCATGAGGTCACAACCTTGCGAAGGGTATGGGTTGCACTTAAATGTCAGAAGGTTAACGGTCCTCTCCCTTCAAAAAATGTCAGGCCGTTCTCGGTTAGTCAGTTAACCGTGACTATGTCTTGTCTGCGTCTACCGAAATTGAAGTACCTGGCGCCCTTGTAGGTTTAGTCACCATAGGCTGACCCTACCTTCGGATAAGGTGGCCACATTGTCACCTGCCAGCTGCCGATGTCCGAATTGAGCCCAAGGCGCATCACAGAGGCCCTAAATATTCGGTCCTGTTGGTACTACGGCGACAACTCTGAAAGGATGGGGATCCAGAGGACCGATACAGCAATATCACGTCGAGCCTCGGTGGCCAGGGCAGCCCACAAAGGATGTTACAACAAAAGGTCAAGCGCAATTGTCTGGGGCCTCCCAATTTGCTGCCCAGCCTTTCCGCGCCCTAGAGCATAGCGTCAAAGTGCGTACAATTGGTGTGACGATAATGACATGTATCTCTTATATTTAGAAATATTGTTAGATCTAATGATTGCTGCCCTTTTTGTGCGACACGCCTGTGTACGATGTACAATTGCCCATCTCTCCATTTTGAGTTTACAGCGCCATGACTAGATCTTTTCGTTCAGGCGACAAAGCACACCTGCCCTGAGCCCAATTCTGAAAAACTTTACCCCGTGCCCCACGACACCGCGCCGCCACGTCTCTCTTACACAGTTTCCAGAGCCTTGACGTCGTTACCTGGTTTTCCCGAAATTGATTGCGGACGCTTATCATCCATTAAGTCGGTATGAGTCTAGCAACCAGTAACATCTTCAGCGCTCTTGACACAAGTAAGAAAGTCAAGAAGTCCAGCAAGAGCAAGTCCAAGGACGGCGACAAGAAGAAGAAGTCCAGTGAGGTCAAGAAGGTTGTGGACACTGCGGAACTTGAGAAGCAGCTTTTCTCACAACCAGTCGGCCTTGCTAGTTGGGCGGACGATGAGGACGATGACTTCACGCCTGCGGTAGACGCCGGCTGGACGCAAGTGAGATCAGAATTGTTACAGACGCCAATAATTCCCTACAAGGAGTAATAAAAACAACCATCCCGCACAGGCTCCTCGGGGTAGCGCACCGGCAGCTCCCGCTGCCAACGGCACGCATGAGGAGGACAGCCATGACGAGGGGGAAGGAGAAGAGGTGCGTTAAAAATGTGTAGTCACGTCATCGGCTTGTTACTTATAAGCATGTTACGCTGCAGGAGGAGGAGATAGACCTTGAGGCAGAGCTTGGGGTCGAGCTCGGGACAGGAGACGATGGCGACCACGAAGGTACTCAGCTAAATGTCATGAGTTGATGTTGATTGGCTCGCTCCTTGGCTTAGATTTTTACTGAAGTTCGAAACCTTTCGAACTTGACAGAGGAGGAAGCGAAGGAGCCCGCGCCTGCTCCGGCGCGCCCTGTTCCGGCGCCTGCACCCAAGCCAGCGCAGGAGACGGAGAAGCAGCTCTCAAAGAAGGTGCGAAGCAATTGAACAATTTGCATCGGAGATCATTTGGGACACACGTCGCGGGCTCGTGTTACGTCACGAAAACTAACCGTCGCCAAAACCCAAATCACGGCGGATCTCGCTCCGGCAGGAGATGAAGAAGAAGGAGCTGCAAGACCTGGACGCTGTCTTTGCAGAGCTGGGTATTAGCGTCGGGAAGGAGAACCAAGAGGCCCCGGCGAACGGCGAAAGCAAACGCAAGCGCAAGGACAAGAAGAAACAGGGCGGGGATGCCGGGGAGATTGTGCAACAACCCGCTAAGGAGCCGACAGAGGAGCCTAGCGAGGAACCTAGCGAGGACCCCACGGACGAGGCCAGCGGCCCAATCGACCCGGCTGCGGTGAGTACTCGGACAGAGGACAGGACCGGCTAAGGGCTCGTCAGGGGCAGCGGCCATTAGGAGGTGGCGGAAGAGGATGAGGGGAGTGCCAGCGCTCAAGATGAACACCAGTAAGCTGTCAAGGGCGCGAGCTGACCCAAGTGTACAAAGGTGTGGGCATGCCAAATGCTTGTATTTCGCTATGGGAGAACATGCTAGTTTTGCCGTTTGCCCGTGGAGTCGCGTTCCAGATGCCGCATGTTAGCAGATCACCGTAATCAAGAGCCTCCTGCCCCATCGTATGGTTCCTTCACAGTTAAAGGCGAAGCTGGCGGCGAAGAAGAAGGCTAGCGATGCGGCCAAGAAGAAGGCTGCCATGTCAGCGGCCGCACTGGCGGAGGCCAAGCTGCGGCAGGCCAAAGCAAAGAAGCAGAAGGACGTTAAGGCGTACAACCAGGTGGGTGTGGGATACGCCACACGGGTTCAATGGGATTGGCTGGAGCAGAGACACGCACGCGGTACTTGGGCTGCTTCGGTGTGGTTTTCGAACTGACATAAAAACCAAAGTTTCTCCGCTTCAAATCCAGCAAGCACACCGCATGTCATACCGTCTGGGAAGCTGGGCCCTGGCCTAATATGTTTAGAGGTCAAGGCCCCCGCACAGCGAGCGTGTCGCACATGGATAAATCATACAGCGAACGTATTTCCATGGCCACCCGTCTGTCGTTCCGTCCTTCCTAGACGCTCTCTTCACAGACGCACAGACGCGTCGGTGAATGGCACGCGTTGTGGCCGGGCGTACAACTGCCATGCGAAATGGATCGTTCGATGCGCTGCACCGCATGACCCTGAGCATGTGGGTCATATAGTCATCTCCATGCCCTTGCGTTGCCGGCACCGCTGATCAGTGTGCTGTGGAATGTGATTGTGCACAGACCGCATGTTTAGCCTATGGCTTGTTCCGCATTGTTCCCATTATGCAGATGCCGACGAGGTGAAAGTGCCGGATCGCGGCCGCGTGCTGTGCTTGGTGACCCTGGGATGGGCCGGGCCTCAACGTGTACGAACCGCCAGGGCGGAAGCATTGCGGGACGCGTCAACGCCTCTCGGAAGGCGCGCAGGAGAGCATATGCGGCGTGGGCACGGACCAGGGCCCGTACGGGACGTTTGGCTGCCAGGATGCTGTTGTGGGTTTGCGCCATGAAAACGATGACGTCTGCACATATCGTGTTGTTGCTCATTGCCAGCCGGCGAGCAGGGTTGCTGCACGTGCGAACGACGCACGCACCTAGGTGCGGCGCTTTGCGCGTGCGTTCGGTTTGTTGGGCGCCTCCCAGCTCGAATAGATGTGCGTCAGGGGCTGTACCTGAGCGTGATGGGCAGAGTGCGTTACACGGTGAAGCCAGGAGGACTGCGTGCTGTGCAAACTTTGCCTAGCCTCTACGGCGTCGCCTAAGGCCGGGAAGCATCTAGCTCCGCTGCAGAAGGGTGGGCTATACTACTCGCAATGCTAGTTGGTAGGTTTGTGTTCTCAACGGTGCAGAGAGGAAAAAACCACCATTCTTTGTGGGCCGAAGCGGCGCCGCCATACACATAGGTATGGTCCGCCCCCGGTCGGCATGTGCAGATGTGCAGCTCCGGATGTTTGTGTTTACATGGCGAGGTAAGAAGGCAAAAGCGACAAATGCGTGCAGAACGGTGCATTGGATACGCCGCCGGTTTGCGTGAGAAGGGCCCATAAGAGTGGAGCCCCGCCCGGGCCAGGGGACATATGACGGCGGGGACTGATCTTCTGCCTTCGGAGGGCTGTGCGGCGCTCGTGCGCTACGGGCCATTGGGTCCCGCAGCATGTGCCTGTCGTCGTTGCTGAGCTGGGCATTCGGCGCACGCTTATGAATGGCAGTCAGGTTCAGCTAGCTAGCTGGTTTGGCAAGGGCGCAGCTGGGTCTCTTGTTTGCTGCTGCTGTTGCCGCGGATGTGTCTCCATTTTAGGCGCATCCAGACGCATCGTCCCCGGGGTGCTTCCAGTCGGTATCTTTGAGGCACAGTTGATCGCGGTGTGGCGCGTTTTCCCGGTCCCGCATGGAGACCTTTGCGCTCCGTGATAAGAGTTCAACGGGTGCCTCGCACCCCATTTACACGACGGGCGTGCTGGTCCCGTTGCACACACGGCGTACCTCAACAATCGTGTCTTCAAGTAATCATGGTCGTCTGTGTGAAGCCGCACACGATGGAACATGGCGGAGATTTTATCAAGGGTCTTGTGCAATTCCTGGGCTAGCACCCACTGGGCTAGACCGATGCGGAATACGGTATGCGGCGCACATGACACGGATAACTGTGCTGTCCGTTCGGAACGTACATAGTGAAGGGAACACCCTGTCCTGGAACGGTCTGGAAACCCCATCAGGCTCCCGGTGCAAACCACCCCAGCAACAAGGCGTCGGACTTCTGGCACGGTCTATACGGGACAGGCAAGTTCCACTTGTACGAACAGGGATATATACCCTAGCAGCGCCCGTCCGCGCAGCGCCAAAAAGAAAGCATCCACAACAGCAACCTCAAAATAAGACATCATGAGCTCCATCGGACTACGCCCAAGCCGGCCCTTGCCCGCGGACCAACCATCACGACATATGACGCGAGGAAGTCCGAATCATGTCGAACGTATTTGGAATGTTGTTGAGGATTCAGCGGCGTTCGGGGCGACCAGGCGCGCCGTGCAGCGATGTTTACGATGCGGGCAAGGACATTTTTCACAGTCAACGCCGTGAAGGAAGCGCTGCGCCCATTCCCCCGGGAACACCGTGCTGAGCAGCCCAGCAGGCATCGCTTCAGCAAGGGTTTAAAAGGCCAAAGGCCAGCAGCCAAGCAGGTTGACTCCATGCGGCAGTTGCGGCGGTGGACTTCTGACCGGGATGGGAGGCATCGGGGGCAACTCGCAGGAAGGGTGTCAAGTCCGTGAAGCCAACACAGTGGGGCAACCTTACTGGCATCGACGCGCCAGGCCTGGGCCCAGGGCCCGTGGGACCCGTGGGTCTGTGCCGTACGGTGCCACGGCACGACTCAGATGACCCCCAGATAATTGCGCGGGGCACCAGCCCTCCGCAAGTGTCCTGCCGACGGCGCTGCGCTGTCAACCAGTTTGCCAGGGCTGACGGCGATGATGGTAATGCCCGTGATGGTGATGACGGTGGCGGAATGGCCCCAGGGCCTGACGCAGCCTGGTCTCGCCGCCGCTGCGACGTGTTTCAGCGGCGGCGCGGCGACGCCGCGCTGGCAGCGACGTTCCGCGCGGTGCCAGTCCATCCCGGGCCCATGTCCCATACGAGGAGGCGCCAGTGCGCCTGACCAGAGGGCTGCCAGTGGGCTGCCCCGGGGCTGCGACCTAGGCGACCCGAGGGGCACTCGGAGCACCTGCTCTGGCCTCTGGGTGCGAGGCCGATAACGGACGCAGGTCGGAGGGACCAGGAGGTGGGGCCGCGGCGGCGGCACCGCAAGCGTACAGCTGCTGCAGCGGTGTGCCCCTGACCTCAGTCGTGGTGTACAGCACATGGACACGTCAAGCTGATGGGGCAATCAGCTCCCGGGGGGTTCCAGGACCCACGGGCCGGGTCAGCGGCGGTGGGCGGTCACTCCAAGGGGGGTCCAACGGAGCCCACCACGCGGCTCTGGTGGCGACGACGTGGAGGAGCGTGACCGGCGCTGATAAGCTGGTTGTTGCAATGTGTGTGAGGGTATTGAATCAGTCGGTACTGAAGGAAGGCCAGGCTGGCTGTCCAGGTAAGGCACAGCCGCACGTGGGTCTACACCTGGTCCAACAGCCACTGCACGCCTTCCTGTGTATGTGGAGTGTGGAAGGGGGTGGGACGGGCAGGGTGGGGGGGTGACTAGCGCGTTCGTAGCGGGGGGCGACTAGCGCGTTCGTGGCAGGGCCACGCGACGCCTCGAAAACGGGTGTGTGGGTTGGCTGGTTTGGCGGCGCGTGTCTAGGAATCTGACCCGGGACATGTGTGCGCAGGTGCGTGTGTGTTCCTGTGTTTCGCGAGGAAGAAATCCGCCCGCGTCGCGTTCATGTGTTGCATCTTACATGATTGGCCTTGCGCAGCGGCCCTCCGCCCCACCTGCGTTTCAAGGGCCTGGCGGACACCGGTACACCGTCCCGCAGGACGCGAGCGCTTCCACCCATCTTCCCGGGATAGGGCCCGGGAACTTGCCGGCTCCACCAACCCGCTTACCCTGTGTGCGTTACGAGGCGGTCATTCCACCTCGCTGACATCCATGTAACGCTTACTGCTATGCCGTTGTACCGCACAGGAAGGGCGGGCCCGGGGGACCCTGCGCATGGCGATGCCCCATCTTCCCTGTGCCTCTTAGAGTCCCGTGCTTGGCGGTGGCCCCCACACCAGCCATCTGTGAACTTCTGTACAGCTGTGCCGCGTCAGTACGGCTGTGACGTACGACTTACACAGCACAGCCGTACAGAAGTTCACACCAGCGGCCCCTGTGACACCGCCTCCACCACAGCGCCGTGCGGCCCACCTTGATGCCCTCGCCCCTGAGGGCGCTGCAGCGCTGCACCTGGAACGCACGAGACGACGCGGAGGGCAGGTGCAGCGCCGCCGCCACCTCCGCCGGTCCGGCCGCCGCCTCCAGATCCATTTTGTTGCAAAGAAAGAGGATCGGGACTTTCTGCACCGGGGGATAAACGGTGTGGCGGGAGCGCGCGGTGTCGGGTGACCTGCTGAGCCTCCCTCAAGAAGATGCGGAAGAGGGGCGAGGAGGAGGATGAAGTGAAGATTAAAAATTGCAGGTATGCGTAGGAGAGTCAAGAAGACATGATCGGACAGGACTGCGACTGGCCAGGCTGCGTTGCGACTTGCGAGGGACCATCACAGCCTAAACCGAGTACTGGTATGAAGCGTCCTTCAGGGGCCCCAGCTGACCACTGCCAAGGACGGGAAGTTGGAAGGCGTCTGGAGCGTCCTTGTGGGAGCCTCCCGGGGTCTGAAAGGAGACGAAGGGTTGATCGCCACGGCCACGACGCGCAACGCACTTTCAGGAGGTCAGCTTTGAAGAGGTCCTGCAACACCGAGTCGGCTTCAGCGAACCGCTCCTTGTCGGCTGCATCCAACACGAATATGACGGCCTGCAGCGCGGGCCATGCAATGTCTTAGTGAGCCATGCAGGGTTTTGGGGTGGGTGCGTGCGCGTAGCGGACGTTGGCAGTTCGCCGCGACCGTGGCCGCCTACCGTGGTCTCCTTGTAGTACAACTTCCACAGCTCGTGGTAGCGCTGATTCCCTGCAGTAATCCGTCGGTTGTACCACGTTGCCTTCAAATTCTACTGCATTTTGCAACTAGATCACCTGGCCGCACGGCCTGACCGCACTAACCCACCCGACATGTCGAAGATGGTGACAGATATGCCGTCCATCTTGACGGATTCCACTGAAAATCCGACAGTGGGAGTGACCTCCTCGATCGGTTCTTTGGTGAGCCGGGCCACAACGGTCGACTTGCCGCTGTTGGTTAGGCCTACAATTAGAAGGCCGACCTTGGTCTGCGATTTCACGCAATCGCAATGATTAGAGCTTTTTAAGGCTCGTGCATTATACTTTCAGGAGGGGTTGCATACCTTTACGAGTCCAAGCCTAATAAAGAGGCTACGTAGAAAGCCCATGATTTTGAAATTCGTAGGTAAGGAACGGCTGCGTGTTGTAGGAAGGTAAACATCCCATATGCCTGGCACAACGCTGCTTTTGTTGCAACCGCGTCAAACCGGTCGTACGTCATACAAAGAACAGATCAGCAGAAGCCGTGAGCGGAAGCCGGATGACACCGATTAAAGGAATGTTAAGACACGCATTTCAACGGGAGTCTGTCCTCCTGGTTGTCATCAGTACTGGTGGGAACACCGACCCAGCGGGCCATTCTCAAACCTTTTGCGCTGTCCGACCACCCACCCAGCCATGGCGAATGACCTTATACATTTCAAGTTGCATGTGTCATACCATGGCTCAGCCAAGGCAGCCTGCTCTGGACCCCGTCTACGGCACTTTCCAGGCAGCCTTCCGGTTACCGTTATTGCCTCGGCTGTCGGTCGCAATCCTGTAAGTATCTAAGAGATGGCCAACTTCAAAGGAAAATTATCAGTCAGTTACTGATTTTTTTATTCCTTCGGGCTGATCCGTTGCCAAATCACTGACCCAACGGGTCGCCTGTCCGAGCCCTCCCACGATTCTCAAGCTGCTCGCCTTCCTCTACGCCGGCATGTGGCCGGGAACGCAGTCGCAGGTGCCCAGCCCACCGGTCCAGAGCCAGGTGCCTCGGCGGCCCGATGTTGCAAACCTTCGACAGGTCCGGTCGCTGTCATTCCGCTGGGTCGGCCTCACTCCTGACGTGACCTGCGAGTGGTCCTCGCTCACTATCGCTCCTACCACGCTTCGCTCCCACAAACCTTCACCGCGTTTCACGCCTTATCTTTTACGCAAGCAGCTGCACGGCTAGTGAGAAGCTCAGGTGCATCGACAGCACGTGTCCAGATGACTGATATATATATGCGGTGTAACGCTCACACGCGCTCTCCAGCTTCGTTCAGCTGGTCTCGCGCCCGACCGCCCGTTCCGCCGCGAAGCTGCACCATCCGACCGCGCAACGCCTCCTGGTCCCGGCCCGGTCCCGACGCAGTGGTTCGCCAAGCTGGACAAGGACGCCAACGGCCGCATCTCGGTGACGGAGCTGCAGGCCGCACTCGCGGAGGGCGGACTGAACTTCAGCCTGGGGACGACCGCGGCGATCATCAGGTGTGTGTGGGTGGGTGTGCGGGTGTGGGGGGGAGGGATGCGGGGGTGCGTGTATTAGTAATGATGTTACAGTGGACCCCACGCGTCGTGAATGAATGAATGAATGAATGAACGTTACAGCGTCATGCGCGCGTGTCGTTCGGCAGGCAAGGCAGGCGTGTGTGCGGGTGTGTGCGGGTGAAGGGGGCTCCCTCACTCGTTGCTCTTGACGACTGCGCGCGGGTGCGCACCGGCGGGAAGAACCGGCGGCTGTTGCGGTACTACCCCTTCCATCCACAGGCTTTGTGTGTATCAGCACACGCCCATCGTGGGCCTCCCGGTCGTACGGAAGGACATAAGGCCTCAAGAAACACCCGATCCACAGTCCCGACTGCACCGGGGGCCAGGTTCTTGATCTGCCTTCCAGCCGAATCCCTCCCACCCACCCACCCACCCACCTACCCACCCGCCCACGCGCATCTTTTGAATGGCCGGCCCCCGAGCTCCATTCATTCATCCATCCGTGCGCACTTTCCCTCCCCACCGCAGGCAATGTGACAGCACCGGCACCGGTACCATTGCCTTCAGCGACTTTGAGCGGCTCCACACCTTCCTGGCAACGTCAGTGCGATCGCACAAGACGGACAGAAGACGGCAAGGGGAGGGCGGGAAAGGGGGAGAGGCACACTCGGGCAGCGAATATGCCGAAAGAAGGGCGGGCCTCGAGTAGTGAGGTGCCGTACAGCGCCCACCCTCCGCAGCAGCATCTATCGCTGTGGTGCCCCATGGTATTGCAATGCGCCTTGCCTCCGGGCTGGGGCCCCCGTTACAGCGGACCCAAAAGGGATCAACATGTTACGGATGTTACAGTGTCCAGGTTGTCTGCACTGCGCTGCCCTCGAAGCCCCGACCTCTGGTCCTTCGGTCGCGCCCTGCGGACTCTTTGGAGGGCCTGCAGGTGTTTACACGCATTGCGTCCGTTCCTGCTGTCCGTTCAATCATTCATGGCGAGGCCCGTTTGCATGCCGACCCACACTCGACCGACAAACAGAAGCGCGGGGCTTGGGCCGCCACTGCCCCGAGCGCAATCCGCGGCCGCCATAACCCGTCGCCTTACTCCGCCCTTGCTTCCGTTTTCTTCTTTTTCCTTGCCTCTCAGGGTGCAGGAGACCTTCGACCGGTTGCGTCCGGACAGCCGCACCGGCCGAGTGCCGCTGGAGGAGGTGGCCAGGGGGCTGGCGGCCTTTGGTGCGGGATATGGGGGGCCCCAGCGGGGCAGTGCGGCGTCAAATGGGCGAATGGGCCGCGGCCGCGGCCGCGATGGCGGCCCCTCACCGCTGCAGTCGGCGCGCGTGTACCGTATGTCTCTCGCCATGCCAGATGTATGGCCCTGCTTTGCCGTGCTAGCTAGCTGCGCGCCGCGGGGATCAAAGCCTCCGTCCGCCTTGCCTCGTCGGTGGCGCGGGTGGCCCCCCCGCCTTGGGACATCCGTCCAGCTAGGCAAGTGGCCGTCCGACCCTGTTCCGACACCGCCCAGGCTCCGAAACCGGCCCGGGCGTCCATGGTCCGCGCCCCGCGGCGGGGACTCCCCACCTCCTCTGCGCGCCGTGTGCTGCACCCAGGCTACAACTTGGAGCCTGAAGCGGAGAGGGCGTTGTTCTCCAGGTTTGACCCGCTCCGCACGGGCAGCATGGGGCTGCAGGTATGTACGACATAATGACATCCTGTGCTAGGTTTTGTCTCGCGGCGTGGAGGTGTGGGTTTTACCTTGCCGCCTTGTCGGTGGGGCCCGCTGTGGCGGCTTGCCCTGGTATACACCGTTGATCCGTTTTCGAGGTCCGCTGTGACGTTCATTCATTCATCCTGACAGCAAGCAAGAAATAAAGAAACAAAAGAAACTAAAGAAACAAAGAAACCTGCCCCCGCTCCGCGTGTCGCTCATGTTACTGCCGAACCCCAACCTCAACCCCCGCCCCGCCGCGCCCTCCGCCTCCAGGAGTTCCTGGCTATGACGCTGTTCCTGCGCTCCACCGCCGCCACCTTCAAGGCCTTCGACCCCCAGGGAACCGGGGAGGTGCGCCTCAGCTTCGCGCAGTTCGTGTACGCGGCGGTCAACTCCAACTGAGCGGCGGAGGGAGCCGGGGGAGCGCGTGGGCCGAGGAATGAAAGCAAAGCAAGCAACCGAGCCGAGGGTTGCGGACCTGCGCTGGTCACTTGGTCTGGGTGGCGGGGAACGGGTGCGGTCACTCTCGATTGGTGATTGACCGACCCACCGATCGACCCACCGATCCAGGGAGGGTGCACATGTACCAAAATGTGTCTCCAGCGCTCCGGGATGCGAGCTGGTGAAGGTAGTCAGGGCGGTGGCAGCGGCGGTGGCCACAACTGCACTCGCTTGATGATGGACCAGGCATCCACGGGGGGAGAGCGGTGTGCCAGACTCCTAGGAGCCTTCTGAAGGTGGTATCGGTGGTAGGTGTGTGGCGAGGGGGCGGATGTCTGTGTGTGCTGGAGGGGGAGAGACGGTGGGAGTGGGGCGGGGGGGGGGCTGAGGACCGATCAGGCGTCGGCACGGGCGGGCGAGTGCTTGGCCAGTGCTGGCTGCTTGAGGTCGCCATCCAGTGCCACGGAGTTGAGAAATTCCTTACCTGGTAGCCCGCAGGGTCTCCCGAGTCGCGTACCAAAGGGTTGTCTGTGCGTGAGGATGGCGCGGAGGGCGCTGAAGGACGTGTTTCGCCGTGTGGTTGTACGGCCGTGTACGGCAGTATCGTAACACATGCCGGAGAGCAACTGACGCGTCCTGACGATCAGCGTGTTGTTGCCGCCGGGATGAATTTCCTGATCTGATTGCGTATATACCATATTTATATACATACATATATACATATGAAACTGTAGTAGATATGTAAGCGTAGTGTGTATTTTCAAGCAATATGCAGCCACGGTCGGATGTTGATATCTCTCGCCCCTCCCGGCTTCGGGCGCGGCGCATGCGAAGGCCCTGCTCGAAGCAGGTGACCCACGATTCCGGCGCGCACCGACCCCGTACGAGATCCGCATTGTACCGCCCTGCCAGCGCCACACCAGGGAGGGTCGCGCACCATTCCCCTCGGTGTCATATACTTGTTGAGGAGCCCGCCGCTCGAACCGGTGACCGCTTGAGTGAAGGAGCAGCGCAACAGCTGCCGCCCCCGCGGGAGGGAAGCACCACCCTGAAATCCTCCCGCAGTCTTATAGCAGACTTGTGACTTATCGCGCTCCGCGCAACCGGCCACTCGTCAACCAACTCTAGGGTTTGTAGGAGCCCGGACTATGTAAGTCGTGAGCTAAGATAACCTGCGGTCGAGGCGGAAGACCCCACAACGCACCCGCCGTGGCGTACAGAAACAGTTGTGCGCGTAGAATATATACGTGGATGCCGTTGCGATGGTGGGTGCAAGTAGAGCTGCTCAGAGGACCGAGCACACCTGCGCGTGGAGGAAGAAACTTCAAGGGAACGGTGGAGAATCTATGGCTGCATCCGCGATGGAAAGTGCTGCCAGGCAGCTCGTCGTCGCATGTCGCCCAGGCCAAACCGCTTTGTCCGTACGGGTTTCGGAGCGCCGGTGGGTGAGACACCGTACACTCCTACGGATCAGCGCCGTTCCGGTGCCACGCCGCCTCCTGCTATACCTCTGCTTCAAAACATTCCCCGTGGATGGGGTATGAGATGGCGCACGGCGGGCGGCCGTTGGCCAAGCTACGGCTGGTGCAGCCCCCGGATCAGCCTCCCTCCCTCACACCCCCTGCTCGGCCGAGTCCCCTCCACGGACCGTCTCTGACCTGGTTCCGATTCAACACATCCCCACGAGTCCCCTCCCTCGAGTTTCAATCCGAGCGTACGGAACTACGGATGGTCTGGCCACCTGGCCACCGGCGCGTGGGCACGGGGCCGGGTATCGCCCGCACCGGGGCTGTACCGCGTACCCCCCCGGCCAGTTGGGCACCTGCCCACCCCTCCAGCCCCGTCCTGCCCTGTCCCCATCTGTGAGCTCGTCCCCGCGGCCCTGCAGGTTGCAGCCCGTCGTCACCCTCCTAAGAGCCGGGAAGGAGGGAAAGAAAGAGGGACAGAGAGATGGACCCCCCGGCAGACGTGGCACTTTGGGGGGGACTGCGTCTGAGCGTGCGGCGTTTCCACTAGCGGGTGGGGGTGGGGGTTAAATTGAAATAAAAGAAGAAATAAACCCGAAGAACGACCCCAGGCACACCCAGCAGAACTCAGTGTACTTACGTTGTGCGGTACCTGCATAGCAATGGAAAGATAGACACCGCGCGCGGGCGCGTGGCGGCGCGGCCGCGCTGCCGCCGGTGCAGTAACAAGCAAAATGCGAACCCGACCCAACCCGGAAAGGACAGATACGTTACCGACCTGTGGTGGTAGAAGGAGTAGCCGCACCGCGAGCGTTGTCCGAGGTCATGGCGATGCACAGAGGGAAGCCGAGGAATTGGGTGAGTGGGCGCGGCGTGAGATGGGCAACGACAGTACGTAATAATCAAAGGAAGCAACAAGGGAAACAGTATGCGAGAATGGCGGGGCGGCAGCGCGGCGCGGAAGAGGACGGGCCAGGTGAAGGGGAGTGGGCTATGGGACGGGAGACGGTACGACATGTACGGCACGTACGACAGGGGGAGCAAACATGGGGTAGGGACGAGGAGACGGACGACCGGGTCGCGGGCCAAGTGCGGGGTATGGCTCCCCACCGTGCCCGGTCGTAGCGGGGCAGCCCCTGCATGTGGGGTGCCGCGTGGTGGCGCGCCTAGGGCGGTCGGACGGGCTGGGCGGGGTACGTGCGGTGCGAGGTGGGGTGCTGCGGGGAGAGGGGTCGGGAGACGAAGACGGCGTAACGGTTACAGGTTGCGGGCGACACGGCCGGCCGGCACGGACGCCGCACGCCGGGGGGGGACACGCTCACACGAAACCCAACTCCGGCCCGGGGGGCAGGCGCAAACGAAACCTAACGAACCCTAACACTGGCCCGAAGACGACCCACGCCGTCGCACAGACCCACGCGGTCATACAGAAGCGCCCGTTGGAACGTTGGGGGGATGGGCGGCGGAGTGGTGGCGCGGCGGCGGTGGAGTGGGTGGTCAGGGGCTGGGGCCGGGGGCGGGCGGGACGGCGGGGGGATCGCGCAGGTGGGTGTGGACGATCGCCAGCATATCCTTGTGGGTGGATCATCGTGCGAAGTAGAACGCTTGGGGGACCGCAGCGAGCAGGGTGACGAACTGGGAGAGGAGGTGCTTGCGCGGGTAGCCTTGGGCGACGAGGGCGCGGATGAGGAGGGCGATTTCGGCACAGGAATTATCGGGGCAGGAGATGACCCGCCGAAGGGGGGGGTGGGGGTGGGGGTGGGGGTGGGGGTCGTTTTGACCCGCTTGCCGAGTTGCCAGGCAGCCGTCTATAGAGGTGCCCTCCGGTGGGCACCTCTGCCCCCGCTCCCTCCCGCCACCGGCCCCCTTTTCTCAATAAAGACAGCAAAACCGCGAAAAGCCACCGAATGGGTAGTAGTTGTCACGGTGGCCGGCCGGCCGGAACCCTCTCCTCCTGAGCGAGCGGTACCCGCTGAATGGCTCCAGGGCCCCGGGCAGGGACGGGAGGAGGGGGGCGCGTGTTTCCTCTGTCAGGCAGCCTAGCTACCGTATCAGGTCCTGGGTCCTGGGTGCCACTGCCATGACCACTGCCTCTGCCGCTGCACAACCTCCCGTATCCAGTGGGAACCATGCAGTAAGGTATAATCTCGGTCCTGATGGTGGGTCCATGCCACTGCCAGGCGAGCACCCAGCACGCCCGGCTCTACCGGCCCCCTTCTCGTCAGGTCAGGAGCCCACCGCAAGTCCGTGACAGCCACTATTGACTGGAGTACCTGCGGGAAGAGGCCTGCAGGGCCCCTAGGGCCACGGACCCAACCCCAGCCCTCCCCCCGCGCCTTCTGAACCCACTCCATATCCCACCCCATCCCACGCCTGCCCGAGTTTCGGCGCCCCCTGATGGTCAGTCAAGACGCCCAAACCGGCAGGACAGCGGCACCGGCAAACGTCACGAAAGCGGTAGTGTGGAAATAGACGCGACCGAACACGGGGGCAAGGCGCCCCCTTCCCCACCGGCCCCTTGCAACCAGCATCGTTTCCACCGCTCAAGAGTTCGCGACACCTTCCCCATCACAGCCGCCGCAGCAGCAGGAGCAGAAACGGCAGCAGCAGCAGTCCCATGTGCTACGGCCAGTTCTCCAAATGCACGTCCATCACATCCAACTGAATGATCTCCGTCCGGACGAACCCCGTGCTGCCACTGCTACCGCCACCGCTACCGCTACTGCCGGTGACAGTAGTCGCGGCGGCGCCTTTCCCGCGGCCGTCGGCAGCAGCCGCCGGGGCCTCCGCGGCCGCTGCGGCGGAGGCGGAGGCGTCCGCCGCCGTTGCCCCCGCCGTTGCCCCCGCCGTGCGCTTGGCCTGGATCCGCCCTAGCAGGTCCCCCAGGCTGGGGTGGCAGCGACCGAAGTCCCCATGGCAGAACTCCTTGACGTACGTCCCGGCCTGTGTGCGACCCCGACCCCGACAGCGGAGCAGGGCAGGACAGGACAGGGCAGGACAGAGCACGAAGAGAGGTGAGGGCGAGGGAGGACGGGGGATACAGGGCATGCTGGATGCGAGGGATGATGTGCGGGTCTCTACGTCATCCTGGGAAGGCGGACGGGGCAACCGAGTGCACCGTGGAGACCACTGACGGGGCAGCCTGCCGCTGCATCTTTCTTCAGCCTCCGCGTTGCCCTCCCGCCCACGACTGGTCACATGCCGCACCCACCCCGCACCCACCCTGGACTGGTTGCCGTACCTGCGTCCTCAGCTGCAACACGAAGTAGTGCGGCTGCCCGGACACGGCGGTGGCGCTCTCCACTTGCAGCCACTTGGGCCGTACCTGGTTCCGGTGTCAGTACGACAAGAGTTCACGAAGGGCGCGACGGGATTGCGCTTTTGGTGATTGGTCAAGCGCAGGGCATGGTGCGGCGGTGGCGGCGGTCCGGGGGGCGGCCAGGGAGGGGCGCACGAGGGGGCGCGGCAGCGCTGCGGGGCCCGCATGCGGCCCATCCGGGAGCGCCCATATGAAGGGTCGTTAGGGTCGTTACGATAGTTGGGGTCGATAGGGTCGTTAGATTAGTTAGGGCATTTAAAGTAGTTGAGGGCTATTATCTCCTGGGTAAGCCGCTAGAGGACCTCCTCCCGCCGGGCCCCACCTTGGCCGCCCGGCGGTGCAGCACCCTCACGGGCGTGTCCTGCTGCGTCTCCACCCGCCCCAGCCGCATTAGCTCCCCCAGCTCCGAAGCCGTGGGCGCCACCTCCGCCCAGCACAGGGCCCGGTAGGTCTTCTCCTTGGCCTCCTCCGCCGCCTTGATGGACTCCAGGGAGGAGGGGCCGCACGGCTTGAGGCCCTGCACCGAGACGCCGCTGCGGAGGGGGAGCACGGAGGAGGTGTAGCAAAAGGGAGGACGGAGGAGGTATAGGAAATTGGAGGACAGGGTAGGAAATTGGAGGACGGAAGGTTGCGGTTAACATGCCAACAGCCCAGACCCACCCACGGAGGAGGGTGTTTGAAGGAGTGTGGGCTGCGCCCCACAGACGAAGGACCGACCTGCTGTCCAACCAGTTGCCGGTGCCCCCCACTTGCGCCCATCACGACAGCGACACCGCGAAACGGCACCGAATGGGTTACCGCAGCTGCCGGTGGTCCCCCTTGCGCCCACTGCTTCAGCTCAGCCCGGCTTTGCCCCTCAAGTCTCTAACCCCTGTCGCCCTTGCCCTGTGCTCTCATCCGCATCGGGCTCCCCGTTTCTCCATCATCCCTGCCCCGCCTGCCCCGCCTGTCCCGCCTGTCCCCCCTTGCTCCCCTTGCTCCCCCTGCCCCGCCTGCCCCGCCCCACCACTTGCTGTCCTTCATCCGCTGCTCCGTCCGCTGCAGCTCAGCCGCCGGTGGGTGGTCGCGCACGGGGGCCTGCAGCGTCCCGGGAGGGCCGGGGGCGGGCAGGTGGACGGGGCGGGACGTAACGGGGGCGAGGGATGGACCGCAAGGGGCCAAGGGGGTATAGGGGGCCAAGGGGGTGCGCTCCGCCGGTGCGCTCCCTCGACGGCTCCGACGGCCGGCGCCCTACATGAGCACCCGTGGCCCCACAAGGTGGCCGGGAGGGGCTGCCCCAGGGAGGGGCTGCCCAGGCATCCCGTCAGATGCAAGGCTGCAGTTGCGTACGGCAATATCGTACACTGCGTCTGATCTGCCGTACCCAATGTGCGGATGGCTCGCAAAGCGATACCGCGGATGATCACCGCCTCGTCGCGCCTCCTTAGGCGGCCGGATGGGCGCCCCACCTGCAGCTCCAGAACGAAGGGGCGGCCCGGGCCGAGCATCCGCACATCCGCGTCCTCCCGCCCGCCCGTGATCATCTTGCCCACGGCAGTGCCGTACAGCGGCAGCACGAACCGCTCGATCGCCTCCTGCACGCTCGTCCCGCCGATGCGCTCCCCCGAGGTCACCACGAACCAGGGGCACTGCGGCATGTGCCGCCGTAGCTTGCAGTACCTGTGTACGGCAGGGTTACGGGGACAGGTGAACGGTCAGGGTTACGGGACGGGTGTACGGGGCGGGTACGGGACATGGAGGGACGGGTACGGGTACGGGACATGGGAGGGACAACGTCCTTTCGTTTGACCCTCCTCACTTCTCCGCCTCCCTCCCGAGGTCCGAGGTCCTGACCTGCCCGCGAGCAGCAGGGGCGGGTGCACCGCCTTCACGTTGACGCTGGGCAGCGCCGCCGCCAGCGCCGCCGCCGCCGTTGTTGCTGTCCGCTCTTCTCCCCGTTGCTGCTCCGCCTGCTCCGCCTGCTGCGTCTGCGGCTGCTGCTGCTGCGGAAGGCAGCCCTCCGTGCCCCTCGCCCTCTTGGCCAGCGGCAGGGGCGGCCAGGGCAGCAGCTGTTGTACGACGTGGGGCGGCAGCCGGGAGGCGGACAGGTGGGCCTCGTCCCAGCTCAGGGCGGGGCGCGGCCGGCCGTCTCCCGCCTGCACACCCAGGATGCACCACACAGCGGGTCCAGGATACAAAGTGCGCGGTGTCATAGGTCTACAGTAGTACAGCAGTAAAGCAGTACAGCACTACGGGATGTCGCACTTGAACGGCGTTCCATCACCACACGGGGGGCCAGGGAGAAGGTAGCGGGTAGGGAGAAGGTAGCGGGTAGGGAAAAGGTAGCGGGTAGGGAGGAAAAGGCATCGGACACCTCCTTGCGCTGCCCGCAGAACGACCCGCCGGACCGCAGACACAGACCTCGGTGTTCGCCAAGTACAACCCTGCCGTACACCGTGCAAAGCTCCGTGCCGTACCTTCGCGGCATCGGCTCCGCCGCCGCCATCCCTGTCGGCGCCTTCCTGTTCCTCCCGCTGCTGCTGCTGCTTGCCATGCGGGCCCTTTTGCCGCTTGTTGAAGCGCTGGTGCTGATGCTGGTTGTTGTTGTTGTACGGGCCGCGCCGGCCTTGGCGGGACGACTCCTCGTGCTGCGCCACCGCCTGCCGACCCACGGGTCAGGAGGTCACCGAAGGGAGTCGTCACACTAGGTTTGCCGGTCCGCACAGGTCCGCACAGGTCCGCACAGTGACCCCGGCGCACAGTGGTGAGACCGGCACGACACCCTTAAGCGAGGCCCTGAAAGTCGGAGGAGACCTTGTACGACGCCATACCCCCTCCGCACCTGACGTGCATGGCCCCTACGCGGGGGGCCCCGCCGCGCCCCTGGCCATCCACCCACTCACCTAACCACCCACCCAGTCACCCGCCCTGCCACCCAGCCGCAACCGCACCCTCAGCTCCGCCAGCCCCTCCTCGCCGTCCGACACCACCATTGACACGCTCACGCAGCCGGGTTGCTGCGGCTGCTGGCTCAGGGGCACACCCAGCTGCCGGGACAGCGTGCCGGGCACCAAGCGCCTGGAGGGGGCCAGGTCAGGGGGCGACGCGAGGCAGGGGGGGCGAGGTGGGTTGTAGGACCATGCCATTTGAGGAAGGCGTGCCCGAGCCGGCCGGCGGGCCGGCGGGTGGGGGAAGGCACAGGTGGGGAGCACCGCATGGCGGCCGCCCCTACGGGGCCACGTGCACCTGGAGAGCCCCTTGGGAGAGCACGTCTGCAATGCGCGGTCAAGGTGCCAGCGCGCGGTCAAGGTGGGGACGCTGCGGAGGTACCTTGGTGTGGGGTCGGGTCGGTTGGGTCGGGTGGGGTCGGGTTGGGTCGGATTGGGGGAAACGTCCCTGGAGGGGCCCAGGAGGTCGAGGCCCCCGACTATCTGACCCGGGACCGCCAGCGGGGCCACGGAACCGGCCCTCCAACCCCGCAACCCCCCACTGCCCCACCCCCACCCAGCCCACGGGCGGTCCACCGCCCCACCTGAGCACCGCCGGCAGCGGCACGATGTCCGCCAGCCGCCAGCCGGCGGTTTTCAACCCCGCCGCCGTCAAGCTGCCCACCAGCCAGCCGTGCATCGCCACATCCCGTACGGCACTCGCCGCCGGGCCCGGGACCAAGTCCAGGTTGAAACACTTGAACGGCAGCGGTGGCCCGAGTGCCGCATCGGGCGGCGGCGCCTCCAACACGGGGGGGCTTCCGGACCGCGGCGCCGCGGCCTTGGCGGTGTCACCGTTGCCTTCCGGCGCCGCCCCTGCTGCTGTTGCTGCTGTTGCCGCGGCGGTGGCGGCGGCGGCGGCGGCCATCAGCGTCCGGGTGTTCGGCGAGCCTTCCGTCACCTGGCGCTGTACGGCAGCAGCTAGTCTGGCGGCGGAGGGGAGGCCCGGCAGCCGTTCGTGTCCGGCGAGGGGGCCGGCGCGGGCGGCGTCGTTGCCGACAAAGTTGGTTTTCTGTTGGAGCCGCATCCACGCGACGTCGACACCCGAGGTGGATCCCGCCTCCCTCCCCGCCTCCTGCTCCGGGGACTCATCGCCGGCTGCCGCCGCTGGTGCCGCACCGTCGCCGCCCTCCTCCAGCCCCAGGGCGGGTTCAGGGTCATCGAGGAGCGCCGGCAGCAGTCCGAAGCACGCAGGGCACAGCGGCGTGCGTGTGCCGCCGGGTTGGGCGGCGCTGCTGGTGGTGGAGGTGGGGGTGCTGTCCTGGCCGGCACGGTTGGGTGTGAGGACGGCAATGATCTCGGATTGCGATGGCGCCGGCAGGGCGTAGTCGTCCATGCCGTTGTGGCCGGCTAGGCGTAGCAGGCATCGGGCACAGACCTGTGTGTGTGGGGGGGGGGGGGGGCAGGTGTGTTTAACAAGAAGCCCACCCATAACCGCCCAGGTGTGTGTTTGAGGGGTGGGGGGGGCATATCATGGTGGGTAGGGCAGCTTCAGGGTGACCGGCAACGTCCATTGAACCGGAGGGAAAGCAGGGGCGTGGACGTTGCGATACCGCGTCCCCGAGCTCACCCCATCTTTCGCGAGCGAAGTTGCTGCCTCGAGAAGTACAGTTGGTTCCTTGGCCCCAAATCTTCCAGCTAGCTTTCTTACTGCTGTGTTGAGCACGTTAATCTGCTGCCTGCCGGCGGCGGCCATTTGCCCTGATAGTGTTATCGCAGCAGGTGAGTGCGGGTCGGTCCAGGATGTATGATTTAAATATCCTTAACTTACAAGGTGGAATTTTCACAAATTGGCACAAGCGGCGACCGGATGACCAACTGCCTGATTTGGATTGGTGACCCGCAGGTTCGTCTTATTCGTAAGATATCATGACAATATATAAAAAGAGGCAAATGCAAAATCTTCAATAGCCCTAGTTCGATCATGGTGTTTCATTTTGTAACTGCCAACGGTCGGAAACGGAATGTTTCAAGAGACACTGCCAAACAATCCTGACATCCTGACTGGCTCATGTCGGTATTCCCCACGCGTAGCATTCTGTGAAATCCGATTGTATCATCACATTTTAAGTTCGGAACGTTACAGTAGCCTTGCCCTCAGCAACCTTCGCAAGCTCAAGGGTAGAGAGAAGTGCAACAATGGGCTTCTGAAATGGTTATTCAGAAAGCACAATGAATGTCACGTAGGGGTATCCTTGTTACGTGCCACGAATTCTAATCGAATTCGGAATGCAGGCTGCTTTTGCAAAATGCCTTGCTTTCTAGCATTCCGATATACCATCGTTAGATTAGGTTCAGGTTCCGTGACAAGGAGGTCTCCCAGCCCAAATGACATCGACGATGTCCCTTTGATTGAAGTCCCATTAAGTGAAAAAGTAAAAAAAAAGTAATCGTGTAAACAGATGAAAGAGGTCAAGCACATGTGGATGGATGTTAGCCGTACCGCGGGTAGTGCTGGCGGACCAGGGTTGACTCCCCTTCGCATCCGCAGTTGCCATTGACGGCGCGGCGGCCCAAAAGTGGCATGAAGCAGCGCAGCGGGTCGCGGGCGTAATCGGGCACGCACGTGGGCATGTCGTGCTGGATTACCGGCAGCGTTCGTTTTACCGGCAACGGTGTTCCGTTACACCATTACGCAGCGCCAACGGTGCGAAGTGTGGTGAGAAGCCCTACGTCGTCGCGGCGGCCGCCAGCGGAGGGTCGTAGGCCAACTCGTTCATCCGGAGCTCCGCTCGCCCCGCTGGACCCGGAGATTGAACGGAGCGCTAGGCTACGTCGCGCTCTACGACCGTCGAGCGACCCAGGGGGCATTCAGGCCGCTTCTGTACACGACAACCCGTTGTATGCCGGGGCTGCATTGGCGGACACCGCGGCTTCAGGTGCTGCTCGACCGCGTGCTGGAGTCAGCGGCATCCCTCGCCCGCCTACAACGTCCGACGCCGCGCTCCTTGCGGCTGCCCTAGTGCGCGCTCGCGCATCTGGTAGTGCGTTGCATATGGACGATCCGGCCGCTGGAGGGCCTGGGCCCAGTGACCCGAGTCGAGTTGCGCCTGGGGGGCGCCGAGTCGAGGCGGATGAATGGTCACCGTCGCGGCGCTTGCTCTCTGGCCTCGGCCTTCCTCCCGCGGGGCAGCGGCTGCCTGCGGAAGCTGCTGCCCAGGCGGATCTTGTCGATCGACGGCGGTCAGTGTCGCCCCACGGGTCAGTTACGATTGGCGGCCGTGGCCAACGGCCTCCACCAACCCCGGACCCTCCTCCCGGGGTCGCGGCTCATCTACCAGGGTGGCCGCAGGGCCCCGCGGGGTACCAGTGGGCAGCCGGACAGCAGCCGGTGCCGTACTTGCCGCAGCCGGATCTGCCGCTGGAGCCGCAGCCGCCGCAGCTCCCACCGCTTCGGCAGCAGCCGGTGCCGTACTTGCCGCAGCCGGATCTGCCGCTGGAGCCGCAGCCGTACGGCCCGCAGCCCATGCCTGACTTGCCGCCGGAGCCGCAGCCGCAGCAGCCTGTGCAACCGCAGCCGTACGTGCCGCTGTTGCACAGGCTGCTGCGGCTGCGGCTCCGGCGGCACGTACGGCTGCTGTTGCACAGGCTGCTGCGGCTGCGGCTCCGGCGGCACGTACGGCTGCTATTGCACAGGCTGCTGCGGCTCCGGCGGCAAGTACGGCTGCGGTTGCACAGGCTGCTGCGGCTGCGGCTCCGGCGGCAAGTCAGGCATGGGCTGCGGGCCGTACGGCTGCGGCTCCAGCGGCAGATCCGGCTGCGGCAAGTACGGCACCGGCTGCTGTCCGGCTGCCCACTGGTACCCCGCGGGGCCCTGCGGCCACCCTGGTAGATGAGCCGCGACCCCGGGAGGAGGGTCCGGGGCTGGTGGAGGCCGTTGGCCACGGCCGCCAATCGTAACTGACCCGTGGGGTGACACTGACCGCCGCCGCTCGACAAGATCCGCTTGGGCAGCAGCTTCCGCAGGCAGCCGCTGCCCCACGGGAGGAAGGCCGAGGCCAGAGAGCAAGCGCCGCGACGGTGACCATTCATCCGCCTCGACTCGGCGCCCCCCAGGCGCAACCCGACTCGGGTCACTGGGCCCAGGCCCTCCAGCGGCCGGATCGTCCATATGCAACGCACTACCAGATGCGCGAGCGCGCACTAGGGCAGCCGCAAGGAGCGCGGCGTCGGACGTTGTAGGCGGGCGAGGGATGCCGCTGACTCCAGCACGCGGTCGGGCAGCCGCGGTGTCTGCCAATGCAGCCCCGGTGTACAACGGGTTGTCGTGTACAGAAGCGGCCTGAATGCCCCCTGGGTCGCTCGACGGTCGTAGAGCGCGACGTAGCCTAGCGCTCCGTTCAATCTCCGGGTCCAGCGGGGCGAGCGGAGCTCCGGACGAACGAGTAGGCCTACGACCCTCCGCTGGCGGCCGCCGCGACGACGTAGGGCCAGCTGGCGCCTCCAGCGTATAAGACTAAATCACAAAGGCGAAAACGACGCGAAAACCCTCCACCGCATCCCGATGGATCAATCCTGGCCGATGCCAGGGATGGCTCCTGGGCAACCTGGGAGATGTAGAAGAACTGATGCAACCGTATATGGCTGCGGTCGAGCAATGAACTCCGTGTAAATACTGAGCTCCGCCGATGTCCTGTTTGAATCCAAATCAACTGATCACTATCCGCTATCGGCTCCAGATACCAATTCACGTTCCCAGATGAAACTCAGGTATTACAGCAATTGTCGGTGCCTCAGGTGCTCTCCTAGCAACCTCTCTCGGCCCGCCGGGACTTATCCCTGCCCGATGCTGCGTCTCCGAAACAGTCTCAATCTGTTACGCAGTCACTTAATGTACCTAGGGCGTGGAGAACACTTTCTATGCATGCCCAGGAGCGCGGACTATGGCCGCGCTCAGCCACAAAACTACCGAGATTCACAAACATGCGCCCACCTGGAGCGACGCGATCACTCCGACAGACTACGACGTCGGCAAACTAGCTACCAACTAATAAAATCGACGACTACTTAACCAGGAGAAATATGCCTGGTAATGCCTCTAACAAAGCGGAAACATCCGACGCGCAAGTGACCAACCGACCCACGGGTACACGCATCGAACCCAACTTACTGCGGTCCTTCCCAACCCGGTGGGACTACGGTGTCGTAAGCAAGTACCATCACCGGGCTCGCCTTGGGCACGTCGGCGCCCAACCAGAAGTTCGCAGCAGGCGGTATCCCTGATCCTGTAAAGCGAGGACGAGGGGGCCTCCGACGTGTGTACGGGACACACACCGCCCAGGGGACTGGTTCTACTGCTGAACCCTTCTACTGCTCTCCACGTCAAGAGCTGAAGTCGCATGCTGGTGTTAGATCGTCAGTCCAAAGGCAAGAGCCAGACAGCAAGAGCCAAACCCTCAACCCAAACCCTAAACCCTGCTAAAACCTTTACCCAAGCGATGGGGCCAAGCGATGCAATACCGATGCGAGGCCACCTAAGCCCCTGCGTGCCTCACGCTCGCGCCCTAGCCCCGCAGGTCGTCCCCCTTCCTGCTGAGCTACAAGCCGCAGCATCACCACAGCGGCACTTCTAAGAAACATCGCCTCCAGCTCTGCCAAAACCCAGTCTCGCCGGGGACTCCCCACCCCGCTCCTTCCCAGCCCAGCACGACCCAGTTGACACCCTCTCCACACCCACGTGAAGAAGCACCAGCACTGACGAACTTACTGGGATGCATCCTGCTCCCCTAGCAACACCAGCTCAACCCCACTCTCAATGGCCGCCGCCGCCGCCTCCACCAGCCGCGGCGCCAGGGTGCCCACGGCCAGGCGCCTCAGGCCCGGCAGCCGCCGTAGCAGCTCCCACTCCCCCTGGAGCAGCTCATGACCCGGCAGCCGCACCACCTGCGGACCGCCCCGTCCCCCGCCCCCGCCCCCGCCTCCGCCTCCGCCGCAGCGGATGCCGCCATCCCTCAGCCACCGCCTCGGCGCTTGACACCGGCCCTCCATACGCAGCTGCCGCCGACCGCGCTTCACGCCCGCGGCAACCACCGGCCACAACATCACCGCCATAAGGCTGTCGCCGCCGCAGCACCCCCGGCTCATCGCGCCCAAGTCCTCCTCCCCGTCCTCCTCCCCCTCCTCCTCCCCCTTGTCCTCCTCCCGGGCTACGTCCCAACCGCAGCGTCCCTCCCGCCGCATCCCATCCTCTTCCCCGCTGACCTCCCGCCGTTGCTCCCCCGGCCACATGCCCGCTCCACCCAGCCGCGAGCCGCCAGTCGCCCCGGCGGCGTCCCAGCCCTCGCGGCCCTCCCTGCCTCCCCCATCCTCCAGCACCTCCTCCACCGGTTCATCCACGCAGCAGTGCAGCCGCAGCTGCAGCTCCCGCAGGCGCTCCATGCGCGCCATTGCGCGACCCGCGGCCGCCGCCACCGACCGCAGTTCCTCGGGCGGGGTCATAACCAGCCACAGATCCAGCTCCAGAACCAGCAGCTGCCGACTCAGCGCCGCAGCCAGGTCACCTAGCAGCTGCGGCGGCGGGTCGAGGGTGCCCAGCGCAAGGCTGTTCAGAAGCGTCAAGTCGGATAGCGCCCGCAGACAACCGCCTGGGCGGTCGGGGCGACCCCGCTGCTGTGCGAGAGGGTCTGACGGCTGCAGTGGAGGCGGCCCGGACGGCACCGGCACGGGTGCTGGCGGCGGAGGTTGAGGCGGAGGCGGAGGCGGCAGCAGCAGTTGGTGGAGGCTCAGTCCGCGGAGCTCTAAGTGGCGGAGGTGGGGGAAGCTGGCCGCCAAGGAGGGCACCAGGTCCGCGGGCGCGTCGAAGTGGTGCGGGAAAGCGCGTGTCCTGCGTTGTAGGGGGACGAGGGGGGCGGGGGGTAGGCGGGGGGCCAGGAGGGGGCAAGGCAGCGGCAGCAGCTATGGGGCCGCAGGCGGCCGTGGAGTAGGGCGGGGCGCTATTGGTGCGCCCTGCGTCATGTGCGGGCGCTCCGAAGCCCAGAAAGCCCTACAGCCCATCGGCCGTCAGGAAACCAGATCAAGACGGTAAGGAGCACGGACACCAAGATCAAGAACTTGGTGGACTGTTGGTGGAAACTACTGGGCGGCAAGCTGCCTTGGCTACCGCCCGCCGCACTGGGCCACTGGTGCCACCGATGCCACTGATGTGCATCGGTGCGATGCCGCCGATCTGGTTCCCGACGGTTTGACCCTCCCGGCCCTTCGGTATGCACGCGTGCTTTCGTCGGCGCACCCTGGCTGGCCACCCGACTGGCCTGCCGCCAGGGTGGTTGTGTCCTCCAAAGCGCGGTTCGTGGGTTCCGTCTGGCCGTCCGTTAGCGGGTCAATGCCAGCACGCATTCCCCGCCGTCTCTTTCCGTAGATGCGGGAGAGGCGGCGCAGGGTAAAACTATCCTGCGCCGCCTCTCCCGCATCTACGAGCACAACCCACTCGGACGCCCCGGACTTCTAGACATCGCACCGGCAGAGAAGTGCCAGCCGCTCGAGCCGCGTGAAGGCGGCCGCGATGAGGGCTAGCTGTGAAGAGCTGAGGGAAGGCCAGTCGCGGAGAACCAGCTCGCGGACATGTCGGAATCCAGGACTTGGAGGTGAGGGGTGGATCTCGCGGGCAGCCACCTCAGCGGGAGGGGGCTCCAAGAGGCGAGCGACAGCTGGGGGCGAGTCGGTGTTGCCGCCACGGAGGAGTAACTCCAGGCAGGCGCGCACCACCTCATCCGGCAGCGGCTTGCGGCCCGCACATGCCTGACGGATTGTCAGGGCTCTCAGCTCCGGGAAGTGCTGTGCGAGGCTACGGCCTGTGCTTCCCAGGGATTCAAGGAAGTGGTGGTTGAACAGCACGGTTGCGGTGGTTGCATGGGCGCGAGCCCACTCGTCGGCAGCACTGCAGGTAAGGCGGAAAGCAGTGCGTGAATCAGGTGGTAGCACAGCCCAGAAGCTACGTTGCAAAATGTCTGGCGGTACCACACAAAGGACAGCTATAATTGCGCCGGCCATTCCGCAGAGAAGGTGTGAAAACGACTTTCATTGCCCGTTACACTCATGAGCTCATTCACACAATATTTGGTTTTGAAAGGTGCCCAGAGACCATCATCACGTAAGGAAAAAGCCTGGCCGTACACAGGATCGTTAAACTCACACAAATAGCACATGCGCACATGTGGCAACACTTTTTGGGTTGACTTGGCAAGTGTACAGTCTTCCTTGCGAAAGCAACACACAACGATGTCCTACGCCCTGCCGCTGCACCAGCATGGCAAGAGCAAGGTCCGCCTTGGCCGCGTGTGGCGCGATGGCAACGTTCACCATATGGTGGAATGGAACGTGAACACGATGATTGAATCCGATATGGAACATGCTTTCATCAAGGGTGAGAATACTGGGATGACGGCGACGGACACCCAGAAGAACACGGTAAGCCAGCCAGTGACTTCTGAGTAATCTCCGTTTCTCACCTTCACATTCTGGTTGCAGGTTTACGTCGTGGCACAGCGCATGTCGCAGAAGTGCAGTGTGGAGCAGTTCGCAGTTGCCCTGGCGCAGCACTTCGTGCTGACCTACCCGCTGGTGCGTATCCTAACGGTTGGCCGAATGACACAGTACGCCAAGAACCACATGTACTGTACAATTTGTGCAGGTTAGCAAGTCTAAGATCTACATCGAGCAGAAGCCTTGGACCCGTGCGCAAATCGGCGGACTGCCCCACGATCATGGTGAGTGACCTCAAGAGTTGGTGACCCAGTGTCCAGCTTTTTGTATGTTTTCTCACACGAGGATGGGGCCGTTTGATGATGCGCGTCGCAAGGTTGACAAAACGATGTTTGACAACCCTTCCAGGGTATGCCCTGGCCGGCTCCGAGATCCGCACGGTGTATGTGACCTACGACAAGGCCGGCAAGCTGGACGTAACCGCTGGTACGCGAGAGGGGTACTAGTTCGGATGCGTACGGCGTGTGTATCGCGGGCGCACGCGATCAACCCTGTTCGACGTAAAACAAGCAGCGACTAAGTCCTTGCTTGAATACACAATTACCAGTCAAGTATTGTGCCCTGCCCGTCGCCCAAATTCTCAAACCCTCCCAACCAACTCCGGGGATTCCTATGTGCGGCTGCCTGCCTCCACGCGCCCACTTCCTCACTTCCCCAGGCCTGAAGGAGCTGAGCTTGCTGAAGACGACCCAGTCGGGCTACGAGGGCTTCCTCCGCGACGAGTACACAGTTTTGCCCGAGTCCAACGACCGCATCATGGCGTCCACCGTGACCTGCACCTGGAAGTACACCGCTCAGCCCGCCTGCTACGACGCTGCCTACAACGCGGCCAGGGCCGGCCTGCTGGACGCCTTCCTGGGACCCGCGAAGGGCGGCGTGTACAGCCCGAGCGTGCAGTACACCCTGTACAACATGGCCAAGAACATTCTGGACCGCGTGCCACAGGCGGAGTCGGTGTTCCTGAACATGCCTAACCTGCACTTCATCCCCTGCAACCCGGTGGGCTCAAAGTTCAACAACGACGTGTATGTGGCGACCAGCGAGCCGCACGGCAACATCGAGGCGGTGATTACTCGCAAGGGGATGATGCCGCACGCCAAGCTGTGAGGGACCCCTCTGGAATACAGGGTCAGGGCTCTGCCCTTGCGCTGTGGCTGATGATTCACTTGCCGCCGCATTGGGACGCCCATCGTGGTGGCATGGGCAGTTCACTTTTTGTTGCTAGCGGCTGCTGCAGAGTCCTACCAGCCTCAAGCTGATGGATCCTGCATCGGATCTGCTGCTGCACGGCTTGACACGGACGCTTGACACGCCTGCGATAGGTCCTTTTCGTTCGAGCGGATGTGCGCTTTGCGAACGAGGTTGTGTAACATGCAGGACACATACGCGCACGGAAGGCACACGCAGGGAAGGCACTCGAAGCGACCACGCCTGCAACGGGCACGATGTGCCGTGGCGCGACATGGGTTGAGCGCTGTCGGGTCGGGGCAAGTGAGCTGGAGGTGCCGAGGCGTTACCCGCTGCGATGGACAGTCCGGGGGACTTTTGTAAAACATCCCGGGCGCGTGCGAAGGCTGTGCATAAGGCGTCGGGGCCAGCATGGTGACTCAACATAGCATTTGTGGCCATGCAGTCTTAGCGAGAGGCTGGGCAAGGCCGCCCATGGGCTTCTCACACATTGTGAAGGTGCTCGCCTCATTCGTTCGTGTATCAATACCCCGGACGCTATTTTGTAGAGCATCTGTCCGGGATGGTGACCCGACCTGCGCGCTCGTTTCGCTACGCTGGACGTGCGGTCATGTGTGTGTGTACGATACGGTTACGGCGGTGAAATGCTGGTTTATGTTGGTGCTTGGATTGGTGTCGATAATCTGTCTGTCTTCATCTGTCGGTAAAGTGGGGTACGGCAGGCGGGCTGGTGTTTGAGTATGGACCGGCACTTCAGTTCTGGGCATGTGCAATGGCGCACCGGTTGTACCACTCGCGGCAAGCTCGGCAGACCTGTCCTTCCTACCACTCGAGAGGTGTTTGCCGCGGTACGCGGGAAGTCCGTCCTCGCTACCGATTGTTGCGGTGCTGTAAACCTGTAATGCCATACCCGTCCTTACTGCTGTGCCCGTCCGCGAGTGCGCTGCGTTGCGACAAATGTTGCTACGAAGCGGTGGCCGCGACAACAGGTTGTCCATGTATGCATCAAGCAAGGTGTTTGCGTGCCGGATGTCAACCGTTGCCAACGGGCCTCCCGTAACCTATCTGCATCAAAGCTGCATATGCATCAATCAATCGCCTCCCCTCAGAAGACAGTAGAGACGGGGGATGCCAAGACGTCCGCATTTTCTGCATAATTGAGCCCCCCTCAACCGGAATCCCCCGGTTTGGGCATATTCTCACGCATGTTCCAAATGTCAAACCCGGGCACGTCCCCCGATCTCAGACAGCTGTCATCGCATAGATGCCGCCGTTTTGACGCCTAACGACGTGCCTGAATGAGAAACGTCTGTGGCAGCCAGGCAGGCTGACATCATCATCCCTGAACCGGCACAATGAAGAGGATGACGGAGGATGCAGAACGTGCAGTTATTGAGTCGCTCCCAAAACCTTGAACTTAGAGGAACCGACGTGCAGCTTACAGTATTTCAGAATGGATTATGATGAAGAGTAAACTCACGTCGAATCATGAAGGCGTTCACCGTGTAAGCTTGAACGCTGACATGCGACCCACTTTCCGAGTCACCTTCCGACGGTTGGTCGTTGGCGTTTCCGCGGTCGCGCGGCAATGCCCGTGCCGCGTTTACAATGGTGAAGACATGTTGCATGGCATAAGTTGAACAATATCAGCAGCGTTCAGAAGCTCATGTTCCGCCAGCTTCACTGAGGCTTGGGCCAAACGGAAGTCGCTTCTCCGTAGCCGACGAGGCAAGCAACATAAGTTCGGACAGAGACCTACTGTACATTCTATTAGATAGAAGTGCTTCCGTTACTGTGCTAGGTTGCGGAAACCATCCGTCTTCGACTGAGGCCGTAGGCGCTGTGTACCCTGGCTCTTAACACAGGCCTCGAGTACATACACTATTACTTAATGTCCAGTAAACAAACGCATGAGTGCCCGGGTTGTGGTTGCGAGATAGACTCAGGCCAACTCTGGCTTCCTCCCGGCAGGCCATGGCTCACTGTAAGTTCTTTCGGCAGTCACGTGGCATGGGATTGTGCACAAAGCGGTAAGAATGCACCTCCATCCTCGACCCGTGCATGTCCAGGCTCAGCTCTGCTGCAACCAACGGTGCGTGTCACGAGCGCAACGCCGCTATGAGGCGCTGCGGACAGGTGCCCCCCTGCCCCGCCGACCCAAGGTGAGCGACGACTGAGGCCTCAAGATGTTCCCTCACACACCACGAGCGCTCCACGTGCCAGGCTGTGTGCCATGCCTGAGGTCATTGCGCTATTGCTCTCGAGTCCGTTGCCGTTGAGGAGCCCTGCACGGGGATACACGACAATACATCCCTGCACGGGGATACACGACAGTACGGCAGCGGTCCAAGCGCGCTCACATTTGGGCCTCGTCTGAATACGTATGGTCCCAACAGCGGTGACATCCCCGCCCACATCCCCGCCCACATCCCCCACCTCCATACGGTATCCTCCCCACCTTCCTCATCCGCCACCGCCCCGCAGCAGCCGGCCCCACCCCCAGCTGCCCCAATCGAGCCCGAGAGCGGTTGGGGCAGTCTGTCCCGGGATGTGCTGCGCCACGTGGCCAACCGCCTTGAGGCCCGGGACCTGCTGGCGGCGGCCCTCGCCTGCAGACACTGGCGGGGGGAGCTGACGATGGGTGAGCGCGGAGCGGGAGGGGAAGGGAGGGGGGCGAAGAGAGAAGAAAGAAGAAAGAAAAAAGAAACCCAGGAACGAGCCCCGGCACACCCAACGTTACTCAAAAGGGGGAGCCAGGGGCTCGAGGGACCGGCGGCTGGGGAGCCGGGGAAGTCGGGTGCCGCGCAGCGCAAGCGCCACCCCCCCCTTCAGTCCCCGGCCCCCCATAGGACCGTCGCTCTGGCAACAGCGCAGCTTTCAGTATGTCTACCAATGTCCTATACCCCGGCACCCCTTGAAACCGTCTTTCGACGCCTGCACCTTCCAGCCCTCGCTCCGACCTGCGACTCACTCAACCCTCCCAGTCACATCACCGTTGGCTGTTACCGTACTGTGCCACCAACCAACCAACCGATGTCCCCAACGGTCGCTCACTCCGCCAGCGGTGACGCAGCTGCACATGCGAGTGGATGACGTCAGCAGCCCCGAGGCCGCCCGACTGGCGGAGCTGGGGGATGGCAGCGGCCTGGTCAGGAGCGCCGTACGAATGCTGCCGCAGGTGGGGTGGGGTTCGGTGCGGTGCGGGCGGCAGGGCCGGAGGGGGGAGGGGGGAGGGTATAGGAAATTGGAGGGGGAGAGAGGCAGGGAGGGAGGGAGGGAGGGGAAGGGCGCGATTCGAGGGACCGTGTTTGGCGCTCGCACCGCCCCGCCGTAGCACAGCGCGCTTACGGTGGTACGGCGTTGGGCGCTGTGCTGCGTGCGAGTGCGCGGCCGCCCATCCCTCCCCCTCGCTATCACGCTATCACGCCCATCTGCACCGGCAGCACCGGTCCCACCGGCATGACTGGCTCCCCGGTGCCTGACGCCCCCCGGGTCCACCGCTCTCCTCCCCCCCCCTCCCCCCCCTCCGCGGCCTCCGGCGGTCAGCACCGTTTGGTTAGGTCTGCCCATTTTCTGTCTCCCCTCCGCCGCCCTCCCTGCCGTCCCTAACCTCCCGGCCTAAGTCCACCAATTTCCTGTACATCTCCTCCGCCCTCCCCCGCCGCGCCCTCCCCCGTCCTGCCCTCCCCCGCCCTGCCCTCCTCCGCCCTGCCCTCCCCCGCCCTCAGGTCGCCCAGCT
Organism: Eudorina sp. 2006-703-Eu-15; assembly: GCA_003117195.1. Lineage (NCBI taxonomy): Eukaryota > Viridiplantae > Chlorophyta > Chlorophyceae > Chlamydomonadales > Volvocaceae > Eudorina > Eudorina sp. 2006-703-Eu-15. Next base: position 865,847 of record BDSI01000044.1, read on the forward strand.
GACCCTGGCCGTGTACAGCGAGTGCGACCGCCCCCGGCTGCTGCTGGGCTGCCTGCACTCCCTCACTCGCTGGGCCACGCTGCGGCACGTGCGGGTGGTCTGGGTGAGGACCGGGGGCGGGGGCGGGGCAGGGGGCGGGGCGCGGGGGGGGCGGGGGCGGGGGGCGGGGGGGCGGGGGGCAGGGGGCCGGGCGTGAGAGGTTGTCTTCCGATGATCTAAGCTGGTAGGCTACTCTCTACTCGCGTCTTTGGAGGGAGCCCCTGGTAGGTCCCCGGGGGGTGAGGGCCCGCTGCCTCACTGCCTCACTGCCTCCGCTCGGGCCCCTCGGGTGGCGCCCCTCCCCCAGGAGTTCCCCGCGCCGTCGGTGGAGGGGCAGGAGGCCCGCGGCGGGCAGACCGCCGCGGCAGGCGTGGCAGGTGCCGGCGGCGGCGGAGGGAAGCGGTCCGGTGGTGGCGGCGGCGGCGCCGGCGGTGGCACAGCAGCGCTGTCTGGGCTGTTCGGCAAGCGCAGGGAGGAGAGCGTGCTGTGCCCCATGGGTCTGGGCGCGCTGGGGCTGCTGCGGGGACTGGAGAGCCTCTCCATCACCGCCAACTTTGACACGCGCGGCGGCCTGGGGCTGTTTGGGCTCTCATCCCTGGAGCGGCTGGCTTCCCTGGAGCTGCTCCAGGCCGCCAACCGCACCGGCGCGGACATGGTGAGGTCGGGGGGGGGGGGAGGACTCGTAACCCTGGGTGAGGGGGATGAGGGGGATGAGGCTGGGGGAAACGTTAATTGCCACCCCCCTCCCCCCCTCCAGCAGCGCAGTATGAAATATGTCTACCAGTTTCCTATACCCTCTCTCCCCCCCACACACACAGGAGAACTTCGCGTGGAGCACCCGCGATGGTGACCTGTCCGCCCTGACCTCGCTGTCTCGCCTGAGGGTGAGCGGGCAGCTGCTGTCGCCCGCCCTGCTGGCGGCCCTCACCCGCCTCACCCGCCTGGAGGTGGTGGACCTGCCGCTGGCGACCTACGGCGGCAGGTACCTGGAGGACGGAGAGTACCACAGATCGGACTCGCTGGCGGAGGAGCTCGTCAAACTGCGAGTACGGCAGGGCAGGGCGTGTGCGGTACGATACCCCCGTACGGTGGTACCGTGAACGTGTGGGGGACAGACAACAATGCAGGGCGGTGGGATGGGAGAGGAGGGGGGTACAGGAAAGTGGTAGACATATTGGGGGGGAGGGGGGTTGCCGAGTCAGGGCAGGGCGGGGGGACAGAAGTGGGGTGGGTGGTGGAAGTGCGGGTTTGACCTGTGTGGGTGCTGCCCGGTGGCGCCATTACGTTGACCCCCCTCCCACTTCGTGCCAACCCCAAAGGACCGTACTGCCCCCGCCCGACCCGTGGGTCGCCGTACAGAATCTGCGGCTGCTGGAGATCGACATCGGGGACCTATCGGATGTGCAGGTTGAGGAGTTCACGTGGTGGGTCGGTTGGGTCGGTTGGGTCGCGGCCGCGTCACGAGTTGCGTGGGACATCGCCGTTGTCTGATAATACGCCCACGCCACACCGTTGGGCAACGCCACACAGTTGGGCACCCATTGGCCACTACCACGCTCAGGGCACAGCTAAGCACTCCTGACCTGTGCGCCGATTCCCGCACCCGCGTTGGGTCGGGCGGGGTTCTCGATGAGAGGATGACCCTTGCCCCGATCCTGCCCTCCCCCCTCCCCCCTTCCCCCCCGTCCAAGGGGCTTCCGGGACCTCGTGGAGGGGCTCCGGAACCTGACCGAGGCGCAGATGCGGGACATGGCACTGCGGGCGGAGGTCCAACATAACCAGCAGCAGCAGCAGCAGCAGCAGCAGCAGCAGCCGCCACAGCCGCCGCAGCAGCAGACGGCGGATATGCGGCGCCGTCGCCGGCGGCAGGCTGCCGGGCAGGGCAACGGCGCGCCCGCAGCCGCCGCCGCCGCCGCCGCTCCGGTGGGCACACCGGGGGCAGGGCACGGGGCCTCCCCCCCCTCCCCCTCCTCCTCCTCTTGCGGGACAACCGAGGATCTGTTCAGTGAGGGGCCGGTCAAGGTGGAGTTCAGCTTCAGCGGCCTGGAGGCGGATGGGGCGGCGGCAGCGGCAGCGGGCGCCGCGGGAGCCGATGCCGATGGCGCCAGCGGCAGCAGACGCAGCGGTGGGAGCAACGCCGGCGCGGGCGGCGGTGGCGCAGTGGCGGTGCCGTGTGTAGTTCTGGAGGGCCCTATGTTGGACGACCTGTCCCGGGTGGTCGGCCTCACCCGACTGGACCTGAGGTTCCAGTTCGGCCGGGCGAACAACGTGCACAGGTGGGTGGGTGGGGGCGGCGATGGGCGTTGCGACACACGACACAGCACGGCCACGGCGCGGTGTCGTCATATATAGCACAGCTCGGTACGACACAGTACGGCACTCGACGAGTCTGGTCACGTTGGGACAGCGCCTTGTGCCTGGGGTTGCCGCCAGGCGGGGTTGTCCTCCCCGGGGGGGGGGGTGGAGAAGGGGAAGAAGTCCCCCTCTCGGGTCGTACGTACTGCTGAGTCGTGTCTGCGGGGTGGCTCTCACACCCCCCGCGGTCTCGAGGGCTGCCCTTCCAGCTTCCACCCTCTTCTCCACCAACCGTTTGCCCAAGGGTCCCTGGGCCGTGCGCGTCTCGTGTTCCCGCTCTTGTACAGTTGACTCTTCACTGGACCTTTGCTCTGGCAGCAGCGCTGTTTGAATATGCCTACCAATTTCCTATACCCCCACTCTTTGACTTATCGGACCTTTTTCACCGGGACATGCTGTAACCCCCCACCCCGCTGCTACCCTTTGTTCTTTTGGTCTTTTGTACGCCCTTTGACGGATGTGACCGGCACCTCAGGCTAGCCCAGCTGACCCGCCTGACGCACCTGGGGCTTCGCTTCGGACCGGAGTGCCGGCCCACCCTGGAGCCCCGGAGCCTGCAGGACCTCGTCACCGGCCTGCCGTACCTCCGTACACTGGTCCTGGAGCTGCCCGCCTCATGCCTCACCCCCGCCGCCCTGACCTCCTCCCTGGACCTCGCCGTGGGGCTGCGCGAGCTGGAGCTCCACGCGCTGCCGCAGGTACGGAAAGTGCCGTACGATCGGTGGCAGGTGCGCAGCCGGCTGCTGCGCGTCGCCGCGGCGGGCGGCGGCCGCACCTCCGCCGCCGCCGACGACGCCGCCGTCGCGGAGGCGCTGCAGCCGCTGCTCTTCCTCCAACAGCTCTTCATGACCATGCGGCTGGAGCGTGTACGGCAGGCTCTCCGAAATGAGGCCGAGTGGCGGCTGCAGCACGCGGCCCAGCAGGCGGCGGCGGCGGCGGCGCAGCAGCAGCAACTGCTGCGCCAGCAGAACCAGCAGCTGCAGCAGCTGCTGCGGGCAACGAAGGCGCGGCTGGAGGAGGAGGAGCAGGCGCTGCTGGCGGCGGCGCGGATGGTGGCGCTTGTGGCGGCGGCGGTGCCGGCGCCGGCGCCGGAGGTGCTGGAGGCGCAGCGGCAGCACCTTGCGGCGCACCTGGCGCGCGGGCAGCAGCGGCAGACGCTGCTGGAGGTGCTGATCCGGTTGGGCCGGGAGATGAGCGCGGCCGGACTGCAGGGGACGCCGGAGGCGGCGCAGCAGCTGCTGGCGATGCAACAGGAGGTACGGGACCTCGTGCGGGCGTACTTCGACGCGCCGGAAGCGATGGCGGCGACGGGGCAGCAGCTGCAACAGCTGCAAGAACAGCCGCAACAGCTGCAAGAACAGCAAGTGCAGGTGCAAGAACAGCAAGTGCAGGAGCAAGAACAGCAGGCGCAGGCGCAGGCGCAGGAGCAGGCGCAGGCGCAGGAGGCGGCTGCAGGGGCCGTGCAGGTCGCTGGTCACCGTTGGACCGGGGAGCAGCAGCAGCAGCAGCAGCAGCAGCAGCAGGAGGAGGAGGAGGAGGAGGAGAAGAAGGAGGAGGGGCAGGCGGTCCCGGCGGCGGCAGCCCCGACGGCGGCAGCCCCGACGGGGGCGTCCGTGGCGGCGGCGGCGGCGGCGGCAACGGCGCTGGCACACGTGGCGGCGCAGGCGACGGCGGCGATGGAGAACGGCCCCGTCGCGGCCGCCGCCGTCGAGGCCGTCGTCAACATCATCGCCGCAGCGGTCCCGCCCGCGGAACTCGCGGCGGCGGCGGCGGCCGCGGTCGCTGGCGACGCGGGCTCGATGCCTAGGCTCGCCGCCTGGGTGCTCCGACCCGATTACGGCAGCGTCGGCGCTGACGGCGACGCCGCCGCCGCCGCCGTGACCGATCAAGACGACGGGACGGAGACGCCGCCGGATGTCAACACCGCCGCTGCCGCCGCCGCCGCCCCCGCCGCCGCCGCCGCCGACGGTGATGGCGATGACGACGGCGAGCCACCGGGGCCGCCGCCGGTGCCGCTGCACGAGCTTTCCCTGGCCAAGCTGCAGTCCCTGCGGTGCTTGCTGATCCGAGAGGAGCTGGTGCTGGGACCCGTGTTCCGGGTGTCGGGGTGGACGCCGCCGCGCTTGGAGGTGCTGCGGCTGAGGGGCTTCGCTGGGCTGGATTTCTCGCGGATGTGGGCGGGGAACAGCGGTGGCGGCGGCGGCGGCGGCGGCAACGGCAACGGCACGGCGGCGCTGGCGGCATCTGTGCCGCTGCGCCTGGCGGCGACCATGCCGTACCTCCGGGAGCTGGACGTGGTGACGGTGGACGAGGCGGCGGCGGCGGCGACGCGGCGGGCGGTGGAGGAGTGGGCGGCGCCGGCGGCGGGGCGCGCGCCGCGGCTGGTGGCGGCGACGGTGACGGCGGCGACGGCGGCGAATGCGCCGGCTGTCATGGAGGAGGACGACGACTGACGACTGATGACTGACGGCGGGCTGGGGATGGAGATGGAGATTTCGGGCCACCCGTGCGTCGGGCGTGTGTGCGTGTGTGTACGGATGTACGGATGTACTTGTGCGGTACGGCAGAGATGTCCATTTAAGGAACCAGGGGGTCGGGGAGCCGGGGTGGGCTGCCGGGAAGCCGTTCCTCGGGGGCCAAACCAAAATCGACCGCCCAAACAAACGGGCAATGGCGGCGTTGTGGGTGTTCATTCACAGCAGCACTGCCAGTGGGCGGGTGGGTATGGATTGGGGAACCGAGGGTGGGAGGGCAGGACGGCGCCCAGGGGCCGCAAGGCCCTCGCAGGTTGTGCGGACTTGTGTTGAATGTGCGGACTGCTGTTGAATTTGCCCGAGGTTTACATCACTTGGTGTTTTTTAAGCGTTTTTCATGTTGGAGGCGCACGCTCTGAGCGCGCGCGCGCGCGCTGCTGCCGCCTGGGCGATGCTGCTGCATGATGACCTAGTCCGGCAGGGCGATGACGGCAGGGGTCTGCGCCGCCGGATTGCCGGAGAGGCACACGCGGTTTTGTGCGCTTGCGGCTGTTGCTGATGCTGCGGATGAAATGCCGTTACGGTTGGAGTTTGTTTTACCTTTCCAGGCTGGAGGCGCAGCTGAGCACCCCCAAGACCGCCCAAAGGAATGTGCCACAGGCGTGGAATTTGCCACAGGCCCAATGCGCTTGCAACTGAGGCTGGCTGAGCTGAGCTGGCTGCGTCATTGGGTGACGTGGCGCGAGGGCGGTACGGGCAGCATAGGGCCCGGCTGCTGAGGACGTACCTGCACGGCACGGCTGCGTGGGCGCGCATGACGTAATGGCGCTTTGAACTTTTATTCCGCTGCCGTGCCTCCGTGTTGTGTCCGCAGCTTTTGTTCAGCGGTCCTTTGACGTTGTTGTAAAGCTGAGTACTCTCTCCGACGACTGCAGACCCAACCAGCGGAAGCCTTGCATCAGCATTTCGGGCATTCTGAAGCCGACCGGACATCGCAGATATCTACGCCAGGTACCTGACCAGGCACCCGACCGCGCAATCGATTCCCTATTCCGTCGATCATCAGCATCGCTTTCGCTTTTCACAAGCAAGCAGAGCCCCGCGGGAAGCGCTTGCTCGACCAGCGCTCTTCTTCTGTTCGTTGCTTCATGCGAAGAGGTTGGCGGCAGCAGCACATCTCCGCGAAAAAAGCGACATCCGGGGGACCTGCACGCTGCCCCGCACGCTGCCCGCACTGCGCATCGGCTACTCTGGCCGGCCCCGCGCGCGTTTGCGGCGCTATCGTCCGGATCCTCTACCCGTCTAGGTGTACTGCAAGTCGGTCGCTCGCCGCTACCCACGAAACCAGGAGGCGGCTACCCAGCTCTGTGGCCGCATCGCCAGGGCCATCGCCAGCGCCGTTTGCGGTGGGAGGGCCGGCAGCCTCGCTGTCTCGTCCTATCGCTGCGTCGCCCGCGGGTCGCCGCCACCGGTTGGCCGCGTCGTCCGACGCGGCGGCAGCCGCCGGCGCGTTCAGATCAAGATCAGCGGCGGGATCGCGGCCACTGGCAGTACGAACACAACTACCACAACCACCACAACTACTCCAAGTACCCTCACAACCAGACCCACCGGGATCTCCGGCGCGGCTAGCTATGGAGGCGGCTGGCAGCCAAACCGCGGTCCGTCGTCGCGTGACCCGTGGGTCAGTGGGGTCACCCGCCGCGGGATCCGGGGCCGGCGCGGACTCTCCGCCGCCGCCGCCGCCGTCTCAGCCCAGCTCGCCGCCGCAGGAGACGCGCCGTCAGCAGCGGCAGCGGCGGGTGCTGCTGCCGCCCCTCAACTCTCCCGTCCCCGCCATGCCGGCGTCACCGGCGCTTGCTCGTGTGGGAGCGCCGGCTGCTGCTGCGGCGGCGGCGGCGCTGCCATTAGTAATGGCACCGTGCCTCAGTCCCGGTATCATGGTGGATGTGGGTTCGGGATTAGGGTCCACGGACCCAACTTGTACGCCACTGAGCCGTACGGGCAAGTCCTCTGACGGCGGCGGCAGAGGCGGCGGCAGAGGCGGCGGCAGCAGCGAGTCAGAACCCGGGAGCTCGGGCGATACCAGCAGCGGCGGTGGCGGCGGCGGCGCGTCGGCTGACGTCATGGCGACGGAGGCGCCGCCACGTGTGCGTCGTACATCTGCTCGCCTGCGCGGTCTCCGCGCCCGTGATCTGTCCGCCACCACCACCGCCACGGCCGCCGAGGGCGCGGATGTGGATGCCGCGAGGCTGCCGCCCACGGCGGACGTCGGACTGCCCGGCGGCGGTGCCGCCACGCGTCGCGCGTCGCGCCGTACCACGGGCCGCAGCGGCGACTCTGCCGCGGCCGTTCCGGTCAATGTCCCCGACGCGGCCGCGCTGCCCGAAGCGTCGCCGCCACGATCGCGAAAGCGGTCGTCTGCGGCGGTCACGGCGGGTACGAATGTCGCCGTGAGCGAGGGCGGCGGCGACGGAGGAGGAGGTGGCGGCGGCGGCGGCGGCGCCGACGCCGCGGCGGCGCCCGGCGACGAGCCGATGCAGGATGCCGACGATGCAGCAGTCGCAGCGGAGGGTGCAGAGGCGGCGGCCGACGCAGAGGGCGCGGAGGGAAGCGGAGGGAAGAAGCGCAAGAAGAAGGGGACGGCGGCGGCGGCGGCGGCGGCGAAGCCGGCTCGTCAGACCAAGGCGGAGCGGCAGGAGGTGGTCCGCCTGGCGGCGATGCGCGGAGAGTTCCCGCCCCACCTGACGTTGTACGACAGGTATCCCCACGCCCGGTCGCATGGTCCCGGAGCTGTGGCGCTGTCGGCGGCGGCGCTGGCGGTGGCGGCGGCGGCGAACGCGCGTCTGGCGGCGGCGACGGTGGCGGCGGCGACGCCGACGCACCGGGCCGCGCTGGTGACGGCGGGCGCCGCCGTCGTACCAGACACCGCCGGCGGCGGCGTGGGCGCCGCCCGGCAGGGCGGCGGTACCAACGACAACGGCAGCGGTAACGGTGACGGCAACGGCAACAGCAGCGCTGGCTATGAGGGCGACGTCAGCAGCGGCACCGACAACGACCTGGACGGCAGCGGCGGTGACGACAGCAGTGGCGGCGGTGGCGGCGGCGGCGGTGACACTGACGGAGCGGCAGCTGCCTCACCAGGCAAGCCTGGACTGGGCGCCGGCCGGAGCCGGGGACAGGGAAGGGCTCGGGGTCGGCGAGCAGCTGCAGCGGCCTCCAAGGCGACTGCGCCTCGCGACGTGGCGGGGCTGGGGGCGGCGGCGGAGGGGGAGGAAGAGGAGGCGGAGATGGAAGAGGCGGCGACGGCGGCGGCGGAGGCGGCCGCCGGGCCCCAGCCTGCCACCACGCACCCGGTCCCCCCCGTGGTGCCCAACCTGGGCTACGCCTGTCTATGTACGACGCTGCGGGAGTACGACATCTTCGCGAGCAGGTACGGCAACCACCCACGCACCAACCTACCGTCGCTATGGCAGCAGCGCGCAGTTTGAAAGGGGGACGGCGGGCTCGGCATTGAGGGCGTCCTCCCTAGGGACCTCAGCAGCGCCGCAGTGTGAATATGCCCACCCGTTTCCTATGGCCCCAGCGCCCCACAGGGCTGGGGCACTTGCCGGTGTCCTCATTACGGAGGGGGTTGTTGTGCGATGATTGGAACATGACCCGGACATGACCCGGGGGCCACCCGAGGCGCCTTCCAAGTTCGTGCCCTCCCACCACCCGCATGGGTTTGTTCTTCGGGTTTATTCTTTTTTCAGTTCAACCACCCACATGCCCTCCCTCCCTCTGGGTTCCGCCCTCCCTGGCTCTCCTTCCGCCCTGCCCACCCGCCGGGGCCCCCCTCGACTGTCGACTCGGGTCCCCCGTAGGGACACCAACCGCGCCGGCTTCCACTCCCGCGGACTGCAGCACGTCAGCCGCCTGGCCCTGGCCAACGCCCGGGACCTGCTGCCGCTGCTCCAGTGGAACGAGGCGCACGGCATCCGGCTGTTCCGGCTGTCGTCAGGTACGACATGCGACGATGAGGATTCAAATTTGCGAAGGGGTGGGTGTTTCAAGAGGTTCGACACGGGGGGCGGTGTTGGGAGGGAAGGACTCGAGTGCGGGGGGGTTGGGGGGCCTCCGGGACAACCCCCGAAGTTTGCGAGTCGCGGCCTGTCGCCCCCTTTACCATCCCCCCCTACACACACACACACCGGTGGTCGAGGGACGCCTGCAGTGTGCGCAGCCGGCAGGCTTGGAGATGGATGGCGACTAAGGGGAGTGAGGGGTAGGGAGGGACTGAGGAGATTGACGTGGTGGGCAGTGAGGCAAAGGGGTGGTGGGCGGTGAATAGGGATGAGGCGGTGCTGCCGATAGGTTGCCAAAGCTCAGCCAGTGAGCCCTATCTGTCGTGAACCTGCCCCTCGGCGGCCTGTCGCGTCCGGGCAGGGCTCCTAGGATGGATAGCGTGGACGTGCCCGCCCCAGAACTGCCTCTCTGACAGCCACCGAGGGCCGGCCCTGAACCAGCCACCAGCGGGGTACGAGGCTGCTAGGAGATGGACTGCTTTAGGGCTAGGCGTACGACTCCCTGCTAACAGCCGGACTACCGGCTCGGGCGTCGCCCAGTTATCGATGTGCCTGGCGGGAACCCCCATGAGGGGACACCCCAGGTGCTGCAAGGAAATGAGGGAGGGCGGCAATCCCAGGCCCACGAGGCACTGGCGCTGCACGGGGCCCAGCCGGAGACGAGACGGCATGGCTGAGGCCTTTGTTTTCGTGGAGATACCGCGGTGCTTTCCAGGCCGCGCGAGTGCTCTAGGTCGAGCAAGGGGGGATGCGGCTCCTCGCGCCCCTCTCCCTCTCCCGCAAAGGGAGGAGAGTGCTTCGGCGGTCTTTCCGTTAGGGCTGGGTTAGCAGCCCTTGGCCAGCGTCAGGCCCGGTCAGATATGTAACAACACACACACACACACACACACCACCCCGCTAGGCATCTTCCCCTGGATGAGCTTCTACACCCTGGAGGAGCTGCCGGACGCGGAGGCAATCAAACAGGTGCGCGCGCCCGCCGGGGCCCTGGGGCCCTGGGGTGTGTGTTTTCATGCGTGTGTGTATGTGCTTGGCGAGGACGGCGGTGTACGGTATATGCTGTACGGCAGATTCGGCGAGGTGCGTCTTGGTGCGCATTGGCTGCTGTGTGTAGCTGAGTGCGTAGGGGCGGGTGCACGGAGCGCGAGGCGGGGTTCCTGCGGGGGCGGAGAGGTCAGTGCCCTCGGGCCGTCTCCAAGAAACTGGTAAGGCCGTGCCGTCCGCAATCGCAGTGCCGGGCCTGCGGTTCCACCCAACCCCCGTAGCGGTACCCTCCCTCCGTCGCACGATTCATCTCAGTTGGTTTCGGCAACACCGACGCCTACACCGTCGTCGTCGCTGGCGATCTACGGTACTGTACCAAATCCTCCGGTCGAGCCGTCGCTCTGACAGCAGCGCAGCTTGCAAATGTCTACCAATTTCCTATATCCCTCCGTCTCTATTTGTCAAGGCCTGCAAGCTGGCCATCGTCGCATCGCTGAGAGATCCTCCTGGTACAGTTGGCTCTTCACCATCCTTTGCCGACTAGCAGCAGCGCAGTTTGAATCCGTCTGCCAATGTCCTACTCCCTCCGTCCGGTATCGGTCACGAGCCTCGCACCCCTCCGCCCCCGCAGGTTCTGGCGGCTGCCGGCGCTGCGGCCTCCCGCTACGGCCACCGCATCACCTTCCACCCCTCCGAGTTCACCAAGATCGCCTCCGACAAGTGAGGAGCTGTTGCGGCGGTCAGAGCCGGGGCCCGGGCCGGGGGCAGGGGTGAAGCCAGGGAGGCATTCGCAAGCATGTTTTGACATGAGCAAGACATGCGACGTGTATGCCTCAAGCGAGAAGACCCCTGCCCTGCCCTCCCTGCCCGTCCGCCCTCCCTCCCCGCCCCTCCTCCTTGCCCTCCCTCCCTCCCCGCCCTGCTCCCCCGCCCTCCCCTCCCCCTCCCCTCCCCCTCCCTTCCCTCCCCGCCCTCCTCCAAGACCCGAGGTGGTGGAGACCAGTATCAAGGAGCTCGAGGTGCACAGCGCCATCCTCGACCTCATGTGGGTGACTCCAGGAGGGGGGGGAGGAGGAGGGGGGCGTTGGAGAGGTGTGGGGGGATTCGGAGTTGCACGCGGGGGGTTGAGGGAGAAACCGCCGGAGGGGGTTGGATGTCGTGGAGTGGTCGATTGGAAGGGGGCACGGAGGTCAGCCGGCTGATCTGCGCTCCAGGGGAAAGAGGAGAGCCGCCTCCCGAGCGGCTGAGGATGGTATGACGAGGGATATCAGCCCGTCTCAGCGCTTCGTGTGCACCGTTGTTGTACAACGCACTGGCAGGGAGGCTTCAGATTTGCGGTGTGGTGATCGATCGAGCTGTGGTCACCGGCCGGCCGGCTGCGCGTCTGTGTTGTGTTTTGAGGGATGAGCTGTTGGGCAGTGGCCTGGTGGGGGCGGGGGGCGGGGGCACAACCCGTACCGCAGCGCACCGGTTCTGGAGCGGTAGGGGTGTGGCTGAATCGTCAACATTACACATACATACCCTCACCGCCGTGTGATTAGGCGGGTCTGGCGCGGTTTCAAGGAGAGGCAATCCTGGCGCGCTGGTAACCTGGTGTGGTGGCCGGTATGGCTGCATGACCCCCCCCCCCCCGGGGTGATGGAGGATGGGTGCGCTGTCATTGGTAGGGGTTGATGCGACGAGGCAGCTACGAGCTATCTGGGCCCGTTGGAACACCCGGTCGGGATACGGGTCCACCTTGTAACGGTTACAAAACGATACACACCCTCTCTTATCGTGTCGCAGGGGCTTCCTGCCCGCTACGCCGCACAACAAGATTAACATCCACGTGGGCGGAGTGTACGGCGACAAGATCGCCGCCATGGACCGTTTCGTCAAGGTGCGGGTGCGTGTGCGTGTGCGGGTGCGGGTTTACCAACACCGGGTGCGGGTGCGGGTGCGGGTAAAGCAACCCGCTGCCACAGCAGTAGTTGGGTTCCACTGCAACGCGATTGTAACGGTTACATTACAACGCCATCCATTCGTTCTGTAAGCGGCACTGCATCAAGAGGCTCGTACATGGATGAATGAATGAATACGTTCGAACGTTACAGCGGACCCCGAAGGGATCACCGGTGTACACCAGGGCAAGCCCCAGCAGGCCCCACCGCCAAAGGCGGCAAGACACCTCCACACCTCAACACCGCAATGAAAAACACACCGGGCCATCGTACATTGTTCCAAGTGATCATCCCATGCCGTACAGTGTCGTGAAGGACCAAGCTACGTACTGCAATCAGCGTCGCCGTTGCTCCTCACGGCATCCCTCTCTCTCGTCTCCCCCCCCCATACACACACACACACATACGCCAAGGTGGTTCTAGAGCGGTTGAGCCCCAACTGCCGAGCTCGGTTGACGGTTGAGAACGACGACCGGCCCTCCATGTACTCGGTGCGGGACCTGACCTACCTGGCGGCCAAGGCGCACATCCCCATCGTCTTCGACTTCCACCACCACCGCTTCTGCACAGGTGGGTGGGTGGGTTGGTCGGGCGGTTGTGTGGCTGGGTGGGTGGGTGGGTGGCTGGTTGGTTGATTGGTTGGTTGGTTGGTCAATCGAATAGGTGGGTGGGCAGTTGGGTGGTTGTCCTCCAGGAGGGAGCTCACGAGGTACTGGAGGGTCCGACCCGTCCACTCACCAGCACCACCACCCCGGCCCCGGTCCCCGCCTCCTCCTTCCCACCCCGGCCCCGGTCCCCACCTCCTCCTTCCTAAACCTGCATCCCCCGGCCCCCTCAGGCGGTCTGAGTGAGGAGGCGGCCTTCCGCGCGGCCCTGGCCACCTGGCCCCCCGGGGTACGCCCCCTGGTGCATTGGAGCGAGAGCCAGGAGGGGCGGCGGCCGCACGCGCACAGTGACTACGTGAGCGGACCCATCAACCTGTACGGCATGGAGGCGGAGGTGAGCTCGTACGAACCGTTCCCTTTGGTGGGCGGGTCGGGTCGGGTCGGGTCGGGTCGGCTGGCCGCCCTGGACATCCCTCGCCTTTCTGTGCATTGCTGTTAGTAATGATGTTGCAGTGGACCCTCGGGTCATCGCTGACAGCCGTGCTCGTGTGCTCGGCGAGCAACCCTAAAAAGCCCGAGCCACCCAGGCCCGTGAGCCGCTTACCGGCGAGCCTCTGCACTGTGTGCTTGTGTGTGGTGTGCCTCTGCACTGTGTGCTTGTGTGCTTGGATGTGGTGTGTGGTGTGCGGCGGGACATGATACGCCGCATCCGCCGTCCGGTACGTCACTGACCGGTCGGTCCCGGCGCGGAGAGACCGATGGGACTGTACAGCGGAGGGAAGAGGGCGGAGCCTGTGGGGCAGTCAGAGCTGGTCGGGGAGGTCGGGGGGGGGACCCCTGCCGCCCAGAGGTGCGGCAGGCAGCCCAACGTCAACAACCCCTCATCACCCGCTGGTAACCCGTTTCTGATGTACGGCGACCGTTGTACGGGTGCCAGGTGGACGTTATGATTGAGAGCAAGGCCAAAGAGCTGGCGCTGCTGCACTACAGGGAGGCTGCGCTGGCGGGGCGGCAGGCTGTACGACCGGAGGCGGCCGGAGGGCCCCCTGGAGCGACCCGCGGCGACGACGGCGGCGAGGACCCGTAGATGGCGGGCTGGCGGACGGGCGGGCGGGCGGGCGGGCGGGCGGGCGGGCGGGCCGGGGAGGAGCGCAGCGGGAGATGGCGACGATGAGGATTGTGCAACATCCGGTTGCCGACGGCTGTCACCGATGACCCGCGGGGTCCGCTGTGACATCCTTAATAGTGGATACATCTGGCTAGATGGTGTTGGGAAGGTACCCTGCCGTATCTGCTGAGCGGTGACGCGCGAGACGAGGCATATGGGAGCCACCCAGAGCTGGTGAGGGGGACCTGGGGAACCTCGGGTCTGGCTGTGGCCGGACAGGGCAGGTCGGGCTTGGTACTATCAAGATGTGAATGTGTGTGCAGGAAACGCGATGTGTGCGTGTGTGGTCGCGCGCGTAACGACTGTCGTACTTGTACGGGTGCGTGCCAATGCTGCCGAGCTGCAATTGAGAGCGATTTGCTCCCCCGTGGAGCGGTGGGTGGGGGGGAGAGAGGCGTGTGGGTGCACACGTCGGGTGGTGGTGCGCGCGGCAACATGACTCGATCAACAATGGGGCTTCCTCGGGTGTCGGGTCAAGCGTCAAGGTGGCACACTTCGCCCCGAGCTACGGTCCTCCGCAACTTCCTCGCGCTGTTGTCAACGAGGGTATACATCCCATGACTCGGTCGACTCCGTCAGCTGGGGGGATGAACGAAAGCGGCAGTGGGTCAGGGAACATCGTCAAGAAATTCAGAATACGTACTCTTTACACTTAATCTGTAATCGTACTGAAGCACGGGCAGCCATCGTATCCGTTCCGTCACAGCGAGCGCGATTCCGTCAGTGCCGCCGCCGGCCCCGAAGATCACGGCCCGTGGACAGTGCGCCGGATGCGGTTGGACAGAATGCATAAGATGCACACGGACAGACACGAATACGGTCCACACCTGCGCTCCGCATCCAGGCACGTGTTGGGCATTGCCGCACGCCCCCTGCACTGCCTACATAGCACGCAGCCGACGCGGTCCTCCCCGCGCCCGTCAGAACCGCACACTGGCGCTATCCTCCTCTCGCCGCAGGCCACACTGCATACCAGCATGATAAAAATAAAAACTATCCCCGCTGCTGCTGCTGTAACAACACGCACTTGCTGCCAAGCGAGCAGTCCACAGCATCTTGGCGAAGTGAACCGGATGGCGGCCTCTCCACAGCCCCCCATGCACCTCCGACACTCCTACTCGGCAGCCCCCGCCCCCCCGCCCCGGACTCCGGGCACCAGCCGCAGGATGGCCAGCCAGTCACCCCACTGCTCCTGGAAGGGGGCCAGGTCACCCTCAAGCACGGGCCGTGGGGTCGCTGCGCCCTCCGCTGCGCCCTGCGCCGCCCCCGTCGTTCGCCCCGCCTCCCCGACCGGAAGGTCCGGCGACGGTGACGACGGCGGCGGCGGCGGCGGCGGAACGTGCTTCTCCAGGAAGTGCGTGATGCACCACATGTTGATGCGGTGTGCCTGCAACACAGTACAGTGCAGTACAGGTCGATACGGCACATATGGTTGTCGTGCGGCGCCAACGGTTGGGACGCTGCAGGGGATGCACACCGTACCGTACGATACGGTCCGCTGCCAGTGGCACCGGCGATTGCTGTCCCGGGCAGGTAAGCACGTTTTCCTCCGCTCCCGGAGGGCTGCACCTTGGGGCCCCAGCCCTTGGTGTCGGTGTCGGTGTCGGGCCCAGCCGGCGGCACAAGGCGCCAAAGGCTCGAGGCTAAACTTGCAGTCCTTGGCGCCTGGCGGCGCCGGCTGGGCAACCGACAACCGACGCTCACCAGCACTCGGCCAACCACCTCACCGTGGTCCCCTACGACACGCAACCTCCCTCTCGCCCTCCCACACACCCACACACAGGCGGGTCTCTTATCTGAACACCCCCCCTACACCCCCACACACACACACGCACACACACACACACGCGCGCCCGCACCCACCCACCGTGTTGGGCGCCAGGCTGGTTCTCATCCCCAGCAGCCGCAGCAGCGCCGACAGCGACTTCCCGAACAGCAGCAGCACGTCGTCGAAGTTGGTGTGGGTGCTGCCGCGGGGCACCGCCAGTACGGCACCGCCGCCGCCGGCCGCCGCCGCCGCCAGCACGCGCTCCTGGTTGGCGCCGCCGCACTTGAGCTTGCCTGCCGGGGTGGGGCAGGCGTCCAATTGAGGATATGCGGGAGGAGGACATGATCCCTTAACCTTCCCCCCCCGGACTGTTTTAGGGGGGAGGGGAGATCGTGAGGTTGAGCGGGGTTGCAGGGAAGTGGTGGTGGGGAGAGTGGTGGCAGCCGTGTAGTCCGGACTAAAATGCGCTGCGGAACCCTGGTGAGCAGCTCGCTCAAACCCGGATGCGTCCCAATTGGTGTGGTGCACTCGAACCAAAGGGTCATACGCGTAAAGCAATTAAGTCATGCGTCCCCAAAGTTATGTGTTCGAGTCCGGTGTGAGGGGGTAGAGCGCGGTTGAGGGGGTGGAATAAGGGGGGCTGCATAGGAGGGGAGGGGGTGTAGGAGACGGGTAGGCAAGGATGGGGGGAGGGCCGTCCCGACAAACACACCTTCGGCGTTGGGCGAGTTCCAGTCATCGCTGCCGACGACCAGCAGCGGAGCCCCGTGCGGGTTGGCCCAGCGGTGCAGCACCGGCCACGAGTCGTCATAGCAGTCCCTGCGGTGCGGTGCGGTGCGGTGCGGTGCGGTGCCGGGCGGCCGCCGGCCGGGGCAGACCCACGGGTCAGTGAGGCAGATGGGCGTTGACGGCGGGGCCCTGACGGCGGGGCGCGCGGCGAGCAAATTCAGATCAACATGCGCGCCGGCGACAGTACCCACAGCACCCACAGCACCGACAGTGCCGACGAGCAGCAGCATCAGACGGAGGTAAGGAATGGATGACCTGGGGCCAGGAGCCCCACCTTCGTCTCATTCGGCCCATACCTGCACTGCCCCCTGCCTCTGCCCTGCCCTGCGCTGCCCCCAGTAGGAACGTCGCAACCACGCACTTTTCGCCCTGTCCCCCACATCCCCAGCCCGCAAACCGCTTCCCTGGCCACCAGCTCCCCTCCCTTCCTGACCCCGGCGCCGCTGCCCCCCCTCTCGGCCCCAGTCCCGGCTCCGGACCGCCCAGGGCCCCACCTCGCCCTGGTGCCGCCTTCGCTCCGCCTTCGGCCCGAACCCGCCCTGCCCCCTGCCCCATTTCCCCACCCCCACCCCCCACCGCCTCGAACCCGGGCCCCCCCACCCGGATCGCCCCCGACCTACCACCAGGGGTCCAGGCTAACCGCCGCCCGGAAGTACGGCAGCGTCGCCGCCGCGGCGGCCGCCGTTGCACCGCCGTAGCTGTGCCCCGCCACCACCGCCCGCCCCAGGTCCAACCGCCCGCGCAGGCTGTCCGCCACCGCCGCGGGCAGCTCCCGTACGGCAGTGCGCGGCCCGGCGGCGCCGTCACCCGTCAGGGGCCTGCCGGACCCTGCGCACACCCGGCAGTGATGAGGGGTCGGCACAACAACGGCAGTACGGCTCGTGTGGTACCGTTACCATCATACGTAGCCTTAATGCCTCGCATCCTGCCCACAAGTGCCGTGCGCCGACTTATTTCCGCTCTCCATCTAGCTAGCCCCCTCTCACATTCATGTCCCGGACACAGCGCGCATCCAGCCACGCCGCAAAGCCCTAATCCTCGCCCTCGTTATGGGGCTCCCTGGCAGTCCCTTCCCCCAATCCCTGCCCCCTGGCCTACCCCGGCCTCCGCCCACCCACCCACCCACCCACCCACCCACCCACCCACCCACCCACCCACCCACCCACCCACCCACCCACCCGGCAACCCACCCACCCGGCGACCGACCCGTTCCAAACACCGCAGTCGGCATACCCTGGCGGCATTGCACCACCCGTGACATGGCCCCATCCGTGACATGGCCCGTTCCGCTGTCGGCACCCCCAGCGACTCGACATGCCTCGCAGCGCAGCGCCTCCTTTCTTTCATGCCATCGCCCCAGGAGCCTCGACACCCCCAGACACCACCCCAAGTCGCCCACACACCCCTCCTCCTCCTCGCCCGCCCCGCAGCCGCTCACCCCCCTGCTGCAGCATCTCCAACAGCCGGAACGCCGCCGCCACCTCCTCCACTCGGAACCGTGTCTTGCGGAGCTGCTCCTGCTTGTCGCCCAGACCCCCGTAGAAGCACCACTCGCTGCCCCGGGGCACGGCGGGGCTGCCGGCCCTCCGCGACTCCTCGGCTCCGGAGCTACACCCGGCTGTGGTGGTGGTGGTGGCCGGGGGCGTCGTGTCCGCATCTCCGCCCCGACCCTCGCGCGCACCGTCATGCTCCGAAACCCCACCTCCCAATGCAGGACCTGCGCCCTCTCCACCGCTGCCGTTGCTGCTTCCGTTGCTGCTTCCGCTGCCTCCGTTGCTGCTGTCACCGACGGCTGCTGCGCCGCTGACCGTCCTCCTGGCGGCAGTGGGAGCTGCGCCGCCCGCAGCGGCCGCACCGGCGGCGGCAGTGTTGGTGTTGGTGTTGGTGGTCGCCGTCGAGTGGGTGCGTCGCGCGTGCTTTGGCAGCCGCGGCAGTCGGGCACAGCTGGCGCTACCGTCCCCGTGCTCCAGCGCCACAACCACATAGCCCTGGGGAGGGGTGGAGAGAGGCATCCCAGGCAGCAAGGCGCCCATCAGGGAGTCAAATAAAAAAAAGAAATAAACCCAAAGAACGAACCCATCATGGGGTGTGCTCTCCGACGTGGACACGCGCGGATTCGAACCGCATCCCCGGGTCACGCTTGGTCAAATTAAAAGCTGAAGACGGAGGAGGTGTCAGCCGCGTCGGCTCGTTGGTTGGGCGGGCCGGTGGGTGGGGTGCTAATGCGCCCACCTGCGGCGCCTCCCTAATCGAGTCGAGTTCGCACCCACGTCACTCACGCCACACATACGGCGGCAGCAGCTGCGCCGCGGCGTGAGCGCGCGCTTGCTCCGCTCCTTGCGGTGCTGGGCGACGCTGCACGGCGCTGCGGTTGGAGTCTCTCCGTGCTGGGGCGTGCGCGCGTCGTCGAAACACGGCGCGCAGGCGCCGCCTCGCTAGTTACCCCCCTCCCAACGAAAGCCCTAACGGAAACACGCCCACCTCTCCGAAACCCCGCCACGGCGTCCCCGCTCCCCGCTCCCCGGGCGCCGGGCGCCGCCACACAGCCCCCTGGAGCCCCCCTGGACCGCGCCTCCTCCAGACCTACCCCGCCCTTCCCCCCCTAGCGATCCCACACCCGCACCCACCCGGGAGGCCAGCTCGATGCAGATGCTGCTGTAGGCATTACGGGTGCCTGCCAGCCTGACAGGGGCACACGGGGGCAGGGCCGGGAGGCTTGGCAGTTGACAGTTGACACCGCTCAACCGCCTCAGCGATGACCCGATGAACGGGTGACAGCAGGGCAAGCGCACGCACAGGCGGCGGCGACGGGATCGGGTAGGGTCGGGTCAGGAGAGCTCTGCCACAGAACATGATCCGGGCGGACCCACCCGGACCTATCCGCCGCCGCCGCCCCAGCAGCAGCCGCAGCCGCAGCCGCAGTCAGACAAGCCGGCCATTGGCACGACAGGGGGCAGACGGTGGCGAGGTCCCGGCGTAGGCGGGGGACAGCGGGTTGGGTCGGGTGGGGTGGGGTGATTGCTGATGATGGTGCGGGGAGGGGGGTCCGGGCCCCAAGGGTCAGGCGGATGGACACCCGCGGGCACCCGGGGCAACCACCCTGCCGCACAGGCACGGCAACCAGATACGGACTGGACGTGCGGTTGCCGTACCCACCCGTGCGAGAAGATGACGACCGGCAAGGCGCTGGGCGCCGCGGCGGGAGTCGCGGCCGGCGCGTTGTAGTACACTGGCAGCACGCGGCTGCCTCCTGCGCGTTCGTTCTCAGCGCGAGGGTGCAGAGCCGGGTACCGTGTCACCGAATCTGACCCGAGGTTGCCGTACAGGGGACCCCAAAGGGTCGGTGGTCGACTGCGGCTGTGTCAATCGGTCTCCAGAAACAAGGCAGCTGCTACGGAACCCGTTCTACTGCAGACGTACTTACCGACATCCTTCTGGGAATGAGTATGCCGTATCCTCATGATGCACACGCAGGTGTTCGTGATGACCCGTGGGTCGCGGGAATGTAGCCTAATTGCACATGGGAAGAGTACTAGAGTTCGAACTCGCAGACGAGGGGGTTGCTGACATGAGGCGGTCGCAGGAAAGGCTGTACAAAGGGCGTGAAAGGGAATGGCATGGAAAGGGGCTCCACAACTTGCAACCACTCACCCAGCGCCCAAGCGATGCTGACAAGAGCGCTCCGCGCCAATTCTGTCTTCCAGGTCTTCTTCGCTACAAGCTTGAACAAATATCCTGAGACGTTCAGCCCGAGGCAGGAGCCAGAATTTGTGCAATTAGTGGGCATACGGTACCGTTTTCTCGTTGTTGCCAGTCGCCATCATAAAGCGCCTCCCTGCTCACATTTCATGCCCAATTTATACATTATATTCATAATATTCACAGCATTCACGCAGCAGGTAGCTCCGTGCTTGCGGCTCGGCAGCCCAATTCGCAACCACACAATGAACCCCTTCTTGAAAACCCCAACGGCACCCACCAATGTAACCCCTGCGCGGCAGCAATGAGTGAACAAGTATTCAGCGCAACCCGGCAAAAACAACTCCAAACGTCTACATGACCATGACCGACAGGTTCTTACCGCGCATAGTTGATATGTGGAATCCATGTGCAAGCAGCTGTCCATGTTTTTTGGCAAGGATAGTAAAGTCGCGCTGCAAGCCGGTCGACGCCTGATGCAATATAGGTAGCGGCAACATCTGCAACACCCACGGGGTGCGGCCCAGTGGGATTCATATTACAGCCTCAGTAATTCTGCTTTGAGATATTGTTCAGAACCAGATAAATTGAGAGCATACGTGACGGTGTTACATTGGTACATGCGTTGACAGAAGTACATGTCCTTCACATTCATGGGTCTGCACGCAAGTCCCATCTCTTCAGCGTGCAACATGTGCCATGACTCTCCGTGTTCACAACGCTGGGGTTGCCCCAAACCGTCAACACCAATGCATGAGAAACGCGTCTCCCCTTATCTGTTGTGTGTATGAATCGAAAAGCGCGCTGCACAGACACCATGCGAAATAAGAAGATGCACCCCAACGAAGCCTTCGCGCGCAAATCAGGTCGCCGCCTCTATACCCCCCGCGCGGATCCGTGCCGTTACGGGAGCGGCCAGTGGGCGACACGGTGCTTGTCTGCGAGCTGGTCATCGCTCGACCGTCTCCCCAAAGCCGAACCCATCCGGCTATATGCAGTCATGAAAACCCAGCTGTCTCATAATTAAGGAAACCAGTCTCGCACCACTCGCCTGACCAACACAACACGGGAACGGGCCGCTGTTGGCCCGCCCGCAACGCCGTCGCGAGCAGTCAAGACAGACGAGGCGGGTCAGCCCGACGCAGCAGCGCAGCGAAGAGGGAGTCGACGCGTCCAGCGCTCATCCTCCACATCCCCAACCTGCCAGCATGCGGGCTATAGCGGACGGATCCCGCCCAAGGGTATGTATCGGTACTCCCAGCAACAAACAGCTCACGACTGTCGCAACCCTAAACCCTAGTATCAGCACGGCCCACCGGAGCGGTTCCGTGGCGTAACCACTCGCTACAGCAATACCCAAGGGTGCACGTCACCACCGTCCACCGTCCCACGGCACACAAAAGGGACCTGAGGTGGACACAGAAAAAAAGCTGCGGCCCGGCGGGTTGCAACATCCCACAAGACACAACTGCGTCCGACACTCACATCCGCTACGTGTCTTGTTATTTGTGTGTGTGTGTGTGTGTGTGTGTGTGTGTGTGTGTGTGTGTGTGTGTATTTGTGTGTTCGTAGGCAGGCAGAGCACGAGTGCGTGTGTGTATGTATTGGTGTTCGCGTAGCTGTGGAGTGCGCAGTGTCACTCGCGCGCGTCCAGCCCCGCGCTTCGGCCCTGAACTCCCCCTCCCACACGGCGACGCAGGCGGCCCAACATCACTCCGCCGTCGCCTGGCAGTCCGCATTGCCGGGTCCCAACAGCTCCTCCCCCCCACAGAGTTCCCCCGGCAGAGTCCTAGCACTCGCGGATGTGTGTGTGTGTGTACGCTTCAGTCACTTGTCCACCAGCTCGCCGTTCGCATCTTCCCCCTCCCTGTCAGTCGGCTGGCCCCGCCTGGGGCCCGGAAGCAAGGGGCCACCAAACACGGTGGCCGGCCGGCAGAGGGCCCCTCAGCCGAGGGCCCAATCGCTCCCCGTCCTGTCACGTGCTGAAACACCGCCATGTCCCCTTGCGACCACATTTAACACAATGCCCCATGCCCCGTTCCTTATCCAATGCAACCTAGCTCGCCTGTCCGGCAAGTCCGGCAGATTGTCCCTCTGCCGCGACATGGGTCTTCCGCACCAAACAGGAAACGCAGTCCTACAGAAAATATGTTTGGCGGGCCTACAGAGCAGTACTGGCCAACGCGGACTCAATGACGATCAGGTCAAGAACCAGCCCCCAGCCAATCAATCCTTACGAGTCAGGCTAGCAGTGGCGGCCCACTTGGGGGCAGAGGGCGTGGAAGCAGCCGGCGCCCGCCCACCTGCTTCCTCGTCCACATGACAGACCCCGTCACACGTATCTCGGTCTAGTATGGTGCATCCACTGGGATTGAGTTTGCGGCATTTCTCTCCCTCCCTCCTTTCCCCCTGCGTCGTACGTACGAGCGTCAACGGCATCACAGGCATGAATACTTCCAACAGCAACACGGACAGCGGACAGCGCGGCGCGGCCGAGGCTGGTGTGGGAGGGCGCCCGCAACACGCTTGGGCTGCTGCGACGCGGCGTCCCCGCCTTCCCCTCCCTCCAGCACAACCTGGCAATTCGCATAGCCAGCTGCTAACGCGGCGCCGCCGGGGCCCCCCAAAGGAACGACCCATGGGCCAAGAGGCATCCCGCTTCAGGGTCGGGAGTCGGAACCAGCGGGTCAGCGGGGTTCGACTCCCGCGGATCCCGCCACACAAAACAGACGCGCGCCCCCAAACTGCCTTAAAACACAACTTTGTCGATGCTGCCTTTGTTCGCGGCGCAGACGGCGCGCCCGATCGTCCCCTTGCATCGCTGCGTCCGCCTCTTTCTTGCGCGCGTGGGTGTGCGTGTGCACGTCCCGCATGCAGCGTGCCGGGTTGGTGTCCATATCGTACGTTCGTGCATCACTTCCGTCCCGACCTACCCGCACTGCCCTCGAGAGACCAGCCCAGCGGCTATACACCGAGCTTAGCAACACACACACACACATCCCTTTATTATCTCGGGGGTGGCCCTAAGGGTGATGAGGTGGACCCGTCGGCCCTCAACACCGCCTCGTCCGCCAAACCCCACATGGATTCGACCCACCCACAACCCCCAGGGTGGGTGTTAGGCCCTGATCCGCGTTGCCCGAGACCCCCGGGTAGCCCCAGGGTCTACATTGCGCAACTGGGGGATACAAACGGCGCAATCCCAACTGTCGAACCCAAGGGCCCGAGGGCAGTTCTTCGTCGTCGACCATACCCCATAGCCAAGCGCCTTAAGGGGGGGCAACCCCGAATGCGGCAGTCCAGGTCACAATGCTCAGAGTTTACGAGGACACAATTTCATGTCACCATACAAATCTCGATGAAGACGCCCGCCGACCGCAGCCAAAGTCCCAAGCCTGCTGTAGATCTTGTGTCCAAGCTGCTGCTGTTATTGCCAATGCATGAAAGCGCGCGTCTGAACAATCGCGACGGCAGCGCCGCAAGCCAACCGCATACGCACAAGCAGCGCAGCCGGGGTGGCAGGACCAAGCCGTTGTGGGCCTGTGCGTTGGCGGCGGATGCAGACGAGGAGGAGCGACCTGCCGCCCTCCCCCCTCCACCCCTCACAGGCTCCTCACACGCCCACCGTCACCAGAACTCGCACACAGCTTCTTCTTCGAATCACCCACATTTCCACGGCACTCGAGGCGCGTGCCCCAAGCGCCGACCCGACCCGAACAAACACGCACCCTCAGCCACGGTGGTCACCGCCTTCACAGCATCTCCCTCCCATTCCTCAATGTCGTTCCCGGTCGCCAGCCTGATGCATCGCCGGGACGGAGCGTCATTTCCCCAACCTGAACCTGAAGCTGAACCCTTCAGCCCGTTCACATCCACACCACACCACATGCACACCGCGCCGCCGGAGTCGCTCTCTCACACAGTCGCGGCACCCCGACGTCCTCCTCCTCCTCATGTCACCGCGCGGCAGCCAGGCCGCGTCGCGTCGTGTGCTCAAGTGGCCGACTTGGTGCGCGTGCCCACCCCACCAGACACTGTCCTGTTCCCCGACACCGTCCGCGACCCCGACACCGTCCGTCCGGACGCCGTCCGGACGTTGGGCTTCCCGGACAGCGTCCGGCCGGTGCTGGCGTGCACCCGCGTGCCGCGCAGGCAGTTCTCGGGCAGCACCTTGGTGATGAAGCGGGTGAGCAGCGACAGCGGGATCGCGCCGGCGCCAATGGCGACCGTGATCAGCCACTCCTGCCACGTCAGCCGCTCCACCTTGAAGAACTTGGTGTTCACGAACGGCACGTTGATGATGATGACCTGGAAGACCACGGTGATGAGGATCACGCCCACGAAGATCGGGTTCGTCAAGAGCCCGACGAAGATCGTGTACTCGTCGTTGATGCGGCGCGCGTTAATCTCGTTGAAGATCTGGCAGAAGATGAAGGCGTTGAAGAGGATCGAGAGCGTCGGGCGGTACTCCAGGTCCGTGTGGGTCTCGTACTCGTCCTTCATCGTGCTCTCGGCGCCCTTCCACTCCTTGTACAAGTTGCACTCGCTGGTGGCGTTGTACGCCGCAGCCCCGAAGTTGCACATGGCCACCCGGGCGTCATTCGGAACGAGCGTTGTCACCGTTGAATTCGCCCACAGGGAGTGGAGGTAGCAGGCGTTCGAGTTGATGGAGCTGGAGTCCGGGTGCGTGTAGGGGAAGCCGCAGTAGTTCATGATGTTGCACATCTGCTGCTTGTTGGTCGCCGTAAGCGTGTTGTTGCACTCGCGCAGCCAGAACTCGCTGCGCGTCTCGATCTCGTACCGGCCGTTGTATTTGTCTGCGGTGAAGAAGGCCGGCACGCCGTACAGGATGCCAAACATCCAGAACAGCTGATAGCAGCCCTGCACCAGGATGTGCTTCCACATGATGCGCGTGATGAGGTTCTCCTCGCGACCGTACGGCTTCATGAGCAGCAGTTCAGGGTTGGGGTCCTCCGTGGCGAGCGCCAGCGCACCCATCGTGTCCTGCGGGAGGGGGTAGTGAAGCGAGCGGAATTGCATCAAGAGACAAGACACACTAATGACGATGTCGCAGTTCGAATCCCGGCTCCCATCCCGCCACGTAATACGTCGTGTCTGCTGTCTGGTGCCGTTTCCTGGAAAGGCAATCCTGCCACTCCAGTAACCGGGTGAGTTGGCCGGTATGGCTGCACGACCCCGCTGCGGGTGATGGAGGACTGTGGAGGATGGGTGCGCCAGTCCTTGGTAGGGTTGATGATTTGGGGCGCCCACGAAGCTAACTGGGTCCGTTCGATCCCGGGGTCAGGACTGAGGGGCAACGGTTGCATTTCACGAGACTCACATACATTCACGGGGGGAAGGGGAAACTCACACACACAAGGGGCAGGCGGCGCTGCGCCATCTCTGTCTGCGCCGCTCTGGACGTCGGTGGCGCCAGCTCTGGAGGTTCCCTATGGCTTCTGTTCATATATGGCTTCTATGCCCTTCTCTTCCTATGCAAGACCGTCCCCAGGCCACGTTTCTTCCACAGCCAGCCCCCCAGCCCCCCTCACCATGATGAGGTTGACCCACAGAAGCTGCAGCACGTTGAGCGGCTCGTGGCCGTCAATCACAGCGCCGAAGAACGCAATGACCAGCGCCACAAAGTTGACCGTCAGCTGGAACATGAGGAACTTGCGGATGTTGGTGAAGACGGAGCGCCCCCACAGCACCGACTTGACGATGGAGGAGAAGTTGTCGTCCAGGATGACAATGTCCGCCGCCTCCTTGGCCACCTCCGTGCCCGCGATACCCATCGCCAGACCCACGTCGCTCTCCTTGAGCGCGGGGGCGTCGTTGGTGCCGTCGCCCGTCACCGCCACGACGTCTCCCTGCTGCTTGAGCATCGACACCAGGGTCAGCTTGTCCTCGGGCGAAGAGCGGGCCAGCACCTGCAGGAACGGGCCAAAGTGATCGATCAAACACACCCAGGTTGGGTTGGAAAGGTTTCAAGGGATGGCCGCACAGAGACATCACCAAAGAGCTTCCATCGGCCGGTTCGTCGAGCTTGTGGGCGCCTCCGTGTGCAGCAGTCACTTCTGTCCCTAGCACACCTCGCCGCTCATTGTTTGTGACCCCGACGGAGGTCCCAGCGTGCGCATGGTCACTGAGCGCCGGGCGAGTGCCTTTCCTCCTCCGCCGCCCACTTGCAAGAAGGCATCATGTGTAATATATACCCACACACACGCGGCTCACTTCTCTTCAGCACACCCCGCCGCCCTCCCGCTCCTCCCCTTTCCCCCCCCCCGCCGCCCCCCTCTCCCCCCCTCCGCGCCCCAGGCCGCTGACCCGCACGCACCCGAAGCTTGGGCAGCAGCGGCAGCAGCTCCTGCGCCGCCATCTTCCTGAACTCCGGTCCCTCCATGGCGATGCAGTCCTCCGTCAGGATGCCGCACTCGCGGGCAATGTGCTGCGCCGTGTGGATGTTGTCGCCCGTGACCATCCGCACCGTGATGCCGGCGCGCTGGCACACGCGCACCGCCTCGGGGACCTCCTTGCGGACCGGGTCCTTGATGCCCACAATGGCCATGGCCACCAGGTTGCGGTCCAGGTAGTCCGAGTCCTCGAAAAAGTCCGCGGGGCGGCTGTCGTCCACCAGCGGGTAGTCCGTGTAGGTGAGGCAGATGCAGCGCAGGCCGCGCTTGGCCATGTTCGTGACGACGTCCAGTAGCTTGGCGCGCTCCACCTCCGTCATCTCCACGACGCGGGTGCCGTCGTACATGGACGTGCAGCGCTTGAGCACCCATTCCGCAGCGCCCTTGTTGTAGTGGCGGAACTTGTCGGCGAACTTGACCGTGGCGGAGGCCATCTTTTTGGTCGAGGAGAAACCGAAGACCTGGAGATTGGAGGAGCGGGGAGGAGGTGAAGTGAGGGGCGGGTGAGGAGGCGCCGTTGCGATTTCGACGTGGAGGAGTGCGCGTTCAAGGTCGTACAGAGGCCTTGTTTGGCAACACAGCATGTGGAACCGCGGGGGCGCAGCTGTTGGTAAGGGATGGCAAGCAACCCCTCTGCAACCGCCGAACTGTGCAAGCCACACTGAGCCGTCTATACCGGGCTGCTGCGACCGCTGCTGCAAGCAGTCATCGCGCGGAGCCCGGCGCTGAACCGCTACCCAGCACCTGCCATGAAGATGGCTTCTACTGCGCTGCTGCACGACTGCTGCCTGCCAGCCGTAACTGGCGGCCGCGGTGCAGCGCAGGCCGGTGCCGTATGCCCGGCCGGGAACTGCCTCCGCTTCGACAGATGGATAGCGAGGCTGCGGCTCCCTCGAGAAGCAAGGTCTCCCGCCACCGCTTCTGCCTCCGTTCGGTGCGCTGCTGGATGCTGTCAGCTGCAACTGCAGCGGACACGCACCCGCTGCGCTCGCCAGTGCCAGCCGTCGTCCTGCAGTAGTAAGTTTCCGCTGCTGCTGCTGCGGCGGCTGTCCCGTCCGCAGATCACCCGTCCGTACCCTGCCGCCTGGCCTGCCGGCTGGCGAGCACATGACCACATACTCGTCTCCGCCCCACCTCCAGCTGCAAGGGGCCACCGTCATGCCGGCTGGTCCTGAGCTCCCCAACACCGGCTGCTCTGACCCGTTCACCTCAAGGCCCATACAACTGAACCGATATATCGTTCAAGCCCACGTTTTATCCTGCTGAACGGCCTGACTGCAAAACACCCATCATCCCAGCATCGTCACATCAGCACCCCCATCGCCTTGTTCCCCCACCCCGTCCTCAAGCACACCTTGAACACGCTGGCGTCGTACTCCTCGCGCACGCTGGCGTAATCGCAGCCCCACTCGCGCAGCATCAGAATCAGTGCGCACTCGGTGCGGTT
Source organism: Eudorina sp. 2006-703-Eu-15 (assembly GCA_003117195.1). Lineage (NCBI taxonomy): Eukaryota > Viridiplantae > Chlorophyta > Chlorophyceae > Chlamydomonadales > Volvocaceae > Eudorina > Eudorina sp. 2006-703-Eu-15. The sequence goes on from BDSI01000044.1 coordinate 893,595, forward strand.
GCCCACGAAATCGAGTTTCGGACCATTCTCCAGCACGAAGGCCTTCGAGTTCAGCGCGCAGTTGAGCTTCAGCTCGTTGCAAACGTCTTCGGGTATCTCGGTGGGGGCGGGGCAGTGGTCAAAGACCTTGCCCGCGAACCAACCCTCCACCACCGTCATTCGGTTCTCCGTGAGGGTACCCGTCTTGTCCGAGCAAATAGCGGTGGCGCCGCCCATCGTCTCGCAGGCCGCCAGCACGCGCACGAAGTTGTTATCTGTGGGATCACGAGTATGATCACGGTCAACGACCACATCAGGTACATGCCCATTAGTCCCGCCCAAAACCAAGAACCGTCTGTAAAGCTCTCTATATCTTTTGGCGGATCATCAGTAGTTCGCGGCCTGACACCATGAGGGGCTGTGGGCCCCGCGGCACCGCCACCCGGACCCACCCTTCATCATCTTCTTCATGGAGTAGGCAAGCGAGATGGTGACGGCCAGCGGCAGACCCTCGGGCACCGCCACCACAATGATGGTGACCGAGTACAGGAAGAACTGGATGGGTCCGTTCTGGTTGATCTTTTTGGCCGGGAAGCCCTTGTTGACGATGCACCACCTGTCGCACGGTGGGGGCCGGGAGTGAGGGAAAGGAGGCGCGGAGGCGCGGCGCCGGAGTGGCGCCGAGATGGCGACCCGCAGTCTGTGGGGGGCTCCGACCCCAGCCCCTCTCCATAACAACTCGCACGTCGGCGTTTCGAAACACGCAGGGTCTTGATCCGAGCGGCAACTGCTCCTGTTCTGCAAGTGCCATCTCATCTTATCGCCCAGTTTAAGCGACTCCCTCCAGCTGGTCCGAAGCCTCAACACCAACAGAACAGCGCTCGAACGGTTTTCTCAACCACACACTGAACATAGGGACCAGTGCGCGAACAACGGGCGCACCCAAGTGCTTACCATTATTGCTTAGGGAACGTTACCTTATGGACTGCTTGGGGTGAGTCACAGGACTGCTTCGGGTGAGTCACATAAATACCCAGGGCATGACTTTTCCTGCCCTTCCCCGCGTACTGAACACGCCATATTTCAGAAGCTCCGCCCATAAACCGCCAATCTTTGAGCAAGCAGGTCATCGCAGCTCCCTCCACGCCACAGAGCTCCTCCCAGACCCCAAACCCGCGTCTGCTGCACTCACTTGATGAGCAGCGCGACAAAGCAGCAGATGGCCACGCCAAAGCCGACCTTTCCGACTGTGCTGGCGACCCAGGTCAGCTTCACTTGCAGAGGAGTTTCGTCGTCGCCCGCCTCGCCAACAAGCGCCATGGTTTTGCCCCATTCCGAGTTCTCGCCGACTGCCACCACCAGCAGCTTGCCGCTGCCCTCACTGACCTGCAGGGTTTTGTGCCCACGGCAAAGGCGCGTTCATGCAGTTTTGCCGTGTTCACGCAATAGTCAGCTGCCGTAATGGAGTCCCCATGCAGGCCCGGGACCCGAATGAATCCATGCACGCGGTTCAGCAACCTTCCCGCGGCCCATGGACATGGCGCTGCTCCAGCCCTCCTGGGGTCAACAACGGCTGCACGGCCTCCTCGAAATGTTCCAACCCTTGCCCACCACAGCGCCCCTGGAGCCATCTATTAGCTGCCCAGCAGACAACGGGCCGCGTACCTGCGTCCCAGACCGGACCCAGCAGTCGTCATCGGGGTTTTTCTTAATAGGGTCCGATTCTCCTGTAAGGGACGCCTCATCGATGACCAAGCTCTGGCTGTCAAAGCAAATGCCATCCGCGACAACTTTGTCGCCCGTGTCCAGTAGGTAGACGTCACCAACCACCAGCTGCGTGTTCTCCACTAGAACCGTGTGGCCTCCGCGGATAACTTTCACCATGATGACGTCCTTTTGAGCGTTGAGTTTCCGGAACTGCCTGTCTTTTTGGTAATCGTTACCAGCACCTGCGCCGCGTCGTTCAGAGGCAAGTCAGATGTCGGCATGCCGACCTCGAGTTTGGCTGTCTGTGCAGCAGGGATGTGACTGGGGCTCGGCTCTACGTTACAACTTGTACACCAAAGGCGCGGAAACCCTGCATTCCAGACTTACTGACGGACACAACGATAATGATGGCCACCCAGATGGCCACCCCCTCAATCCATTCGCCATTATGCCGCTGTTCCGCTATAGCGGCTCCCAGCACAGTCGACACCTGTACAGGGAGTTGCATTTTGTTAGCCACAGGGCTCGACCGAAACGTCCCTTGCAGACCGACCAATATATCTTACCAGCGCTGCCAAGATGAGAATGATAATGACGGGGTCTTGAAGATTGCCCCAGACCAACGCCAAAAACTGTCCACGAGGGATACACCAAAAAAGCGTCAGGTACACCTCGCGTTCGCAGCGGCAGCGAAGTCCATCAAACTTACAGATTTAGGGGGCACCTCAGCAAACCTATTAACACCATATGCCTCGGCATGGGCCTCGATGGACGCGAGCCCTTGCCCTTGCGGGTCGAGGCCCTTGTGAAGGTCCGTGTAAAGGCGCTTAGCCAGGCCTTGCGACCCGCCTATTCCTTTGAGCGCTGATGTATCCTTAGCCTGAGAGCGCGAATGAGAGCAAATAACGCGATGAGCGCGACGAGCCCGGTCACGCCAGCCCGTTTGCACAACAAAGTCACCTCATTCATGGCCAGCAGAGACTCCTGTGATACGTCATAAGGACATGGTGCGGGAGGGGGCGCCTCGACGTCCCCCTTACCCACGGCCGCCATGTTTGCCCCGCGATTGCAGCCCCGCGAAGGGACACACGCAAAAAAGAAAACTGCTAGAGATGATTAAATGGTATATATCCTAGCCTAGGAAGACATCCGTGCTATGAAACAGATAGATTGACGTAAACGACTATGTTCGCACAGAGGTTCTAAGGGGGAATAATGAAAATAATTGTACGGCATCCGTATATTCGCATTCCACCCTTTTGACACATGGGAAAGTGGTGTTGCTACATTTGTCCATTTAGGGGTTGATTATGAACACTTTAAGGCTGGGTAAAATTCCGATCAACTGCTGTGCATATGACGGAATCTTGTTATGACGCTGCTGTAGAAATGTTTGTATGCGTGCGTATCTAAATGGGGAAAGACATGCAAGTTGCAGCTGTCCCCAGTGAGGTCTTTATCGAAATGTATGCTGCACCTCGCCGTGGTCGCGCGATTACCGAATGACCGATCCAAATTGTCGTGAATAGCTATGCGGTCCAATACGGCAGAAAACATACCAGCCTTAGCGTCGCGTAAGTTCTGCGACTTGTGACGCGCTACTATGCACCGTCAGTGCGGCTACAAGCCAGAACATAGCGGTAGAAATGGTGTTCTGAAGTCAGTGCGTAACCGGTGCACATCAGGATACGACGCTAGGAAACCGGATCGACCGTACTATTACCTTAGGCGAAACGGGCCAGGACTTCAGACATCGCTGAAACAATTGTGCACGCAGCAGTTCCTAGGTCAAACTTAAATCCACCCTCCGTGCCGGTTGGCCACATCCCATGCGTAGGAAAGCCTTGAAATCAGCACCCACGCGCGTGAATGCATTTCGGCATCAGCATGCGTCCGCGGATCGCGCTGCTTCAGACAGCAATTGTGAGACAATGGGCATCGCGCGACGTTACCAAGCCTTCTACGCCACCGCCCCACGCGCTGCGGTTTCACCTCGAGGCCAAGGTGGTCCTTGGTTGCAGGGATATAACCACTTGAACCCGCCCAACGAGTTGGGCATCATCATACGTTGAAAGTTTCCGAGCGAAAGCCTCTGCGCCTGTTAATCATTATCACGGAGATGCCGAGACACACCGATACACGTACATCCATGTGCGGAGACCGCTGGACGAGTCCGTACACAGAAGTCCAGTAGCCGTCAAGAAGCGCATAACCGTTGCGGAGGGCCCCGTTACACCAGTTCGGCTCGTTGCACGGGTTCGCCTGCAGTGTCGTGTGCACGTGACGGCGGCTGAGCTTCGTGGCACCATCAACCGCGTCCCCCAGTGGCGGAGTATGCGCGGTGCCATCATATGCACACGACAGCTTTTCCGCTGGCACGAAAGCCCACAAGGCACGACATACCGAATCCCTAAAGCCCGCCGCCCGGCACTTGCAAGGTCTCGCTCATGGCGTAGCAGACCGCACTGAGGTATTTCATGCTGGGTTCCAGTTTGCTGAGCACGGTTTCCTGCAGAGCGTCGCAGTACTGGCGCTGCGTCTCTGGCGGGTCCAAGCTCGTCAGCTGGACGCGCAGCTGCGGTTTCACGTAGTCGCAGCGTAGGACTGCCGACCACGGCATGCGGATGGTCACTGCCGTTGTGGTATCGGCGTTGATGAACCGCAGGACCAGCGACGGCTCACCGCTGTCGCGAACTTCCTGCGCCACCCCCTCGGGCTCGGCCACCGGCTCAATGTACGGCTTTTGCATGCACTGGAACCTCAACCAGCAGCTCTCGAGCTGCTCGACAGTCCGGCACATGCGCTGCAGCTGTTCGAGGATGTGCTCCATGCGTTGTTGCAGTTGTGCGCGAGGAACCGAGCAGCTGAGCGCTTCCGCTGAGGACTCTGTGGGTAATCATCATTGGGCCAGGGAGGCAGTCAAGCCATAGCAATAATTTAAGTGCGGTGCCAGCTTGCAGCGGATGCACAATATGCGACGGTGGAGTTCAATTGGCTGCCCCGCACTTACGAAGGCTTTCCAGGATGCTCGGCGCCAAGTCCTTCAGGGCACCTGCCGCCGGGTCATGGCAGCGGACGCTGATTCTCATGACGCCGTCCATCGCAGTGCACACCATCCCGTACGTTCGCCTGAACAGCAGCTTAAAGGTGCCAGTGTGCTCCATGTCAGTGATGTCCAGGCGCAGCCCCTGCACGCATCATCGTACGGTTGGCGTCAGCACAGATACATGAGTGCCTGCCGCAGCCACGGTGCAACGGGCAAAGGACAACTGCACTTTGGCAGTCCTCAGCTGACCGTACGCGGCCGCAACACGCGTCGTGGCACTGACACTGCGCGACTGGCTCACGTGAAAGCCGAGCAGGGCGTCCACTGTGTCGGACTTCTGCGCCGCCTGGCGGATGAGCTGCCCCTCTCGACCTGGCGTCATTGCGTTGGTGTTCAAGCGATTGCGTAGGAAGGCGGCCCGCGCCTCCAGTTCGTCCCGTTCGTCCATGATGGGCTTGATGGAACCCTGCAGGTTGGCCATGACCAGCTCATGTCAAATGTTTTGAATGGATCACGTGACAGTGGACCCCGGAATGTCAACGGAAACCCCCTTAAGCAGCAATCACGGCTGGTCGCACCAATGGGGCCGACAAAAAATCATATAGCGGTCTCCCAACAGCTCACCCGGGCCTGCCCCTTGGCCTGCTGCTCAGCCATGGCCTGGTCCAGCCGGCGCTGGCGTTCAGCGTTCTGCGCGCGGAGGGCCTGCAGGCGCTGCAGCTGCGCCTCCATGGCCCGCCTGCGCTGCACGGCCTCCTGCATTCATGTTACCACACGGGATATGAATGCCCCTGACACCCGGCTGTGCTTGCAGGAACGAAACGTGTATATGAATATTACGATTACGGTGCATCAGCAGCTCACCTGCAATCGGCTGTCGTCCTCCTGGCGGATGCGTGTGAGCGCGGCGGGAATGCCGTCTGCCTCCTGGGCGCACACATCCAGGCGTGCGACGGAATCCTGCACGCCAACCCGCGCATCCGATGGATTCAAGTAAGCTGGAGCTTCTTGCGCTGTCGCCTGGCTTTTCGCACGGCTTTCAGCTCGCGATATCCTTGCCAGGGCAATAGGGGCTGCTGGCGGCGGATCACGAGGCGCACCAACACATGCAAAGGGCCGTGTTGATACGGAATGCTGCGACCTAGGTACTGGAACCTTCAGCGCCGACCCACCGTGATGGCCTCCATGTCTGCCTGCAGTTGCTGCTTCCGTGTGCCGAGCTGCGCCAGGTAAGTCTCCATGGCTGCCACCTGTGTCTGCTTGATGAGCTTAACGGTGCGCAGCCGGCACAGCTCCTTCAACCTGGCAAACTGGTCCTTGACCGTCTCTAGTTCGTTGTGTGCCAGCATCTGCCAAATTATCCATCATCGGCACGGTGATAGTAAGGGTACCCGTCTTGTACCAAGCAGGGAAGGCGTTAAGGAAATCGCAATAACAGGACCCGTCGGCAGGACACCTAATCGCTGACGTCATGAACGAGCCCTTTGCGTGGTGGGAAGGTGTCTCAAGTGGGATCACATCTTCACCGCTTGCGGCGTTGAAGACCCTCTTCGTTTGATATCTCTCTGCTTACAGGTTTGGTATCTTGCAGCTTTACTGTAAGCAAAGGCTCAACCAACCTTCCTACCTTGACTGCTGCAAAGAGGTCCTGCCGATTTGCCGTGAGTTCGGCCTCCATTTTGCTCATGTGAGTGGCCATGTTCGCCAAGCGGGCAGTGAGGTCCAGCGACGCCGTGTGGTATGTCTCCACGTACGCGGTCGTGAGCATGGCAGCCTCGTACACCTCAGCCACCGTCTTGGGCGGCGGATCGGACCCATGCTCGTACGTGTCCCGGCAGATTTTATCAATGAAGCTCAAGTCGATCAAGCTCAGGAACTCCTGTCCCAACATAAAATGGCCACAGTCGGGGAGCCGAATGTGCGGGCTTGGGAAGACATGCAGACATCATACTGCGGCAACCGTGCTGCTCGACTAAACAGCACAGAAAGAAATGTGTGCCATGGTCGAATCTAGCCGATCGTACCTGGTAGGACAACCTGGGGGGAGGCCCGCGGGCAGCAGCAGGAGCGGCAGCCTGCGCGCTGCCCTGGCGACCGAGCTGAGCCACGATCGCCGTGCTGTGTGCAGCCTCGCCGGCGGCACCCTGGCCTTGGCGCTGCCGCGCATCTCCTTGGAGCTGCGAGAGCGCCATGGTGGGTTCGGGCGGCAGCTGGAAAGCATCCAGAGAAAGGGCGCCGTCTTCGAGCAGGTCCCCGCATCCTCCCGTTTTCAGCTCCAAGGACATATTCCGAGATATGCACGCGTTCATGCGTTGCTCCGCAGCGACGCTGAATGCTGGGGCGAACCCGTCGGGCCTTCTGCCCGTGGCGGCTCTGTCCATGCGATGAGCAGGATAAGGGCGCCAAAAAGCAACGCGAAGTTAGGCAATCAGGAAGCACCGACTCTGAGGAAAAGGTCCTGGACAGTTCTACAAAACGGGATCTGCGAAGTCCGGGCGTGGCACGCAGCGGCGAGCAACATCGGGCCCCATCGTGTCCAACTCAGGTTGGGCTGGACTAGCCGCACCGACAGCAGGCTCTCTGCTTTCAAACAAGGAATTGGACGAGACGCAAAGGCCTCCCAACACGGACCGTGGCGGCAGCGCGGCAGGTGGCGATTCCTGGCGCCCTGCATTGTCGTGACGGTAGCGCTCGTAGGCGGCCCTGTGGTTGGTCGTGGTATCCGCGAGCAGCTGCACAGTATTGGGGTTGGCGTTCCCCGCCGACGCCAGCGTCATCGTGGGGCCCAGCAGCATGGTTGTGTCTCCTGCTGCGCTGACGCCAGCCCCGCGCCGATACCCGGGCGGGCCCACCCTGTTGCTGGCAACGCTTAGCCGCCCGCGGTCATAAGCTCCGGGAATCCGCCACGCGTCCGTGTGATCTTCTTCAAGGAGCCGGGTCGTGTTGTCCAGGAATGGAGTGCTGTGCGGGACCTGCACTCGAGTCTGCAGCGGTCGCGGCGCCAGCTCAGGCGGCACATTAAAGGGCTGCAACGGCTCGGGCTGGACGGCCGACAGCTCCGTGTGCTGTGGCGGATCCCGGCGGCCCGCTGGCCTGACCTGATCTGCACCTGCGGCTAAGGATAGGCCCTTATCCGGTGCAGGCGCTACCGTCGTGGCAGGAAGGCCCGCTGGCATAGCACCGTCCGCGTAGCCACGGGCAGCTGCTGAGCCAGGCACGCCGCCTGTCACATGTATACCAGTCTCAGGACCAGCCTGTGCCGGCACGCGCGCTCCAGCTGGCGCCTCTGCGTCACGAAGCGGACCGCCCGTCTGCAGCAACCGGTTGATAGCGGCAGGCTGTCCAAGGGGGAGACCTGTCACCGACATCCAAGTTTCGAGTCAAACACGGTCAGGACAAGTCAAGGCGCGTTTGGATCAAAGGTCATCGGTGCAAATAATAACAAATCCAGATTCCGTCTCAAAATCTGCAACAAACGTTCCTGTTCAACCGTTATTGTCATCCTCTGAACTCACCGCCGGCGCCGATGGCCCGCGTCATATCTCCTGTTGTCGTCGCGGTGCCGTAAACATGGTTGTACGTCTTATCGCCCATCACGACGTGACCTGCGGGCCATGGATGGCATGGTATAAGCCTTTCGTCTGCCTATCTGCTGTGAGCCATCACACTCACGATAGTTGACCTCCAGCGTATCGTCCTTGCCCGGTGCGAAGCCCCAGATATCTTGGAGCGGCGCGCTCTCCTGGTCCACCCGGGTATCCTCATCGCGGCACAGCTCCATTTCCCGGATAGAATTAGGACTGAACGGTGATTCGGACGGCAGGTATTCATTGGCGCTAACACCATCAAGCACCGCCGGGTGCATCGACGGGGTTGCGCCAGCCTCCGTGCCGAGGCGGCTGCTCGCGTCGCCCGCACAGCATTCCTCCTCGTCTTCTTCCACAAGCGTGGACAGGTTGGGGACTTTGATGGTGATGTCCATACGGGTATATGCAGCATTGTGGTGGGCATTCTGCGCTTGATGCGGGATCATTGGACCCGGGCCTCCGGCGCCTTCACCGCTGGGTTTGGCTCCAGGCGGTTCGGTGGTGGCTGCCACAACCGGCGGCTCGAAGCTGTTATTGGTGAGGTCCATGGACAGCGGCGATAGGTAGTCGGGGCTGCACATCACCCCGTGAGTTTCGCCAGCCACGTGCCCATGGAACTGAGAGTTCACGGCGAGAGGTGCCGCGACACCGAGAGGGGCTGCAGCGGCACGTGCCGGGCCCAGGTCGCCTGTTGATTTCCGGTCGGATTTCCGGTCGAAGTCCTGCAAGGAATTTGCGGCCAAAAGCGAGCTGGTGTTAATTAGGTTGTGACGGTTCGCTTCTTGAGTTTTATGGCCGTACCTCTTTGAAGATATGCTTCGTCTCAAGCTCATCGTCAGGAGCGAAGCTGACACGCCGGTTCGCCAATCTATTCCTCTTGAAGAGCCTTCCAGTCGTATCCTCATTCTCTTTATTGATTCTCTTTCGCAAAATCTGCGACGGACGTAAAGGCAATTTCACAAGGTAGTCCTGGCTGTCAGACGGTGTTTTGTGACTTGGGCGCACCGAGTTTGGCGTTCGCGACGCAGGCTGCATTCCTCCTTTGTACAATTCAAATATAGAGAGTAATCAGTCAGATCGTAGCATGGCCATGTCCATTTGATACGCAGTCGGGTCAAATATCGTTAAACACTGCACTCTGTGCACGCTCAATCACTTCAAGCTATTACCCAAACTCAACAACTAGGTATTGTTAATATTGTTGTGCCGTTCACAAAACGACATGCACTCATCCTTGGTATATGTACGGAATGAACAACTTTGACAAACAGCGCCTAGGTCCTTCCTTAAGTATATTAAATGGCGTGCTTGTTTGTGTCGTTAACTGCGAGAAGTGCGTAGAGTGCAGGCGCTCACGGCAGGTGCTCTCAAGCCGTCGTCATGAGAGACGTGTCGTACCGCAGAACGCCAGAACCGTTCTGTTCCTGCAGTAGGGACACAGCGGATCCTGATGCGCACAAACTATCCGCATTCAACGACGCCAAATTCCAGCTCTCCGTCGTCATAATACCCACAATCCTGCCACTATGTAATCCAGTGGCCTGTTCCGCTCAACCTCAACCGCGCTACTGCCTGCATCCTGCGTAACTCAACAGCAAGCACGGCCCGGTCACAGTGAATCTAAGTCAATAGCGCACGATGTATGCGTTGCGCGAAAGTGCTGCGAACGCGAAAACGATCACTTGCAACCGACCCATTTCATCCCTCAAGCCTACATTCCCAAACGCAATGCCCCCCATTTGCCCTCACCACGCACCCGCTTGCCAGCAGCATATCGGATGCAAGAGGGCGCAAGCGCCCCTTCGTGCGCGCCCGATGCGTCCATTCATTAGATGTCGGTTGGCAAAAACCAGTGATGTGGTTCCATACGCACCCGCATCAATACCATGCCGCGGGCTTTCGCTATAAATGATTGGCAGATCGCTTCTGCCCCCATCTGCACCTACGCTAGCCAGACCTCAACCCAATCCAACCCAACTCTTTTCAAACCAGCCCAAACCAGGCGATTGCCTCAGCACCCCGCAGTTTAAGCAGCCTACCCCAACCGCGGCACATACTGCATACGCGCACCAGCCACAGTCCAGCTTGCTCATCACCTTCATCTGGGGCGCTAACCCCGCGCCTTCTCAAGTATCCTGGCGCTTCGGTTCCTACCTAACGTCAGAGCACATCGGCACACACACGGCCACAGAAGAGGGCATCCATATCAGGGCATCCATATGCACGTACGTGTTAAAAGAACATGTCCATATCCCTGAACACCGCCCACCGTCCCTGTTGGTGACGACCACGCACCTCGGCGCACACAGTCCAGTTAGCATAGCTACGAGATGCCCCATAGGGCAGCCAACGAACTTACCAGACACACTCACGGCGGGCACTTCAACACGAGCTGGACAGCACAGAACGCAATGACTGACACAATCCCGCCGCAAAATAAGCAAACCACCGCCGGGCACAGTATGAAGACGCGGCTCAGCCTTGGGGCCTTTCGCGACAGAGGTGGAGGCCAACAAGTCGGGGCCTGGGCGTTTGTATCCGTGCATTGCCCCAGCGTTAGCAAATTGAGTCGTCGTTCAGGGCCCCCAACTCCCTGGACCCTTGTCAAGTTATGGCGCGCCTGCCCCGCCGCAGCCTGCGCGCGTGAGAGGCGCCAGGGAACCTGCCCCGCACCGGTCTGCACGCCGGGACATCGGACACTAGGGTGCGCCACTGGCCTGATCTGGCGCCTCGCCTCAACCCCCAAGGTCAGCACATGCCGCACTCCATCGCCCACCCCCGAAGCACCCATACCAGCATCCGCACCCGCATCAGCATCCGCGCACATCGATGGTAGTGTGAAAAATCATCAAAAGCATCGGCCGGGCGGCTGCGCCTGCAGCTGTGGCTGCGGCTGAGGCTGAGGCTGTGACTGTGGCTGCAGCTGTGGCTGTAGTCAAGCCGGACCCGCGCGACCTCACGCTTGCAAGCCTGACAACGGTTGCGCGTGCAACGGCCCCCGCAACACACTCTCTCAGGTGCGGGCGGGCCAGGCAGCGGCGCAACGCACACAAAATCAAGTCGATGCGATCGATCGATCAAACTAACGAACGCGACAGCGCCTGCCTTGCGTTGTCTTGTCTACGCGCTCCGCACCGGCGGGAACATGGTGTTCTCGAACTCGTGATACTGCACGGTGCCGTTGCCGTTCTTGTCGAATATCTGTGGAGCGCACGCAAAAGGTGGCGACAGCGGCGGCGGTCCTTGGGGGCCCAGGGCGATGCCACAATCTAGTGAGGCCAGGCCAGGCCAGGCCACTACATGTCATTGGACGAGGGGCAAGGCACCAAGTCGATTGTCTGCAGTCGCTTTCCGCCGCCGCATTCGCTGCACAACAGGCTCCAAGATCCCTCACACCCTATGACATCACCTTCAGGACCCGCCATACCCGGCTGCACCTCCGCATCCTGAGGACGCGCAGGCCGCCCGGGGTCCGGGCCCCCCCCCCGGGTCCTTCCGCCCACAGGACCCCCGTCTGGCCCGCGCGCACCTGCATGATCTGGTCCACCACAGGCTCCGCCAGGAACACGCCCAACGCGAAGAACGCATCCCGGATCTCCTCCTTGCTGAGCACGCCGCTGCGGACAGGAAACACCCAGACACGGTGGATGGGGAGGTGTGCTTTTCCAGAGCACAGGTGCGACGTGTGGGCGCCGTGCGGAGGGCACCTCAGGGAAGGAAGCTCGGCTAGGGGATGGACGGGCGGGGGCCCCGATCGGCGAGCCCCGAGCCGCAGAAGCCTCCGGCCAAGGTCGGCAGAGGAAAGGCGGGGCGGAGGAAAGGGCGAACCCGTATGACGTGTTCGCCCTTTCCTCTGCCCCGCCCACACACCATGGTGTGTGGGCAAGGGGGAGTCCAACGTGCGCGGCCCATCGACCTCTGCCTGCCGCCGCCGCCCCTCCGTGTCCCCGGCTCGCTTCCACCGGTCCCGCAACGCGTTCAGTCCTCGCGCTGCACCGCGATAAACTCCGGATCAGCTTGCCAGGACAAACCCTCGCTCTCCATCCCCAGGCCCCATTCCCGTGCAATGCCGGCTCCGTCTTTGTCGTCCCAGGCCCTCTAACCCCGCAGGCCCGAGCACCTGTTGTCCGCGTCCATGAAGCGGAACGTGTCGTAGATGGCGTTGCCGGTCGCCCCCGCCGCCCGCATGCCCCGCGCCACCGCGTTAGCTCGCACCATGTTGACCGCCGCCGCCAGGGACTTGACCTGCATCACCTCCTGCGCCCGGTTGAACTTGCGGACCTGGCGGTGGACACCAGGGAGGGGGGCGTCCGGCCATGCGGTGCCATCGATGAGGTCGTGCGCACGCGCGGGAGGACACGCGGGCGTTACCGAAGGCCGTTCCAAGTCCAGGAGGAGCGGCAGAGGCGACGCGGCAAATGCCGCCGTCGCGCATGCAGCGCAGAGGTCGAGATTTTGTTGCGAGACGGACATTGCAGACGGCCCGTGTGGTCACTAGCCGTGGTCAGACTCGCGGAGCCTTGCTCAGGACTCGCAGCGGGGCGGCCAGCCGCACGGCCGATGGTGATGCGCCTCTGAGATCCGTCGGCGACTTTGGGTGACGGCGCTGCGGCGCGCGGGTCCCCTCACCTGTTCCGGGGTGGACGACACGTCCGGCACCCCCATGTACTTCTGCATGTAGCGCGTGGAGAAGAGCTGGATCTGCTGGGCCGCCTCCCTGTAGCCCCAGTCCAGCGCCTCCAGGAAACCGCGATGCCGCCGGTCCAGCCTGCGGGCAGGCGGGTCAAGGTAAGGGGAGGGACGGGACGGGAAGGGTCAGGGACCGAAAGGGTAAGACAGAGAGCGAGAGGGATGCACGGCAAAGCAGGGAGCAGGGGCCAGAGGAGTGTAGGATCTCAACCAGCACCCAACGCGAGCAGGAGGCGGGCCGGCGGTTGGCAAGTCAAACATGGGCGGTTTCAAAAGAGGCCAGTGCATATGTCCCCACAAACGGTATTCCCGCGATGGCATTCATTGCGCCTAAAGGATGGGCATCATGTGCTGGCAGCCGCATTGGATAGCAATCGCGGGGCAGCCAAGCTTTCAATCGTCCTCGAGGGAAATCCCGATGTCGACGAGGACAGGAACGTCATTCGCGCTGCGCACCTGTCCCAGAGGCGCTGCGCCTGCTCCAGGGAGAACCCCAGCGACAGACACGCCGCCTCGAACTCGCTGCGCGTCACCTGCAGGGACGTAGACCGCAAGGCGTGGCACCGGGCCCGGCAGTGGTGATGAACGGTGCTGCCCCGTAAAAGATGTTGAGCTCAACAAACTAAGCGGCGCGCCGGTCGCCTTGCCTGACCCGCTACCACCATTCAATCTCCCGAGAGGTGTGCGCGTCGTGAAACGCGACTGCAACTTCACTTTCCCCGCCGAAATGAGAACTGCGGTGACCATTACGTGTCCCGCGAGTTCCCTCTCTTCCCCATGCCGTCCACACCCGCACACGCACCCGTACCCGCAGCACGCACTGGCGCACCCCGGCCTCCGTCGCACCTTTCCGTTCTTGTCGCTGTCCAGCTCATTGAAGACCATCAGCGCATGACCCCGTGTGGCCTTGAACGCCGCCACCTGCGCCTGGTGGGAGCGGGGCGACGGAACACCCAGCGGCACCTGCAGCGGGGCGAGCGGACGGGCAGGCGGTGGACGCCAGTGGGCGAGTGAGCAGCACAACCCAAAACGCCTCCATTACGATCCCGGCAGTCAGGGTCATGTGGGGCGCCCGATACCGCTTCGGGAGAAGGGCTGTGGCCAGATGGCGGCCCCAAGTCAGATGCGAAGGCCCGCTGGTGTACACGGCACATGCCGGCGGTGCGAGAGGTTTATCCGGCTCTGCTTAGAGGTCCGAATCGAAGTCCAAACCGTAGCCGCGGCCGCAGCCGCAGTCCTAGACGCCCTCGCCCATCATCGTCGGGGGGGGTCCCCCCCCAGAGGGTGGCCGCTCTTCACTGCGTACTCGGCTTGGTCAACCGTGCGGCTGACTGGCAGTGCGCAGTGCATAGCCAGGACCCCCTGCTGCTGCCCATCCAAGCGCCCTGCACCCGCCTCTGAGTGCGGCGCGCAGGTGGGGTTCCAGATCGCAGCCTTTCGAACCCTATCCCACTGTAGTGCGGGAGCTCCTGGGGGGCCTTCGGTCGAGTAGGCGGCTGAGGGCCGCGCCTCGGCGTCGCGGCGGAACCCATCACCGGCACCAGCATCACCACCGCCATCACTGCGACCCCCATACCTTCTCAGTCCCCACACACATACATGACCATTGCCGCTACCGCAATATCACAGCCTCCGCCCCGGCCTGTCCTGTCGAATGCAGTTCAAGAAGACGTGAGTCACCTGAATGACGGTGCCCGGCGGCCGCATCGACGACTGCATCCCAGTCGCCGGCCGCTCACTGTCCCGCAGGTTCTCTGCCGGCACGTTGATCCCCAGGGTGCTAGCCACCTTGGCCGTGCTGGGCAACGTCGCCGCCGCGGCGGCGGTGGCTGCAGCGGCATGACGGCTGGGCGACGCTGCCGCCGGCTGCGCCGGAGGCGGCGTCACGCGTCCGCTCGACGGCGGTGACTGCCGTGCCACACCTCCGCCACCCCCTCCCCCGCCGCCGCCCTCTCCCTGCTCTGCCGCCGTCGGTTGTTCAGTCGGTGAGGGGGCCCGTCTTTGGTCGAGGTCCCCGACAGCGTCGTTGATGTGGGTCTGCGCGATGGCCAGGAGGCTGTTGGCGGTTGCTGAGTCGAGGGAGGCCCCCAGGCGGGAGAATCGCGGCATGGGGGTGCGGCGCCGGGGCTTGCTGGGCTGCGGCGTGAGGGGCGCCTCAGGGTAAGGAGCGATCGGAGCCGCACCGCTGGTGCTGAGGCTCAGGCCGCTGTTGGCGCGGTGGCGAGGGTCCTGAGGTCCGGGCCGCAAGGAATTGGAGCGGAAGGCGAGGCAGGGGGTTTTCAAGAAAAGTGAAGCAAAGCAAGGCAGTGGTGACAGGGGGAAGAGGATGGCGGTCAGCGCGCAGCGTGGGCCTGGGTGCCGCAGCAAGAGCAATATCCAGCGCGTGCACGAACCCCCTCGTCGTCGTCGTTCATAGGTGTCCTTCTTGACGTCCTTCTCGATGTCAGTTTCGATGCCGCTTGGCAGCGACCAAATGCACGCCATGGCTGTCAAGTGTCATGGTGGACAAGCCCCGTCCAGGTCCGCGTCGCCTAGTAGCAGACCAGCACCGCTCGTTCGTTGGCATGGGCTCCTACCCTCGGCCGTGCAGACGTTCCCATCCCCGTGCTGTACTTGCCCTCCACCATCTCCCCGGCCCCGCCGGCTTGTTATCCGCTTCATACCCCCGCCCCGCTACCGTCCATCCTTAGACAGGGCCCGGCAGTCTATCCACACTGTAACGGTACTACTACTACTACTGCTACCGTCCATCTCCCTCGCTGCCGCCTATCACAACGGGGCATGGCTCCCACCGCCAGCTCAATACAGCCCGCGCCGCGGCAGTGCTCACCGGCGCCCGTGAGAAGGTCAGGAAGCCGGACGTCCGCGGGCGAAAGCTGGACCTCGACGTCCCGCTGCTAGGGCTGCTCAAACCCGACTGCGCTAGAGAGCCGCCCACCTGCACGCTGCCATCGTTCCTGAAGAGCGATGAGAGAAGGCAGGATGGGGGGTCGGTGGGTTCAGCATACACCCACGCGCTGGGACTGGACGAGGAAGGAAGTATGCGTCACCGAAGCGAGTTGCGCACCGAAGATCCGCGGCGCGGTGCCCGGTGCCCCTCAGTCCCCGGAGCCGGCTGCCTTGCACCCATCACAATCACAATCACCACGTACCAGCCAACTGAAAAGCCGCCTTTCTCCAGGGATTCGGCGACAGGCTCAAAGTATGCCGGCTGGAGCTTGCGCCGTTCTGTCCAGGGCTCCGTCGTACGAGGTTAAAACCGCATCAGTCCATCTTAGTGAAGGCACTATGATGGACATAATCATGGTCCTCACCTATCAGCGGTGATATGGGTGGCAGGACGGGAGGTGCACCATCCAGCTTTCGCGAGAGGCTAGCGGTGCTGCTGGCCATGCCTGCTTCTTGCCCTGATCAGCGCCTTAGTTATTTACAATTATCCTAGCCAGTACCTAACAGGTGTAACATGGCTCCCGCAAATATGCTGATAAGAACAGCCGGACCTCGAAGGATTGTGTGCTGGCCCAAAGCTGACAAAACACAGGTTTGCAGCTCTATGATTAACAGCGAGCGAGGACTTGTTTATTGTATCCTACGGAGCTAAAAATTCTAACCAAAATTTCTCTGCTGGTTCTTAAGTGAGGCTTCGCAAGTGTTGCATGGACGGGTAGACAAATGAAGATCTGGGAAAGATATGTAACCTAGTTGACTTCAAATGAGCGACTTTTGGGTTCAGTGTCTAAGGTGGCGTTGCCGTACGGATGCCATACCTGAGTTCGTCAATGTTTGTTTTTACTTCTAGCCCAACCTGGCTCTAAGTTCAAATCTGCGTCTTATCTATTGCACAAATCCCAACCGTCCTGCCCTGCGCCCTGGTGCCTGCCATCTATCCACATTCCTTCGCCCTGTAGTTCGCCAAGAAGCAGTCTTCTACTGTAACACACCAAGTTGGGTTGCACCGATGTGCGCGGTTTCGTAATTTCCGGAGGGCCGGAACGTAAGCAAGCCGTTTCGGGTACAAAAGTGTGTCACCACCCTGCATTTCAGGAGATAATCAGTATTGTTTGCCTTCGTACACAGCACGTACCGGCCAACTGGCCCTCAGTCTTCTGCCTCACGGCCCCTCTTTCTCCAGAGGGGTCCCCACACCCACACGCATGCCAGCCCTCCTGGGCATCAGTTCAATCAACCCTCATCACCACCACCAGCTCCAGCTCCAGCTCACGGTCGCCGACCGGACCGGACCAGTTCCGGCCGCCCTGCCGCCCTGCGTCCAGGGCCTCATCCGCAGTCTACCGCAACACCGTCCTCCTTCCGAATGTGCGCCCCCGCCATCGCGTTACACGGTCAGCGCTTGCGGGGCGCCCACCCCGGACACCGGCCCACATGCCCCGGGCCTCACGGCGAGTCTTCGCATCCCACCTGGCCACCCACCACTTATGCGGCCGGGCTTCACGACCAAGGGACGTTCCACATGTAGTGCCTAGTGCCTGACTGTACCTGATTGTTACCCCCCTCTCGCCGTCTCATGCCCCTGGCAGGAGGGGGCAGCCACCTCTCTCCGCCCCTCCGTGGGCCCCCACCCCCAATCCGACTGCGGAGACCGTTATTCTCCCACCAGGTGCAACCCACCACCCCCCCTCGGCGAGGAGCTCACCGCATCCTGCAGCACCCGCCTGGCAGCAACAGACCTGACCAGTGCAAGCAGCGCCCTCCTCGCACCCAACCCAACGGTCCCCAGCCCACCCCAGCTTACCAGGTCACCCCCCCCAGTGCACCCTACCCACCCGCCTAACGGGTGCCCCCCAGGAGTCACCCGGGTTCGTTCCTCGGGTTTATTTATTTTTCTCAATTTAACCCCCAGGAGTCACCCGGACCCTACCCCGGAAGCAACCACGCCATTAACCCCCACTTCGACACCACCACCACTACCACCGCCACTCCGGGCTGGGTTTGGAAACTTCATATTCAACCCCTAGCCCACCACCACCACCGCCAGACTGATAAACTCCCGCCCAACCTCCCGCGCATCAGTACTTCTTCCCAGCCACCCTGGGCCGCTTGCCACCGCCGCCGCCGCCGCGGCCGCCACCGCGGCCGCCCCCGCCTCGCCCCCCGCCCCCCCGGCCGCCGCCCGGCCCCGCCGGCCCGCCCTCGTCGTCCCCGTCCTCGCCCTTCCGCTTGCCCTTCTTGCCCGCGTCCGCCTCCTTCATCTGCATGGTGGCCAGCCGCTGCGCGTCACTGACCCGCTCAAGCAGCAGCAGCACCTCCTCACGTTCCGCGGCGAACTGCTCCATCTTCACACCTGGGGGCAGCAACAGGCAGTTGGGTGGGGCGGAATGGGGCACGAGGTGGGGTGGGGTCACCCACCGGTCACGAACACGTCACCCGACTCCATGTGGCGCCCAGACTAACAGCCATCCGGAAGGGGAAGGAACGGAAGGGACCGAAAGCCACGGTCCGACCCTAAACGCCAAAGCTGGAAGAAGGCCGGACAAGGGGGTGCGACTGGGGCGGCTGTCTTACTGGTGGGCCAGCAGGAGACACGATGGCGGCAACACGATGGAGGCGGGCGCCGGAGTGGCACGCTCACGTCCGGCCCCGGCCTGGGATGGGTGCGACCCCCTGTACCCGGGTCCTCAGGTCGTTCGCTATCGCAGCTGACCAACCCACCCAAGGGAGAGCCGCTGGGGACGAGGAGGGGGAGGGGGAAAAATTGAAAAAAGAAATAAACCCGAAAAAACGAGCCCGAGGGGGAGGCGGAGGGTGGCAGCCCGCCACCGGGGCGGCCGAGGCCCCCTCACATCAGTCAAGACAGCACCAACAGGGCCCCCCACAACCCCCGGGTCCCATCCGGCCCGCGGTCTCCCGACCCCCGTATCTTACCGGTGAGGTGCTCTATCTTTTGGAACAGCTCCACGTCGTACTGCGTGGCGATGGTTACGGAGCGACCGGAGCGGCCGGCACGGGCTGTACGACCCACGCGGTGGATGTAGTCCTTGGAATTCTGTGGAAGAGGGGGTTTTGTGGAGGAAGGGGATTGTGGAGGAAGGGGATTGTGGAGGAAGGGGATTGTGGAGGAAGGAGATTGTGGAGGAAGGGTTTTGTGGAGGAAGGGGATTGTGGAGGAAGGGGATTGTGGAGGAAGGGGATTGTGGAGGAAGGGGATTGTGGAGGAGGGCGATTGTGGAGGAAGGGGATTGCGGGAGAGGAGGGGGGCCGAGCAGGGGACCGTCCGGCGGGCAGGCGGGTGGGTTTGTGGGTGGGCGATTGGGTGGTGGTTCCTGGGCACTGTGCATCCAGGGTCTATGTAGTTCAGAGCTCTTGCTCGCACCCCGAGGCATGCACGTGCGGCACGCCCCTGGCTCCCCCCTGAGCCTCCATCCCTTGCGAGGCCCCCGCCCGCCCTTCCTTCCCTCCCCCCTCCCAACTTGGTGGGAGCCCCCCCCCTTGGTGGGAGCCCCCCCCCCCCGCCCGCCCTCACTTGCGGCACATCGTAGTTGATGACCACGTCCACCGAGGGGATGTCCAGACCGCGAGACGCCACGTCGGTGGCCACCAGCACGTTGCGCTCGCCGCTCTTGAACTTGTTGAGGGCGCCCAGGCGCTTGGGCTGGCTCATCTGGCCGTGGATGGGCACCGCTCCGAAACCCAGGTTCCGGAGCATCAGCGCGATGCGGCGGGTGGACTCGCAGGTGCGCGTGAAGATCTGGTCCAGGGTGGGACGATGGAGGAGTCCGTCCAGGGAGGGCCGATGGAGGGACGAAAGGGGGGAGGGCGACACGCTTCGTGCCATCGCAGTGGAGAAGCGAGCAGGCAAGGGGGGAGGGAGCTGTGGGCCCATTCCGACGTCCCGCCCGCCACCACCACCGCCACCACCACCACCGCCACCGCCTCCCCACTCTCCTCCTCTACCTTTCCCCTGCCACCCTTGCACCAAGGCCGCAATGACTACTCCGCTGCCACACAATCCGCCGCCCCCGGGCCCCGCCCGCCCGTCCGCCCGCCCGCCAGCCCGGCAGTATCCGGCTATCCGCCCGCCCCTGTGCCCACCATGAAGGTGGAGCCGCTGAGCTCATTAATGACGTAGGTCAGGTAGCAGTCCTTGTACTTGGCGGGCACGAAGACGTACTGCTGCCGCAGCGTCTCCACGGTCGAGTACTTGGCCGCCACCTCCACCTTGACCGGCCGCACCAGGCAGGCCCGCTGCAGCTTCTGGACCTTGCTGGTCATGGTGGCGGAGAACAGCTGGGTGCGCCGCTCGCGGGGGATAACCTGGAGAGCGCCCCGTTCAGGGGGAGCGGGGGGAGCGGCACGGATAGGGGGGGTGTCTGAACTTAGGCCAATGGACCCGTTTGGAGGGGAGTGTAATGTGTAAGAGATTCGAGCCCGGGGGAGTGTGTGCGTGTGCTAGAAGACTGAACCGCGAGGCTGGAAGCCAACGGTGAATCTGTGTGTGTGTGTTATCAAGGAGAAAAGCTGAGCCGCGAATGTGTGTGTGTGTGCTGGGTCGTGAGAAAAGGCGGCTGCGCGCGGGCGGAGGGGAGGAGGGCACGTGAGCAGCGGGCGAGCGGGCGCTGAGTTGAGGGCGGTGTGCGTGGCAGGGCGGCGGTGGGTGGTGGCGCTGGTGCTGGTGCTGGTGGTCAGGGGGTGGGACGGTGGGTGAGCTCCGCCCCTTGTCCCCACCTTGAGAGGATCCGGCCAATCTCACCTTGAGGATCTGATCTATCTCTTGTTCGAAATCCATGTCCAGCAGCTTATCCGCCTCATCCAGCACCAGGTGCTTCAGCTGCTTCAAGTTGAAGCCCTGCAGCGGGGTGGGGCGGGGGCGGGGGCCGAGCGGGGCGGGGCCGGAGCGGGGAGCCGGGTGGGGCGTTCGGAGCCGCCGGGAGCTTCGAAGGCATATGAGCATTTATAACAGAACTCTCACCTCAGCCCCGCCCTCGCCGCGCGTTTCTCACGACTCTCCGCCGCCCCCCCATGCCCCCAACACCTTTGTGGCCCACCTTGGTGTTCGAGAGGTGGTCCACCACGCGACCGGGAGTCCCCACCAGGATGTGGGGCCGCTTGGCCAGCGCTATGGCCTGGGCCATCATGTCGATCCCGCCCACCAGCACCGCGCACTTGACGCCGATGCCGCTGCCCAGCGCCTCAACCTGTGCGCCGGAGTGAGGAGGGATGCAGCGACGGGTTTGGGTGGGAAGGTATAAGGAGTTGAAAAGACCATGTTTGAACTGAGCTGACGTGAGGGAGGGAGGGTGGGTGGGGGCGCGCAGGCCGGCTCACGGACTGCTCGCGCCGGCGGTGGAGGAGCCGGGTACCCCGGGGTTCTGGGCGGGGCCGGTGCGGGTGGCAGGTTGGTGGCGGGGGTGGCGGCTCCGACCCCAGCCCGACCACAGCCACGTTGCATTCACCACGGGGGGCCGCCACCCCAAGGGCGCCACCCCAGGGGGCCATCACGGGGGGCCGCCCGGGGAGCGGAAGCAACCACAGCCGCGCGGGGCGGTGCGGGCACAACGGGGCCGACGCCACAGCTCCAGGTGCGGCCACCTCCCCCATCGATCCCCACCCCCTGCAGGTGAACCCGTGCAGGTGAACTCGTGCAGGGGGATGTGCAAAGTGTTGTGTACATGTCTGCTGGTTCCCATCAGTACTCGCCTTTCCCCGAGGTTTGGTCATTTGAACCGGGGAGGGCCCCACCTGCTCAGCAATCTGGATGGCCAGCTCGCGTGTGGGACTGAGGATGAGCGCAAAGTGCTCCTGGGGCCGGTCCATGAGGGCCTGCAGGATGGGCAGCGAGAAGGCGCCCGTCTTGCCGCTGCCGGTCTGGGCGAGACCGATGACGTCCTCCCCTTGGGGGCGGGAGGGAGGGGAGGGAGGCGGAGGGAGGGGAGGCGGAGAGAGGGTGACGGGGCAGAGAGGGGGAAGGGGAATCAGGATGAGAGGAACGGAGGGAGGGCGGTGGACCGGGGTGAAGGGGGGAGGGTGCGGCTGGGTGGGGTAGGACGGGGACCCAGGAAATGCGTGCGTGGGTGCCGTGCTGGGTGGGCTGGGGGCTCCGGACGTGCGGCTTCGGAGCGGAGGAGGTCTAGGCGCAGACGTCTACCGGCTGCAGCGCTACACATGGACCCCCCTCGGGACCACCCCGGCTATTACACACCCCCCCCGCTGATGTACACCCGTTGCCACCGCGCCAGGGCAACGGGGCCATACCGCACCAGCGCACCACTGCCCAACAACGTGCCTACACCGGATCGATGCCACCGCCTGTCCCCGCTCCCGGGATTCCGACACACGGGTGTGGCTATTGGTGGTGGGCCAAGGGCCCTGGGTGAGCGGCCCTCGGCTGGGGAGCCGGTGCCGCCGCCTCTTAACCCGCCGGGCACCGTGGGGGATGCGTGTCCGTCCGTCAGTCAGTCAGTCGGGCACTTTGGGATGTCGGCCCACGGCTGCGTGCCGGGTGTTAGTTAGGCAGGAAACTCAGCGTGCTGCCCGACCTCCCCACAAAGTCACAACCGTTCTAAATAACTTGGTGGGGGCTGCGGCGGCGGCTAAAGGGCGCGACGGTTCCGGAGCTGACGGGTGCTCCGGGTCCCCGAACGGGTGCCATCTGAGGGGCAGGGGTGCTCGGATGCCCCACCAGAACACGCGGGTGGAGGAGCGCTGGGGGGAGCGTGCGACCCGGGCGGTGTGAGGACTCGTCCGCTGCTGTGGTTCGATGAGCGCAGAGTGCAACGGCGGCGACAAAACCCTGGCACCCGTCGCACCTTGCAGCAGGTGCGGTATGGCTTGTTCCTGGATGTTGCTTGGTGATTTCCAGCCGAGACCAGCCGCCGCCTCCGCAAGCTGTGTGCAGATGCCCAGCTTCTCGAAGGCGGCTATTGCTGCAGCTCTTTCGGCATCCGTAAGTTTATCGGGGCCCCCCATGGTGTTGCACTTATATTTCTATTGTCTTTGGAATAAGCTCTTGGTTTTGTTGTTCAACCGCCTCGCGACTTTTCCAGTTCTCGAGTTAACGGATACTGATGTGAACCAGCTCTGGAATTTTGAGCTTGCGTTGTTACATAGCAGCGAAACGCAGACTCACGATTTTAAGACCCAGTTGGCGGCATTCAATGCAAGAGTGCAATTGTCATGCCTTCCGTTTTCCGTTGCCGACGCCACACTGTACAGCGTAATTTTCAAGTATCTATGGCCATAGTATCTTGAGAATGCTTTCATGTAATGACAATGCGCCCTTGTTAGCGTTGACTGGAAGCCTCTTTGAGGTCGCGTTCGAGACTACGACGGCGCAGTTGCACAAATTGTGACGGCAATACATACAATTGTATCGTGGAGTTAATATTACTCTTATGCAAATACTCAGTTGAACAAAAAGGGATACACCTGACGCATGCGTGTGTGGTTGGAGTTCAACCCCGAAAGGAAGAGGACCCGTGCCCGGGACCCGTGCCCCCTGCCCACCTCGTCTTCCATTCGGCATCTCTTGAGGCCGCGACTTGCTGCACCATGTCTTTGAAACGTTGACCGGCCAGCCGCCCGGGCTCCGAACCTGCTCTGCCGAGCAATGCGCTGCCGGCCGGTCCCGACAGCGGGCTCCGTAGCGGCCGCTGTCAGGCTCGATGGCCCGGTGGGGCCTCCACAACTTCCATTTCGCGCAGTGGCCCCACTCGTAGCACCCGCGGCAGCCGCAAGCCCGCCGCACCCACGGTGCTGTGTTGACGGAAGCAGCCTTCGCAGATGCGGCCGGCCACGCGGCCGGATCCCAGGCATGACTGCGGCCCTGGCTGTGCGCACGGCGGCGGCAGACGCGGCACAGCCTGATTCCGGCCCGGGTACCGAGGCGGCGGCGGCCCCTGCACCGGCAAGCCTGCACAGCCGGTGGCGGCGACCCCGGGAACCGCCGCCGCCGCCGCCGCCACCAGTGGATCAGCTTCAGCTGGATATATTGACTGAAAGCGGACGTAGAGGCGGAGGCGGTGACGGCGCGCAAGGCGACACCCGCCAGCTCCCCGGGGGCGATGACGATGCGACGGAGGCGGAGCTGGAACGGCTCCGGAGCCACCACGGCGCCTCCAGCAGCGGCCGCCCCTGGAGCGCGGACCAGCAGCCGGCCCAGCGGGGTGCGGCAGCTCGGACCGGAGGCCGTGACAGCAGCAATATCAGCGGCAGTAGTCGACGTAGTAGGCGCAATAGCAATAGCAGCAGCAGCGGCAGTAGCCGAACACGAGCAGGCGCGGGCCGCAGTGCGGGTGGCACCTACGGGCCACCCACTGCCCCAGGTGGCCAAAATGACGGTGCCCTCGATGCAGCGCACTCGGGTGCCTCTGCTGGCGCTGATTCTGTCGGCGCGGCTGCCGCGGCGGCGCCGCGGGAGCCGGCGCGGGGCGCCGCTGCGGCAGCGCCTCCTGACCGACTGCTGCGGCCGCTGCTGCCGCCGGGGGACCCCCCCTCGGATGGACCCCACCAGGGGGTGCAGCAGCAGCCGATCTCGCGCCCGCAGCAGCCGCCTCTAGCAGCTGATGCGGATCTGCAGTTGCAGACGGGGACACCCCTGGAGTCCGAGACTGAGACCGAGTCCGAGTCAGGACGGCAACAGCGACAGCCCCTGGTGCATCTGCAGCCCAAACCGCAGCAACGTAAACCTCAGCACCAGGAGCACCAGGAGGGCGATGCCGTCCCGCCCGGAGACCGACGGGCTGGCGGACCCGCACAGCCACAGCCGCAGTCGCAGCGCCGGCCCGGTCGGCAGATGCGGCCGGCGGCAGACGGGGCACGGCAGCCCGGGGGTGAGGCCGCACCGGCGCAGCCGCCGTACACCGTGGGCTCGCGCTCCCTGGACTGGGAGCTGGCGCAGGTGAGGCAGGCGGAGCAGCACTACGCGCTGCTGGAGCAGCTGATGTCTCGACCGCTGGGGGCGGCACCCGAGCCGCCTCCGCTGCGGGGGCCGGGTGGGGACCCGGAGAGGGGCCCGGAGGGCGGGTTGCCGGCAGGGGGCGCCGGGGAGGCGGCAGCAGGAGGGGGTGCGTCAGCCGCGGCACCCGCGGTGAAACGCGCGGCGGGGAGAGACCAGGAGGGGTCAGCGTCTCCGAAACCAGATGCGGTGGCGGCGGCGACGGCGGTAGCGGCAGCGGCGGCGGCGGCGGCGGGCGCAACCGCGGTGGTTGGGCGCATTCAGGGGAGCAGCACTAAGGGGTCACGTAGAAAAAAGGACAGGCGAAGCACGGCGGCCGCGGCGGCGGCGGCGGCGGCGGCTGCTAACACGACTGACGCTGCATTGACCCACGGGACGGGGGGCGCCGGCCGCGTGGATCCGCGGGTGACGGCAGCGGAGGAAGCGGCGAAGGCCCGTCCATCGCCGGCGACGGGCGGGCGCGAAAAGCGGAGGAGCCCGGATCCAGGGCGTGGCGCTCCCGCAGATCTGGATCCGGATCGGGGGCCGGGCCGGCGGGGCCTGCCGCGGCAGGTCCACCTTCGTGTCGTACATGACGAGCGCTACGGAGCGGCGCCGGAGGTGGGTTACCTTGTCACCCCCCCCCCGTAGCAACGCCGCGTCACTCGCGCTCCGGTTTGCTGAGCCTGCACATCACTCTCCCAATGTTGGCCGCGGGCTGAGCGGCCTGCATCTCCCGCCACATCACACCATCCTACCTCGGCTGTCGCCGTTGGCTGTCACCGATGACCCGCGGGGTCCGCTGTAACATCCTTAATGTAATAATCCTACCTGGCCCCCTCAACGCTCCCCTTGCACTCCGAAATCTCCGACCCAGCACCCGGGTACCTGGCACAGATTCCGCTAAAGTACAGTCTCTACCTACCTACCTAACTAACTAACTACCTAACTACCTAACTACCTCTACCTACCTACCTACCTACCCCTACCACCCCCCACATCCCCGATTTGTTCGGGCGCGCCTTCTGGTATCCCCACGCACCCTTCCACCCTTGGCGCCCCGCCCCTCCGCCCCGCCCGTCCGCCCCGCCCCGCTCCTCCGCCCCTCCGCCCCGCCCCGCTCCTCCGCCCCGCCCGCTCCTCCGCCCCGCCCCGCTCCTCCGCCCCGCCCCGCTCCTCCGCCCCGCCCCGCTCCTCCGCCCCGCCCCTCCGCCCCGCCGCAGGGCCTTACGGATGCGCGCGCGGTGGAGCTGACGGTTAACATCCGAATGGCGGCCACCCTAGAGCAGCTGCGGGACATCCTGGACTGCCACGGGGACGTCTTCAACGCCATCAACATCACGGCCTTCGCGGCGCGGCTGGCGCAGCTGGCGGCGCCGTGGGGGCGCGGCGACGGCGCTGCGGGGGGGTTGGCGGACCCGGGGGAGGAGGCGGAGGCGGAGGAGGACGGCCTGGACCCGGACCCGGGACTCGCCCGCGCGGGGGCGGGCGCGGGGCCGAGGGTTGCACGGACCACAGAGGCGGATGAGGAGGAGGAAGACATGGAGGTGTTCGGGCTCGGGGCTGAATGGCAGGAGGAGGAGGACGTCCTGCAGCAGAAGCAGAAGCAGCTTAAGCAGCTGCTTGGGGAGGAGGAGGCGGCGGCGGCGGCGGAGGAGGGCAGGGGGTCACCGGGGCAAGGCGGCCCTCGGGCGGCCCTCACCGCCGCGCAGCTGGCGGAGCGCCTGGGCGACCTGATCGAGCGCCGCATCCTGGACATGGATCCCGAGGGTGTCGTAACACTGCTGTACGCGTACGGCAGGCTGTCGTACCGCCACGAGGTGCTGCCCGACCTGGTCTACATCGCGGGCCAGAACATGGAGCTGTACCACAGCCAGGCGGTGGCCAACCTGGTGTGGGCCCTGGCGGGGCTGATGCCGCACTCGGCGGGCTGGGCGGGTCGCGGGTGGTGGGAGGGGCTGTTCCTGTGCACCCAGGACCGGCTGGCGGACTACCCCACGCAGGCGCTGGCCAACATCGTGTGGGGACTCGGTGAGTGAGCCGAGTGTGAAGTCCGACCGACCCACGGGTCCAACCGACCCACGGGTCTTGGGTCGCTGGTGTCTTATAGGGGCCAGAGGGCTGGGTTGGGTCGAGTTGGGTGAGGGAGAGGGAGAGGGTGAGGGCGACAGCGGGTCAGAAGGCGGAGGACGGCTCTTCCGTTGAGCACCTAGCTCTGTGTGTGGAAGCTGCCCGTGAACTCGCCACGCGTGTTCGTTCGCAGGCAAGGCGGGTGTGCGTAACACCGTGGGCGATGGGCGCGGCAGGGGCCTTGACGCGGTTGCGGTGTGGGCCGCTGTGTCCTGTGGGGGTGTGGAGGCTGGACACGCGGCCGGGCCTCCGGCCGGACCCGACTCAGTCGTCACAGTCGCGTCATACCCCTCCAGCTCCTGTGTGTGTGTGTGTGTGTGTGTGTGTGCGGCCCCCGGCGGGGCCCCGCGCTTCAGCCGGGAGCCTGCGGTAGAGCCGCTGCGTGTCCGGCGTCCCTCCCCCCATGGCCCACCCAGGCCCCCGTCTCCCGCCTCCCCCTCTCCTCAATTCCCTGTACCCCCTCCCCCACCCCATTCTCCCTCCCCTCCTCCGCCTCTCTCCACCCCCTCCCCTTCCGCTCGAGCCCATCAGGTCGGCTGCGGCAGCGGCCCCCCCCGGCCTGGCAGCGCGCGCTGTGCTCCGCCACGCTGCGGCGGCTGCACCTCTTCAGCAGCCAGGGCCTGGCGACCTGGGTGCAGGGGGCGGCCAAGCTGGGGATGAGGCCGCCGGAGGAGCTGCTGGAGGAGCTGCGCAGGTGGGCGGGCTGGTGGGTCGGCGCGGGGTGGATCGCCGCGGGAAGGACATCTCACTGTCCTGCGAGCTCGCACTGCTGGCTCTGTTGGCCGGCGTCCCCCTGTTGTCTCTCCGTTGTCTCTCTGTTGTCTCTCCTCGCGTCGGGAGCTGACGGCGGTGGGGGGCTTTGAGGTGCGCCCTCGCTGGTGGGCAGAGGGTGTGTGCCGTACAATTGGCTCCGTGCGCATGTCGGTTGCCGTACGCAGGTACGGCGCCTCGCGCCTGCACGTGTTCAGCGCTCAAGGCCTGGTGCTGTACTTGTGGGGCATGGCCAAGCTGTGCAAGGCCTCGTCGTCGTCGGCGGCGTCATCAGCGGCGTTGGCGGCGGGGGCGTCGACGCCGTCCGCGTCGTTGGCGGCGGCATCGCCGGTGACGTCGGCGGCGGCGGCGGCGGGCCGGTCACAGTTCCAGGTGCGGGGGTGCAGAGGGGTTGCGGCGTTGCGGGGGGGGGAGGAGGTTAGGGAAAAACAGCCCAGACAGGTGCGGGGGTGCCAGCAGGTGGCCGCACGCGATGGGTTGGTCCGTTGGCGGATGGCTGCCCAGCGAGCCGGGGCAGATCGAAAGGAAGGGGGAGACAGGCCTGCTGACCCCCACATTCCGACCCGGCCGAAGCGCCCCCTCCTCTAGAGGGCCCCGGGCGGCGTCGCACCCCCAGCAATGCGCCATTGCGTAGCGTACAGCCCAAACCCAAACCCTGTCGGTCGACACGCCTTCGCCGAGGGCCTGCCGGCCCCGCTGCCACCAACCCCGGCCGCCCCTTTCCCCGCCGCCCCTCGCCCCCCCTCAGGCCCCCGGCCCCACTGCCGCCTGGCTCCGCAGGGCGGTCCTCCCCGAGCTGGCCCGGCGACTGCCCTCCCTGGACCTCCGCCAGCTGGCCACCGCCCTGTACGCCCTGGCGGAGCTGCGCCATCGGCCGCCGTACCGCGGCTGGATGCCGACATACTGGGGGGCCCTGATGCGCCACCTGCAGGGACCGCCCGTCGGGCAGCTGCGGCACCAGCAGCACCAGCAGCAGCACCAGCAGCAGGGCGGGATGTCCGGTTCCTCGGCGGATGCGCCGCCCGACGGGGCTGGAGGACCTCGCGGCCGGGGTGCCGCCGTCAGAGGAGCGGACAGGGACCCGATGGTGGGTCGCCGAGTGGCAGGGGGGGGAGGAGAGGGGGGGAGGGGAGGGGGGAGAGGGGGGAGGAGAGGGGGGAGGAGAGGGGGGCATACACACATACATACATACGGCTCGGTTTCTATTTACACACACATACATCGGGTCTCTGTCCTCTCTCTCCACACATACACACTCACGTATCGCGGAACAGCTTTCGTTTACACACATCGACTGTCGAGCTGAGAGGTCTCCTCTGAACTCGTGGCTCGGCTTCAGTTCTCACTCTCCTACGTCCACTGGATCCGCGCAGGCGCTGTCCAACATACTGCACGCGGCGGCGGAGCTGCGGTTGGAGCTGCCCCCCCAGGTGGCGACGGCGCTGATGGCGGCGGCGGAGGAGGCGCTGCCCCGCTACTCGCCCCAGGTGGGGGACCTCCACCGGGGTGGGCCCCAGGGGGTGGGCACAGTGGCTGACCGGTAGAAAGGGCTCAAGGGGGGTTCCGGGGCCACACCGCGGTAGGGCCGCGGCCCCAAATGGAGCCCTGAGACACACGATTTGCCTGAGAGCTGACAGCCTAGTCGAGGGCGGCGGCGTGCCGTGTGGTGTGCGGCTGCAGCAGAGCGGGCGCGGGATGCGGCGGCGGGATCGTGACGGGAAGGTGGACGTTGACGGCATCCGTGGGGCTTTTCCCCCTCCCTGTTGAACCCCCTCGCCTCGCGTTTTCCCTCCCTCCTCCCGCAGTTTGAACATGTCTACCAATTTCCTATACCCCCCTCTACCTCCTCTCGTTCTTTTCCCTCCCCTCCCTCCTTTCCCTCCCCTCCCCTCCCTTCCTTTCCCTCCCCTCCCCTCCCCTCCTTTCCCTCCCCTCCCTCAGGCTCTGAGCAGTACCGCCTGGTCGCTCCACCGCCTGGGCCTCGCGCCCACCCCCGCCTGGCGGGCGGCCTTCCTGGAGCGGTGCTGGTACGGCATGCCCCGCATGAGCGTCAGCGAGCTGGCGACGATGCTGTACGGCACATCTCGGCTGCTGCCGGGCGCGCCGCCGCCGGGGCGGGAGTGGCTGCTGCGGGCGGAGGCGGAGTGGCTGCAGAATATGGACAGGAGCGGGGTGAGGCGGGGGTACAGGATATTGGTCCCGGGGTCCCCGGATGGTGGGGGGGAAGGATGAGATAGGAAACTGGTAGACAGATTGAAACTGCGCTGCTGAGGGCGGGGGCGGGGGGGGAGCCCTGCGAGGGTGTGGCGAATGGGGGGGCCGCCGGGGGTTTTGCAGGGTTGGAAGGCAAGGCTGCACGGATCGGCCTGCGCGCCCTTCCTTCCGAGGAACCGAGACGCGGGGAGTGGGGCAGCTCCCCCCATGCAACGCTGTCCTGTGTGCCCTGTGTGTCGTCCTCTCCTCTCCCCCGGGCCGGCTGGCAGGCCGGCCCAATCCTCCCCCACGTAACGCAACCCGTACCCTAGGGTCCCGTGACTCCGCGGACTGCTGCCCACCGGTGCGCTTGTTGAGCGCGAAAGCCGGCCGAACCCGCCCGGGGGATGCGTGTGTTTAGATGAGATACCGTGGGTGTGTGGTGTGATGTGGGTGACTGAATGTGCGCATGTGTGTGCACGTGTCTTGGCCCCCTCCCTCGCCCATCGGTCCCCTCGCCCCCACAGCCCGTGGAGCTGTACCGGGGCCTGTCCGCCCTCGCTCGCTGGCAGCACCGACCCGGGGGTCAGTGGCAGGTCGCGCTGCTGCGGCAGCTGTCAGCCAGGCTGCACGACATGCCCACCTTCCAGGTCGGTGGCTGGGTCTGTCTGGGTGGGTGTCTGGGTGGGTGTCTGGGTGGCGGACTGGGTGACCTCCTCGCCTCTGCGCTGTGCCGGATTGGCCCCTCTTCTTGCGAGGGTGGTTTTGCTCTCCAACGACCCTCGCTTCTGCGCTCCGCCGTCGCCTGCCGCCTGCTGCCCCTGGCCCTTCCCCGTTCCACGTACCCATTTCCCCTCCCCCTCTCCCCTCCCGGTGGCCCCCGCAGTACTCCCACTTGGTGTTCTTCCTGGGTGAGCTGGGCTGCCAGCCCGGCCTGCCGCTGCTCAACTCGCTGGTGGGCGGGGCGGTGACGGGTCGGCGGGCCACCCCGGCGGACCTGGCCCAGCTGGTGTGTGGCCTCGCCAGGATGGAGCGGCAGGTAGGGCGGGGACGGGTACGGGGTACGGGGACGAGTACGGGGTACGGGGTACGGGGACGAGTACGGGGTACCGGGTACGGGGACGAGTACGGGGCCAGGGGGGACGAGGGGGACGAGGGGGACGGGGATGGGGCCGTGTACGGGGGACGGATTGGAGCGGGGTTTGCGGAATGGCGCCGTGGAAACTGGCAGCCGGTTAGCGGCTGGGCGGTCGCGTCTGCGGCAGCGGCAGGTCGCGACTCCGTCGCCTGTGCGCGCGAACAAAAGTGGTGTTGGCTTTGTTGACATCCACATCCACATCCAGCACCGGGTCACTGCCCCCCAACTCGCGACTGCTTCTCACTGAGGCGCCCTCGCACCCCACCCGCACCCGCACCCGCACCCGCACCCGCACCCGCACCCGCACCCGCACCCGCACCCGCACCCGCACCCGCACCCGCACCCGCACCCCACCCGCAACCCCCACCCTGCACCCCACCCGCACCCCACCCGCAACCCCCACCCCGCACCCCACCCGCAACCCCCACCCCGCACCCCAACCCCGGCAGGTGAGCCCTCGGCTGTTGGCGCTGCTGCTGACGGAGCTGGAGCCCCTGGCCATCAGCGACGGCGGCTGCAGCAGCAGCAGCAGCAGCAGCAGCAGCAGCGGCGAGGACAGGCGCCCCGGCGGAGACCTGCCGGCGGAGGCGGGCAAGGCACCAATAGCTACAGCAGCAGCAGCAGCAGCAGCAGCAGCAGTAGCAGCAGGAGAAGTGGGAGGTGCGGCCGATGCCGCAGCAGCAGCGGGGCCAGGACCCACGGGTGCGGTCTTGTCCGACTTGCCGCGCCGGGGTGCCAGCAGCCGGATGGAGGCCGCGAGCGCGTCGGCAGCCTCGGACGGCGACGGCGGAAGCCGCCGCCCACAGCGTGGCGGGGTCGTTGGCGCCGGCGGGCGGCTGCCGCCGGGACCGACCTCACCGCCGCGCCGCAGCGCATCCGAGGTGCTGGGCCTGCCGGTCCTGGTCACCACGGTGTGGGCGCTGGCGCGGCTGCGCCACGGTCCCGCCGTCCCATGGGTCGCGGCGGCCGCCGCCGGCCTGGAGCCCGCGGTGGTGGCCCTGCCGCTGCAGCAGCTGGGGATGCTGCTGGAGGCGTGGGGGGAGCTCGGCCCAGGGCATCCGCCGGGGGAGTCGTGGCTGGCGGCGGCGGCAAGGCGGCTGCGCGCGGAGGCGGCGGCGGAGGCGGCCCTGGAGGTGGCGGCGGCGGCGGCGGGTGACCGGGCCGTGGTTTCGGAGGATGGGTCGGTCCGGGAAGTGGGGAGGGACAGGGACGGCCGCAGGGACAGGAGCAGGAGCAGGGATGGGAAGCAGGGGGGTGGTGCGGGTGGGGCTGAGGGAGTTGGGGGTGGGGACGGAGGCGGTGCTGTCGAGAATTGGGAGGGGGATGAGCTGTTCGGGTCGTTGGACGAGCACGCGCGCGCTCAGCTGGGTGAGGTGGTGAGACTGCGGGGGCTGCTCAGGGCAATCCAGGGGCGGCACGGAGGCCGGTGCCCGTTGGGGGCCGGAGGGAGGGCGGAGGGCGGGCGGCACAATATGCGTTGAGCCGCAGGGCAGACGAAGGGACACGACTGACGAATGGCTTGCGTGTCAGGGCAGAGCGCGGTCCTAGCGACCGTTTCAGGGCCCGTCGCCGGGAGCCCCGCAAGCGCAGACTCGACGTGGCTCGGGGCTGTGCGCTAACGCTTCAAAATCGATCGACGCTAGAGTGAAGTCGACTGGTGCGCCCCAGACGCTGTGTCTGTGGGTGCTGCAGTAGTATGCAAGGTCGGCGTGGTGGAGATGCAAGCAGCACACCGGCGTGCATGGACCGTTGGGCGTTACATCCTGACCTCTGCGCTAAGTGGGCACGCTGCATCGGGCGCGCCCCGCGCCTCGGACGGCGTCGCAGACCGCGCCGGCTAACACGGAGCTATAGTATACCCGAAATGAGCGCTAACAAGATAGCAATATCGCGAAATGGTCTTTCCGGGCGGGCACGAGGTGCCGCGACGTCGCTGGCCGCGCGACGATTGAAATGAAGTGTGCGGCTAAGCTTTGAGAATTCCCGCTATGTCGCAATCAGCTCAGCGAGTAGAATTGAGGGCTCAGCAAGAAGGTTTCCCAGAGTCGGTTGCCGGCTCCAGACATTTTGCCGTACCGACATTTTTCCCTTGATGGTATCGGCGAATGGCTGGTCAGAGTATACAAGACATAGAAAAAAGCGCAGTTTCGCCTAGCTTTTGCCTCATAGGTTAACAATTCCACCGCAGTTGTGCAAGGCTTCGCTTCACTTCGCAAACCTCGCGGTAAGCGCTCTTCCATTGCATTTTGGAATGATTCAGCAAGTGTCGACTGCGCTGCAATACGTGGTCTGCAGCTCCGTGGTAGTTTCTCGTAATGGGCCAAGCCTCTAAAGCAAACGCAAGCTAGGCTAGTCGCTAAATGCTTGCAAGCTGAATATGATTTCTGGAAACTTACCTACCAGCTTTGTCCCTTGCACTTCGTAGATTCCTCGTCAATCTCGCTTCGTCTCTTCGGCGCCCCTCGGAGACTTGCTTGCGGGGAAGACGCATAAGTAAGTTGACCGGGCGGACCGCTCGGGGCCTTAGATGGCAGGGGATGGGCTTGCGCGGGGCGGTGCGGACTGCTTGGGGGCCTGGGTGATGGGCTTGCACGGGGCGGGGGCGGAACAGGCGGGGGCCTTAAAAGTGGGAGAGGGCTTGCGTGGGTTGTGTGTGGACGGCGTGGGACCTCCTATTGGGAAATATTTGCTAGTTTTCCTCTGAATACCTTGAAGGCATTGATGGCAGAGGGCCGTGTGGGGGCCTGCTCGGGCTACTTAAGGCATGGGGCCGCGTGGGGGCCTGCTCTGCCTACTTATTAAGGCATAGTAATAGCCCCCGGGCACAGCTGGGGGCTGGCCTCGGGGTGGGTGGGGTGCGTGGGCCTGCTTGGGCTATCAAAGGCTTAGTGATAGGGTCCGGTGTGGCCTTACAAAAGGCTGGGCGGGCCTGGATTCAGCCATGGTGTGCCACATTTTGCCACTCTTACACCTCTGCAACCTTTTCCCGTCTATATGGTAAACTGCAGAATGCGTGCGCGTAAGTGCGGGTACGGATCTGGTGATGCACCGGCACACCTGCCGGGCAGGCAAGTGCGGCCACGTCCTGCTGTCAGGGCGGGTGCGCTGTACACGCGCCCAGCGTGGAACCGCCAGTCAAGCATGGAGCGCAAGCTCAACCAACTCCTCAAGAACCAGGCCGAGATGAAGGAGAACCAGGCCGAGATGAAGAAGAACATCGCGCAGCTGATGACGGACACGGCAGTGAACAAGGCCTTGGTGGCTGTCAATTTAACACCGGCGGCGTCACTGGTGCTGGGGGTTCTGTACTTCGTGTACAACAACTTCTAGACTGTGAAGACAGGCAGGACTTCTTTGTATCTATCAGCGAAGGACAGCCCATCCCCCGCTCAGTCCGAACCCAGAGCGCTTCTTGCTGGGGTTCACCGACCATCATCGAATCCCCGAAACCCTTCACACCTAAAACCCCGTTAACAGGCCCTAAAACCCACCGACACGTCGCCCAAACCCCTCTCTTTGCACCTGACATCCCCCCAAACCCCCCGCACCCCCACCACCCAACCCTTCCTCTTCCTTCTGCCCCTTGAGCCTTGACCCAATTAGGGGTTTTAGGGGTTTAATCCCCTCCTGGAACTGATATACGGTAGAAGGCAGTATCATCGTTACCGTGTGAGTGGGATTCCCGGCCCTGTCTAACGACTGACAATCTCATATTAAATAGTAGTTAGACGCACGTAACCACTCACGGCACCGACGGGGGCTGCATGCCAGCCGGTGACCGTTGCAGCGGCGTGTGTGTGTGTGTGTGTGTATGTGTGGGTGGGGGGGGAGGGCCGTGCCCCCTGCATGTCAGGGCAACACTGTAAGGTTCATTCATTCATTCATTCATGAAGGACACTGCATACACACTCCCAAGGGAGGGATGGGGCCCCTTCACCAGCTTAAGCCCCCCACCAGCAAACCACTATCAGGTCGCCGACCACCTCCCTTGACTACAAACGCATTCAATAACCGTATGCAGTCGATAGAACATATGCAGATGATCGCCGTCCAATGACACAGAGTTTTGTCCGGCTTGTGAAATGCCATCAGCAGCGCCGAACGGCGTTATAGAGCAGATGGAAGGGCGCCAAGGAGGGTTTGGGAATCTTCTAGGGTTACCAGGTGGCGGGTCCAGTCTGCCGCCGTGAATAGCAGACTGACGGGGGGAATAGCCGATTGTTTCGCGATTTCGCTGTCTTGATTGACAAGAAAGGGGGTGGAGCCACGGACTGCGGAGACGACGGGGATCGGTGACTACATGGGTGGGTGGGGCAGGTGGGCTGTGTGGCGAGCCCAGGAGAGCCAGGTGCGGTAGGATGTGCGGGGGACCTCGGGGGGGAGCACTCCACGCTGCAGTTGAGCGTTGCAGTCGACAATGCGGTAGTGGAAGAAGGGGGTCCGCGGAGGTTCCATTCTCAGCGTTTGGGGGTCCGGCCCGCTTGGTGCAGCCCCGACGACGGGGTTAAATTGGAAAAGGAAATACACCCGAAGAAGGGAGCCGGGCGACGGTGTGTGTGTGTGTGTCCCTAGCGCCTGGGATAAAGGATGGTGACTCACATCAGTGGGCACGTAAATCGTTACAACCCGTAGTCCCGTACATTCCGCAGTGCCGTACGTTTCGCTGCGCCCACCCACCGTCTGCCAGGTCCCCCCGTCTGCTGTTGTGCCTCAAGCCACAAAACAACTACGCACAGGAGATGCGGCTCCGAAACCTACTCCACCGCAACCCCCATTTAAGAATCCCAATCGTAAAAGCATAACCACAGAGCCGTGTGAAAGCAGCACGGCTTCACCCTGCATGCCAGATGAAAAGGCACGGCGGCCTACAACCCCACCCGCCCCACCCATGCAACCCCGCCTGCCCTCCCCCCGTCCACCCAAACCTCCTCAAGAGGGAGTTATGATGATCCATCCATCCTGGGGGACCCCAAACGTACGCTACTGCCCTGCCAGGCGCTGCGCCGCTCCCCCCCTGCGCATCCGCACCCGCCTACGACAGCGACCGCGGCCGGCCCTGCCCACCAAGCTGGATCGCCCAAACGCAAACCCAAACCACAAACGCCCCAATCAACTCGCCTGTCGCACCACCACCACCACCACCACCAGTATCACAGCCAGGAAGAAGAGGACGAAGAGGAGGAGGAGACTGCGCACGCGCTCGTTCCTTCATCAGGACTGCAATCACCCAGCACCAGCACCAGCGCCGCCAGCGGCCATCACGTGCATCCGGATCCTCCTCAAGCACCCCGCCATATTACACCCTTCCCCATACACACACATACACATACTCACACACATTGGAAACGGGCGGGTTCCTCGCCAAACCCACATCTACAAACTCCTGCGCCAGCCACCCACATGACGCACTCCACTGCGCGGGATCGACGCGGTGGCGAGTGCGGGGGAGGGGGAGGGCGGCCGACGACGGTCCAGGGGGGGCCAAGGAGGACTGACCAAATCCGGCACCGAAAACTCTGCATACTCCACAAACCCGCTTTCTCTTCAGCACTTCTCCAGCCCAGCCCCAGCCCGCGGGATCACGTCACTGTGGGCACTGAGCACATATACAGAAAGAAGCGCACGGATTTGTCATGTCTGCCCGGAAAGCGGCACCGGAACGGGGCACAGGTTCGGCGCAGCGCGGCGCGGCCCGAGTTTCCCACGGCAATGTGGACCGCGCTCAGTGCGGTCCGGACAAGCCCCCGCCGCCCCCACCGCCCTTGACCCCCTCCGACAGCAGCAGCTCCAAGGGCAAGTCGTACTCGCCCCGCATCGCACGGGAGTTCATGATCTGTTCCAGGGCGGCGTCGATGCCGCCGGCGCCGCCGCCGCCGTACCCGACGTCGCCATCGTGGAGGACCCCGCCGCCTCCGCCTCCGCCAGCCGGCCCGTTGCCTCCGCCGCCGTGGCGGACACTGCCGGCCGGCTCGCGCGGGTCGCGCCCGGCGCCTCCGCCACCGGCGCCGCCGCCGTCATCGTACAAGCCGCTCTGCTTGATGACCTACCGAGCGAACGGCGCGAGCACCACCCGCCTTTTTGAGTGCGGGCCCCCGGCGATGGGGTGGGGTGGCGGTCTGGCGGGGTGCTGCCCACACCCGGGGGCCGCATGCACCCCCAGGCCCCACGGCCACCCCGCCCCCCCCCCCCCCGGCGGACGCGAGGAATCCGCTGAGGCGGGCCCTAAGCGCTCCCACTCGCGTTCGCGACGCCGGTCCGTGTCAGGGTAAGCCCAGCCCCTGGAGGTCACACACACACATATGCACAAGAGACGGGTTTCTTCGCTAATCACACAGAAACGATTGTCTTGCTAATCACACGGGAGGCATGTTCAAGGGGTCGGTGACGCGCATGCGGATATCGATTCGCGGATGGGTCCCGCGACCCCCGAGTGCCGGTCACGCTGGCGGGCTGCGATGACGTGGTCGGGTTGACTCGTCATCAGTCACGTCCAAGCAGGCGACGGCCCCCCCTCCCCGATTGCGCAGGACCCGGATGGAGGGCCCTCAAGCCCCCGCCCGCGCTCCCCACCGGTAGGTCACACGGCTGACACCAGCACGGCGGCCTGGACAGCCTCTGAGGCTGCCGTCACACTGAGGCCGGGAGCCCCGCATGTCCGGGCGCCCCCTCCGGCTCCCCCCCAGCCCGCTGCTCACACCTGCAGATGCAGCGGCCCGCCGATGGCCGGGTGCGCCTGGAAGGGGTGCGCCGAGGTGTCCGAGGACTGCGGCTGGGGGGTGGGCAGCATCAGCAGGCCGCCCTGCAGCACGGCGGGAGGGCGGGAGGGGAGCAGACCGGCGGGGTAGCCCGCGTGGGGATTACTACAGCGAGCAGCCCAAACACGCTGAGTGGGGACGAAGGAGTTGATGGCGACAGGTCACAGGCGGGCGAGGGCAGGATGTGACGGGCGGACAGGCGGGGGACAGCCCGTAGCGACGCCCGCATCACGAGGCCCTGGTGGCGGCTCCCTCTCCTCCCCAGCCCCCAGTCCCCCCCTCCCCAGAACCCCCTACCTGCGGGACCCCCTCCTCCCCAGTCCCCACCCCACCCTACCTGCGGGCCCGAGTTGTTGGAGGACAGGAACGGCGACGGCGATATGCCGCCGCTGCCCGCGCCAGCGCCGCCTCCGTAGTGCATCTGCCCGCTGCTGCCGCCGCCGCCCCCGGCGCCCGCACCCCCCGCCATGCCGCCCATCCGGAACTGCGTGCCGCTGCGCTCCCGGGCCGGCATCAGGAAGCTTGCAGCGCCCTGCGGTGCAATTCGGTGCGGTGGGGTGCGTGTGTGCGATGCACGATACGTGCCCTCATGGAGGCCGTCCAGCCGGAGGAGGGCCAAGGCTACCACTACACAGAGCCACACCCACATCCCCCCAAACGCCCAGGAAGGGACGTGGCCCGTGCAGCGCCCCGGTCTCGCGGGGGGTCACGGGTGCAGCGGCCACAGCAAGTCCTCGCCTCCCCCTTCACGCGTCGCGGGTCGGAGGGAGGGCAGTAAAGGCTGGAGGAAGGGCCTGACTCTCAAACCCCAACACACCCTCTGGGCCGACATCTAGGCAATACACCGACCACGCATCCACGCCCGCCCAGAGGGCGCACTCACCCTGCCACCGACTTGGGCCTGAGACATGTTCTGCAGCTGCTCCACCTGCAGCGGGCCAGGACCCGTCGGCGCAGGTGCTCAGACGACATACTTGACACCCAGGGGGACACAGGGGATGGTGGTGCAGGCGGCTGGGCTTACCCTTTCGCCTTTAACGAAACGGTTAACTTTGGGAGCCAGGCCTCCTTTGTAAATCAACAGCCGCCAGCGGACCGACAGTTCACCGGCTACGTGGCAGCATTAGCGCTGGGCAGATCTGTTTCGTTTCGGTGGTTGCGCGCTCAGCCCGTATTTTGGACTTGGCCGCATCGCTGCAGCGATCCTGGCGCAGCAGGTTCTTCACCGGACTTTTGCTCTGGCAGCGGCGCAGCATGAATACGGGATGCCTACCAATGTCCAATACCCCCCCTGCCCCCTCCCCCCCGGGCCAGCCGCCATGCCACCATGGTGGCAGGGGGTGGTAACACCGCCACGCAGCAAGCGAGCAGCGCCTACTCTCTTCGCCAGACGCCCGCTGGGCCGACATGACATCACAACACGTCAACAAGTGTGTGCAACAGGCATCGAGGCCAGCGACACATCTCTCCAGACGCGGACACCGCACAGTCTGGATTGGGGAGGAGGACGCTGCGTAAAGTCCCGCGGACGTCGCCCCTCGGCGGCCCAACACGACTGAGGGGGCTCTCCAGCTCTCTCGGGATCCACCCTCTCCTTGAGGAGAACACCCGCCGCCCCACCGCCACACCCTCATCACCCCACCTGCGCCTGCAAGCTGTTCAACTGCTGCTGCAGGTCCAAATGAGGGTATGTTGCGCCTCCGCCTCCGCCGCCACCTCCACCCGCCCGCCCAAGCGGCGGGTGAGACAGCGACCGCGGTACCTCGCCGTACGCGCTGCCACTGCCACCTCCGCCGCCCAGCTCCGGAACCGCGGGCCGCTTCAGCGGGCGGCTGTGACGGGAGTGCTCCGACATGGCCGGCATGACAGCTAGTCCCGAGCTCTCGCCGACCCATGGGCCGTTGCCGCTGCCGCCCGCGCCGCCGCCCAGCTGCAGTCCCGCGCCGGCAGCGGCGGCTGCGGCCGCCTGCTGGCCGAAGCCGACGGCGCCCGTCCCGACGGAGCCGCCTGCCGGCAGGGGCCCCGGCTCCATGCCGCTGCTGACGTGTGCGCTGCTCTGTGATGCAGTACAACATGTCGTGCAGGGCAAGAATGGTTTGAGGACAGTCAACAAACGAAACGCTACAAATGGTTGTAGAGCAAAGAGACAGGCCCTGCAAAGATAAAAAAACGTTTCCTTAGAATAATAATGTACCGGAAAGAGCTTTCAGGAGGTTCACACAAGTACGTATATCAGGTGCTGACGGGCAGGTCAAGTTTCACTTCGTCAAGTTTCACTTCACCAAAGCAACAACAGCACGACAAAGCAACTGCCGAGGGCAGCGTCCGGCGGACAAACACAAACTCCCGACAGACGGCGGATGGAAGTCCGAACGGCGCATCTGTCCGTCCGTCCGTCCGTCCGGGTCCAACCCGTCCGTCCTTCCGCGCCGCCGCCTGCCTGCCCGCCATGCAACACATTCGCGACTCGACAGTGACCAGGTCCGCAATCCGACACACAAAGACAGGCATACATTCCCCCACAGGTTCACGACCACCCGGTGGTTTTGTGGTGGGTGGCAGCCAACCCCGGAATCTCCCCCACAGGCCACGACGTCAATCCCGTCACATGTCGCCCAAGAGGCACGCGCACCTGCGGCATGCTCATCTGAGATGGCCCGCCGTACGACCCCATGGGCTGCGCGCCGTACGAATGGTGCCGCTGCGGCAGGCTGTACGCGGGCGCCATGTCGGCGCTGTGCGCTCCTCGGTGCGCCGCCGGCCCCGGCCCCAACTGGCCGCTCGGCGCGGCCCCCAGCGCCCCCGGGTGGGAGATCAGGTGTTGCGGGTCGTCCAGGGGGATGGAGGTAGGCACGAAGCCGCTGATGATGCCCTGCGCACCGTGGGGCACACACACACACACACATGCACCAGCCTTTTATTTATTATTGGGCCGGGCATTGGGTATATTCCATACGCACATGGGCAAAGTTTTGGGGCGCTACTCGTGTCCCCCTCGCAAGCCACGCACACCTGTTTCTGCCCGCCGCCTAAGAACACATACATGCACATTAGGCAGACATGCACGAACCGCCGGGGGGGTTTGTTTGTTTGTTTGTTTCTCAGCACAGGCAAACTGAGTCACACGCATACCGATACAGCCATTCGCAGCGACTGCATGTGCCCGATCGACCGACTGCCGACGCGGCCCCAGCAACCCACAACCCCCTTCGCATGCCGTACCGTACCGTGCCGGACGTGCCCCAGCGTCGGGACCATTGGACCTCAAGTGCCCCCTCCTGCAGGGTGCGATGCCTCCTCCTACTCCTCCTCCTCTCTGCATGGGACTCCCCCGATCCACCTCGCACACCCCGTCCCCTACGCGGCCACACCCTGACGGCGACTCCCCCTGTTTGCCATCACGCACCAGAGCGCCCGCTGCACGCATGCCCGTCCCGTGGAACGTTGCCCCTGCCTAGCCCTCCCATGGCCAGCCTTCCCCGCTCCCCTCAGTCCGCTCCCCTACGGACCGCTCCCCTCACTCCGCTCCCCTACGGGCCGTACCCCTCAGTCCGCTCCTCCGGGCCCGCTCCCCTCAGTCCGCTCCCCCCGGGCCGTGTCCCGCCTCCCCCGTACCGTGTCCTGCAGCTCCAGCAGCAGCCTCTCCCGGGCCTGCAGCTCCAACCGGAGGCCGTACACCTCATTCCGCAGCTCCGAGTTCTCCCGCTGCAGCTTCTCCAGCTGGGGGCCGTGCACGCCGAGGGACAGGCTGCCGCCGGGGCCGCCCATGCTGCCGCTGCCGCCCATGCTCATGGGGCCGCCCAGGCCGCTCATAGGGCCCAGACTGACGCCGCAGCTGAGGCTGCCCATGGCGCCCAGCCCGGCGGAGGGCAGCGGGATGGCGTTGATGGGCACACTCGCGGCCGCCTCGGGGTCGATGGCGGCCAGCTTGGTCTTCAGCATCTGCGGCGACGGGTGACGAAGAGGAGGGGGGGGGGTGACGAGGAAAGTGGGGTGACGAGGAAAGTGGGGTGACGAGGACGGGGGGTGACGAGGACGGGGGGTGACGAGGATGGGCCAGCGCGCGCCCGAGGGTTCTGGGATTCTTGGGGTTCTGCCCCACCAGCGGATATGGAGGAGGCAGGGGACACCCAGCAGAGCGAGCGACTCATTTTCTTCAGTACAGACTGGGACTGGGACTGTCCAACCTGACCCATGCGCGCACGATGCACTCGGGGGGGGCCGGACAGTGCAGCGCATATGGCTTCACCATACCCCCAATTTTCTTACTTACATCCCTTATGGCGCCTCTGCGCAGCGCATATGGCTTCACCATACCCCCACCCTCCTCCCACGTACTACATACTATGTGCTACGTACGGCAGGCAAGCAGCCGCGCACGCACCGCGATGCCCCGCTCGCGCTCCTCGCAGAAGCGCCGTACATCCCCCGTGGCGATCCCTCGCACGATCTTGGCGAGCGTGAGGCGGCTCTTGTCCCCGCGCTTGCCCACGCCGCCCAGCAGGGGGCCCAGCAGCTTGCACTCCTCCGCCAGCCGCCGCTCGTCCTCCTTGGTGGTCAGCCGACCGCTGAATCGGCCCTGGAGGTGCGGTCGCCTGCATCCGACACCGCACCAGGGAGGCGGACAAACACCTCAAGGCACACACCTCACATGTCACGCACACCTGTGCTGCCCGCCTTAGAAACCCATACATACACACACACACACACACACAAATCCGCGCCCGGGGACCTTCAATAGGTGGCTGCTCAAGACGGTGCCCCACCAAGTGCGCGTGCGCGTGCCCCCTTGCGCGTTCGTCCATGGGCTCGATTTCCCGCCGCGGTGCAGCCATCAGCCGTTCGTAGGTGTGAGGGGAGAGGACAGAGGTGTGACCCCGCCCGAACTTCATGGTGATTGTGAAGGCACGGGAGGGGACGGGACGGGACTTGGCGCCAGTAGATGTGGCTAGACGCCAGACGCTGCAGTTCCGCCGCCCCTGGGCTCACCTCGTGCGGGACCGCTTGCCGCTGCCCTGGCTGTTGCCCTCCCCGGCGTCCTCCAGCTCGCCCCCCTCCCGATCCTCGTTTTCGTCGTTGACCAAGTCGTCCGGGTCGATGCCCACGGCCCCGACGCTGATGCCCTGCTCTTTAAGCATCATGCTGTTGTCGTACACCTGGGGTGGGCAGAAGAGGTCCTGGGGCGAGTCAGCGGCACCGCCGCCGCCGACTGCGCTGGGCGCTGGGCCGGTGCCGCCGCCGCCGTTGCCGAAGCGGTGCTCTGCGTGCTGAGCGTGCGGCGCCTGCTGTTGTTGCTGCGCCGACGGCTGCGCACCTAGCGCGCTGCGGCTCTCGAAGAGGAAGCTGCCCGCGCCGCTGGGCAGCTGCTGTAGACCTGCGGTGCTGCCCGCTTGGACGCTGTCGGGATACCGCGCCGGCGGACGAAAGTAGTGCTGCGGGTGCTGATCCTGCTGAGCTTGCTGGTGGTGTTGGTGTTGGTGATGGTGAAGGTATTGAGGCTGCTCTGGGGCTCGGTGGAACAGCGGGTGCTGTTGGGAGGGGTTGTTATCTTCGGCACTGGGTCCGGAGCCGAGGGTGATGTGGGTCAGGCTTTGCTCACAGGCCGAATATACTTGCGCCGGCCTTGCACCGCTCAATTCGCCTTGCGTTTGGGACATGGAGGTGCTGGTCAGAGCGCTGCGGCCGGGGAACGGCGGAGGAACAGTTTAGTAGGAGTGTCGTCCTGTCGCGGAACATTGTCAGACTCGCACATATTTTGGCGGGAAGGGGTGCACAATTCCATGTCAAGCTTCGGAATTTATGCTGTGAGGAAACCGGCCGGTGCTGCTGGCAACAAACGTTAGCATGCCAATTGCCGTCTGGCTATCCAACATGAATTCATGGTACTTCAACAGCAATTTTGATACATCTTTTGCTATGTAGACGTTACGCAGCCTTCAGTTTAGGCGTATCTACAGTTCACAAAAGGCGTAAACGCGACGAGTCTGACATGCACGCACCAGGGCGTCGCCTAAAGGTGCGTATGTGGTTTAACTAACAAGCTGTCACAGCATCAATTGCAACGGCGTTTGACGACAGACATGGCCGGACTCCGCAAGACTTATCTATCGACTAACCTGCTGCTCCGCCTACACAGCGGCTAGGCCAATTTGCAGGGACGCTGCCAAGATAAGCTCCTACAATCCTCATTAACCAAGAGCTCAGTATATCCTAAAGAGCCGTCTCGCCGCAGGGGTCAAACAAAGGTG
The DNA here is from genome assembly GCA_003117195.1 of Eudorina sp. 2006-703-Eu-15. Lineage (NCBI taxonomy): Eukaryota > Viridiplantae > Chlorophyta > Chlorophyceae > Chlamydomonadales > Volvocaceae > Eudorina > Eudorina sp. 2006-703-Eu-15. The sequence continues at coordinate 937,728 of BDSI01000044.1, forward strand.
ACGCAGAACTTCTATGTGCAACTGTCTCAAGGACAAAGACACAAATGCTTATAATCTTAACGGAGTGTCGGAAAATAGAGCAAGGTGACACATGTTAGAAGATGTGGACATCGAATGTCCCCGGTGTCATTCCGTCTGCCAAATTTCGTTTACGACAATGCGGTACGACCAGCGCAATGTGCCCCACACCAAGATGCGCAGATACTACTCAAATCGGTTGCAACCTGACTTGTATTTCCAATTTAGCTCCAACACGCCACAGGTGACTGACAGCGTGTGCCACAATTGCAGGTACTCTTAAGTTTTATAGATAGCAATACATTTGAAATCACTGCTGAATCATTGGTGTAGTGACGTGGAGATTCGTGCAGTGTCGCGCCTTAGTTGCGATGCGGATACGTGTAAACCGGCACGTGCATGTACATACAATTGTTACGTAACCTTGTAATGCAATAGGACCTGTGATCTTACGTTACCTGAATGATAATCGGTCTTCGCCACTGCGACTTCACACGGCCAGACAATCCGACAGCACGAACGCGTTACTGACCATGAAGGGCGGTGACCTAAAACGAACGGGTCGGGAAGGAAGGGCATTGAAGCAAGGCATACGGGGATTAGGTACAACCAGGCAGCTACGGTTTTACCGAGGCGAGGACCCGTACCACGGACATAAAGTGCCTAGACGCGGCGAGTCGGGCAACGAAGAACAATCCTCCCGCCAGACACAGCGCGACTCCCCTTTCTACATGTGACACCCCCCTCTCAACGGCCGCAGGGCACCAAAGCAGTGCACCTCGCAGGCCCTTGCTGGTTCTCATCCTCAGTTCCTCACCCCCGCTGTACCCGCCTACGTCGATGGCACAACAAACCAAGTGTGCCATGCTTTGCATTGTTGCATCCAGGGCTGCCATAACCCGCAATCGGTTGCGTCTGCATACGTTGTTCCCGAGGGTACAGGTGCATACGTTGTTCCCGAGAGTACAGGTGACGGATGCTGCTGTCCTGTGCTGTCGTGCTGTGCTGTTGTGATCCTGCTGGGGGCCCTCCACCTGGCCCAAGGAACCCCGCTGCCCATCCATGAGCCTGTGCGGGCCCCGTCGTGGTCGGCACGTGCTCGCCGCTTCGCCCATCCTGATGGTCTGGTGCCGCTGTGCCATGGACCGAGAACGGCAACACCGAAGCCCCGTGAGACCCGGAGATAGCACACGGCACCTCGCAGCGCCAACAACTTCGCAACCCGGCTACCCGGGGTATTGCACCGCAGCCAACTCGCTGTTTTGCCTTTGTCCTGACTTTTGCAAAAAGACCAAAGGCTCTGCGTAAGTAGTCCGGCCGGAGCGGTTGCCTCCAGATCTGGGCACCATAACTCCATCAGCCCACGGGCTCCCTGCCCGGGAACCCGGACTGCCCGCCGAAGACCGGACAAAGGAAAACCCGTAAACCCGCCAGCCCACGAGCCTGGGCGTACGCCAGGTGGTGCCACTAGCCTCGATGATAATAATTATTACGCCCAAGGAGCCGCACGCAGGACCGGGCTCCATGGTGTACCGTACCTAAGCTCCGATCACAAAGACAGCCGCCAGCTGCGACCAAACCTGCCAACGACACGCACCACAGCACACAAGATATAGCCCTGCAACATGCACATCCCTCTATCCTAACTTTCCACCCTACTCTTCTGCAAGGCCTACGACGGCGGAAAGCCCGACCGCCAATGTGTCCTTCGCCACCCAATCCAAATGCGCCCGCGCGCATAAACTCTGCCTATCCACACCTTGGGCCGCGTTCGCCGGTGTGGGCTGGATACTTGGAAAAGCTACCATGCGACCACCGCTCTCCGACGGCGTATAGGACCACACTTTTACCTAGCGACAGACCCACAATTGTAAAGGAGTCCCAGTTGACCCGTGTGTGCACCGCAACCTACTGAAAACTCCTAACCGCTACTTGTGGCGGGGCCCCGAGGAGGCTCTGTAAACTGAATCGCTACCTGGGATCCACGGGGTGCCAAAATACAGTGTCACGGGCAGAGAGCTGTGCCCCGCTGCCCTGCCACGCGCGGGAGGAGGCCACCTCTAGGGCCAATCCACCCGGTCACCTAGGGGGTGGTGGGGTGGGGAGACCCCTGCGGACCCCGACCCCGACCCCAGGTGCAATCATGCGTCATGCGAACGCGCCACGGAGCTGTGCGGCCGCACCGCGCAGTCGCACACGGGCCACCGCCTGGCATGGCTCGCGACGATCATTTCTCAACATGCTGAGTTCTGGGGCACAACAACGATCCCCTTCTTATGTGTACAAGTCTGTGTACACCGCCGTTGCTCTAAGGTTCGGCTGAAAGGAATGCAACCCCAGTTTCAGCCGCCACTTTCAACTCCCGCCAGGAGTTTCGCCGGCACAGGGCGCCCGCCTGAGTCCTGCCGCCGTCCTCAGCGGGATCACCGGCGCGGCGAGGGTGGCGGCAGCATGTGAGCGCCCAAGCTGGGTGTTGGCGCCAGCCCCGGGTGCCGGGGCGTCGGCGGCGGCAGGTTCGGGTGCATGGGCGTCGGCGGCGGCAGGTTCATGGCGTGCAGGTCCGGCAGGTTCGTCGAAGGCGTCGGCGCGGCCGGGGTCGGCGGCGGCGGCATCATCATCGCCGCCGCCGCGGCTGCTGCGGCGTTCGGCTGAGCTGGCGGCGGCATGTGCTGTTGCAGTGGCTGCTGCTGCAGCAGCTGCGGCTGCTGTTGCTGTGCCTGGTCCTGCATCTCCGCGCCGTCGGGCTGGCCGGGAGGTCGCGTCGCTGGCAGCGCGCGCGGCGGCGGCATCAACGAGGATGGCAGCTGCGGCACCGCGGCGTCACCCTTCTTGTACTGAATCAAGGTGGGGTAGATGTTCATGTACGCCTGGTAGATTTCGTACCGTGTCTTGGCGCCTGCAGTTGCGTGCCGGCACAAGGCCCCACGGCGCAGGCGTGAACAGCGCCGCGGCCGCACATCAATTGAGTGGAGGCGCACATACCGCACGCCTGTTCCTAGCCAGCCACACAAGCCACACTTGCTATCCAGCGTATGCCGGCGATACCGCGCAGGAAAAGGGCGATGCGGCGAAAAGCTGCACGGAACAGCCACCCCGCCGCTCGTCACGCCCTGTCATACCCGACCCGCGGGATGGCCCTTCGTCGGGAGCCCGCCCTGTCAGCCAAGCCCACTCATGTGTGACCCCTCCCTCGCCACAACATGTCCATCCCCTTCGCTGCATTCGGCCCGCACCGGCCGAACCCGGCGTCGTCCATCCGGCCCCTCTCGTCAGCAGCGCCTACTCACCCGTCAGCACCACCTTGCCCGACACGAAGATGAGCAGCACAATCTTGGGCTGCTTCATGCGGTAGATGAGGCCGGGAAAGAGCTCCGGCTCGTACTGCGCGAGCGACAAGAGGGTGGGCGGGACCGAGGGCCCGTCGCAGACAAATTAAATCACGAGAAGCTATAATTGCTTGTGGTGGCCCGCAGACATACACAGCGGATCAGTGCGCCTCGGTGTAGCTGAGCCCAGAGAGCGCTCGGACGATGTGGTGCGGGTTGTGAAGGGAGACCGATGGCGCGCGGCTTGGCGTGGCGTGCCACACCAGGTTACACATAGCAGCAGCTCAGCAGCAAACTAGGTAATTAAGGCCACACGGAGTGCACGAGGCCTGGACGGGGCTCTTAACACAGACCTAGGTCTACCCCTGTTGCGATTGGCCAGACTCTGCCGTGAGCAAGTATCATGTCAATCAGTATCCTACCAATCACAAGCGTTGGAAGCGATGGATGCTGGTCAAGCCGCGAGCAGCAACACTGGCTGCGTTCAAAGCAGGCAAGCCAGGGAGGTTGAGCACGCGGTATCCGTGCTGACTGGCTAACCCCCGGAAAAACGACCCAACCCATACGCGGCCCAGAAACGCAGTCCTTGCTCACGCTGGCGAAAAGACTGTGCGCGTACGCCAAGCCCTCCAGGCGGATGGGGAATTTGACGTCACAGGATCCGACAATGTTTTGGATCTTGAATTCCTTGAACGTGGCGGGAAAGCCCAGCTTCTGCACGATCTTGGCGTACTGCGCAGAGGCAGGGCAGGGCGGCGCGGGGCGGGCAGACTCATGGGGGCCACCCTACGCTGGTTCCGCCGCCGCCTCCCTCCGCTCTCTCTCTCGCACAGCAGCAGGAGCGGAGCGGAAACGAGAAGACTGAATCGATTGATCGATCCGGCGCTCGGATGCCTCCTGCCGACCGCACCGTTGCGGCTCTACCCAATCAGACAAACAGATGGTCCATTCAACCGCACACAGCCAACAGCGGGCAACTGACGATGGGGCACATGCGCTGCCCCACTGGACCTCCCATGCGCAAGCCCCCGGCCCCGCCTTGGCTCCCCTCCCCTCCAGAGACCGCGCACCCATCCAGAGTGCAACAACGGCCTTGGGAAAAGTCTCCGCGGATGCCGTACATTCGCTTCCAAATGAAGATATGCTTTGCGGTTAGAGAAGACACCCGCCGACCGTACGACAGTTCACAACACACACACAGGGGTCCGTAGGGGTGCTCAACAGCGCCATGCGCACAGCGCGTGATAGTGCGTATGCGATGCCACTTCTCAGCCAGCTGATAGTTTATCGTCGGGCCATCCCCCGGCCCTTTCCTCGCTGCTTAGATTCGATAGCGCTAGCCCGTCGCCCTCGGCGATTCCACTCACGCGCCGGGCTGCTGTCCTGGAGTCGTCCTCGCTCTTCGCACCGGTGCAGACCTGCCAGGAGTGCGGACCGGTGCTGTTTACAGCCATGCAGGTGACGCGAAAGCTCGGGAGGCAGGAGTGGGCAAGGGGGGCAACGCGGAGCGTTGGCCCGCGGGCTCACCATTTTTCCGGACGCGAAGATCAGCGCGGTCGTCTTCGGCTCCCTGATGCGCATGATGACGGCGGCAAAACGCTGCAAGCACGGTGCGCAGGAACAGAATCGACGGCAGTTCCGAGGGTCCCGCTGCCACCCGATGCGAGGCAGACTTTTTATACAAATCCTACCTTGGGATTGTATTCTGCGTTGCGCGCGTGCATTGCAATCTCTTTCAGGTCTAGCTTCGTTCCAAGATTCACTGTGGCCACAACGTTCTGTAGCTGCGGTGTTATCCCAGACACGTGGGCAGCCATCTCTGCCTCAACATTTGCAGGCTGCAGAGGCGTCGGCAGCGGCGTTTGAGCCACCGGCGTTTGAGCGTCACTCGTAGACGCCATGACCGCAGGCAGCCAAGGTCGACAGTGAGAGGTGATGGAAGGTTCACACGATGGGCCAGACCAGTTCCACTACGCCTACAGAGCTGAAACGTGGCCTGGCCCAGGCAAGGGCGCCGGGGAGTTGCTCAGAAGAAAAACCGAGCGACGCTGACGCGGCTTACTTTCGAACAGTAGATGTGATATTTGTGTGTTCTACAGCCGGTGTACCAGATCTTCAGAGGTTAGACGGCTGCAGCCGGCGCAGATTTACTTTAACAGTGGTAGGGACGCACTGAAGGATTTGTGCAAATGACTGCAAGCTCTTAGATTATAACTCTAAGAGAGACGTATGCTACTTCATTCGTCTAGGGCTCACATAGCTACATTTCATTCATTCGCCGTACTTCTGGCGGAGTGCCGTGCAAAGCAAAAGCTGACGACAGACTTGAGACTAAAGCACTTCACTTGATACCACTGGTACACCCCAAGTTGTCCGTCCCGCCCTATAAGTGCAGTCTGCGTAAAGTCGTCAGATTGCCCCAACGTACTGTTTTGGCTGACCGTGCTCTTCCGCCCCCTTGAGCAAGGACTCCAGACATACGTGAACAGTTAACTCACATATTAAAAGACCTCAGCGCTCTCCACTCAAGTTCACCGCCCGCATGGCCTCGCGCAAGCGTGGTCTTAAGTTTTGCCCGGAAACGAACGACCTGCTGTATCCCAGAGAGGACAAGGAGCGGAGGGTGCTGGAATACTACTGCAAAACCTGCAACTACTGTGTGCAAGCGGACCCGTCCGAGTGGTGCGTGTACGTGCACGCGACTGTGATTGACGAGAAGGACAAGATCACCACGCTCTACGATGTCACCTCCGACCCCACGCTGCCTCGAACGAGGGACGTCACCTGCCCGCGGTGCGGCCACAACGAGGCGGTCTTCGTGTCTGAGCCCACGGAGCAGGGCATGACGCTGTACTTCCACTGCGTGGCCTGCAAGGAGAAATGGCGGGACTACGTGTGAGAGCATGATGGGGGGGGTTTGGCGGAGGGTGTGGGGATGGCGGAGGGTGTGGAATGGTGGCGGGGGGTGCGGGGGGTGTCCAGCCCGCCCGCAATCGGACACACCTGCGAGGCCATGGTGGGGCTTGGAGCGCAAGCAGCACAGTGCCGCCCTCTTTGGGCGAGGCGCTGGGACTAAAGCAAGGGCATGACCGCCACGGCGACCTCCGTTGCGCGAGGCGTGGCGGTCTTTCTGCGGCTAGCCGGCACTGGGTGGCAATCGGTATAGTTGCTGCATGGCAGCCGTGGGGCTGCAGTAGGCGTGGGTTGGTGGCGGAGAGGGCCGTGGTGCGCGGTGCAGCGCATGTTGGCACGGTAAGGTGGTCTCGGGGTGAGCCAGGGCGTGGGCGACTGCTGCATGGCCTGGGCAGTTGCGAATTTTTCTAAGGGGTGACGTAGCTTTTATGGATGGAGTGCAGTTGCGGGCGTTGTAGGAATTGATGCGGGTCTGCGGAGGCGGGGGCCCGTTTGTACGTTTGGATCGCCACAACACGACTGGCTTGCAATTACGCACCAGCTTGGCCCCGTTATTGTAACATCCGGCTAAACCTCTCAGCGTTGATGTCTTGAAGCAGACTAGCATAATCATTACCGCGAAATTATGTTCAGGTACCTTCCAGACACGCTTCTTATTAAGAAGACGAAGACCTGGGCACAGGAAGCACCATATTGATCAATGAAACAAATAAATTGCATAATTAACACTGCAAAGTGTCGTGCCAACAATTCAGATTCTTCTCAGTCCTGGATGGACTGACGCGTTGCAGAGGTCTGCTTCAAAGCCCGTCTCTGACTCGCCGAAAACAGGTCAGCGGATGTTGTCGCATTTATTATACTTTTCATGCTGCAGGTGTTAAGCGTCTGAACCACGTCCATCCCTTTCTCAGCTGTCGTGTGCAGCTTCGCGTATCCTCTCACCCCAGCACCCGGCCGCAAACCCCCGGCAAGCTACCGCTCCACCCGCAACTCCATTACGCCACACACGCACCATGGCCGCCGCTGACTGCGTAATGGTCCTGGTCTTCTCGCCGTCTAACCTGCCGCCTCAAGGCATGGTTTCGTGAGCTTCATTCCGCCAGCCAAATAGTAACAACGGTTACAGCAGCTCCCTCACGGGACCTCGCGTCCACCTTGTTGCCGCAGGTATCGTCTCGAGAACCTACCAGACCTACTTCGCCTCCCGCAGCAACCCACGTCCCAGCACTCTCTGAACCCAAACCGCCGCCGGGATGGAGCCCTGGCGGCCGACGCAGCCCGCGGGTCCGGTGCCTCCCACGCACGGTGGCCCCGGGCGGGCGACCAGCTCCGCCGCGCCGGGGCCCGGCAACACCCCGAGTAGTGGTTCCGGAGCCAGGGCCACCACCATCGCCGCCAGCTCACTTCCCCGGGTGGACTTGTGCGAAGTCCTAATCGCGTCACCGACGGATGGCCTTGGGGAAGGGGAGGGGCAGGGGGAGGGTGCGGGCTCCCGCTGCGGCAGCGGCACGGCCGCCTTGCGCAGGGAGCCCGCGGCGGCGGCGGCGGTGGCGATTCCCGCTTGCGCCAGCCTCCCCATTGCGCGGAGCGGCAGCGCCCAGTCGGCGGGACCTGACGTCAGCGCCGGCGCCGCCGCGGTCCTGGATGTCCTGGATGTACGGCAGCGTACGACAGGTATTGCGTTGTTGGACGAGTCCGCACCTGCGGCGGACGAGCGGACAGCGCTGCTGGGTGCCTGGCGGCGCTCTGATGACAGCAGCGCCAAGAACGGCGGCGGCGACGGCAGTAGCACCCATGGCGGCGTGCGTGGCAAGGAGCCGTACGGCAGTGCGGGCTTGACGCGTCGGCCGGTAGCGGCGGTTACAGCGAGCGGCAGAGTGTCGAGCAACGGGGCCTCAGGGGTCGCAGCCGGGGCGGGCCGCGGTGGCGACCCCTCGGTGACGGCGGCGGCGGCGGCGGGCCGGGGCGGAGGGCGTTTCTTCTCGCCGTTCGAGGTCTCGGGTCAGCTTCTCTCAGCTGCTGCTGCGGTGGCGCCGCCCGCGCCGCAGCGGCTGACCCCGGCGGCAGGGTCCTTGGGGTGTCCGTCGCGGGGCGGTGTACGGAGCTCCCAGGTGGGACCCATGGGTCGGCTCCCAGCTTCCCACATGCCTGCTTTGGGCTGAGGTCCCTCTGGCCAGTGGGGACCTGGAGCAGTGGCGTGGGCAGGGGGTTAGGGGCGGTTGGATACAAGTGTGGGCAGGGGTTAGGGGCGGTTGGCGTTTGTGTGGGTGCCAGTGGCTGAGGAACGGATGCGGCCTGCTCCGAATGCGTGCACTGGATGCGTGCACTCTGGCTTCCATACCGTATGTCGGAGCCCGTGGCTGGTTTGTAGATGTGCGTACTGCCCGTATGATGTACCTGTGGGCAGGTGTACGGGTGTAACCTCAGGCACCACCACCGCCGCGACGTTCGTGACGGCGTGGCTTCCCGTACAAGCGTACCGTACAACGTCTCCGTACCCAACACCGTGAACCTCCCCCACCCCCAACCCCCGCACACTCGTGTGAGCACAGATAGAGCGGACGCCGTCGACTCTGCTGAGCGCCGCCACCTTAGCTGGAGATCTCCACACTGCCGTACCCGCTCCCGTACCTTCGGTCGCCGCGGCCGCCGTTGGCAGTGGCAGCAACTCAGCCGCGGCAGCGGCCGCCGCCATCGCCGGTATTAGCAGCGGCGGCGGTGGCGGCGCTCGCAGCAGTGGCGTCAGTGGCGGCGGCCTCAGCGGCGGCGGCGGTGGTTCCGGAGCCTTGTCGACTGAGTCGCTGGGGGACGACAACGTGAGTTCGGCCGCAGGGGGTTTGGCGCGCCGCAGCCGGCGGCCGCCACTGCGCGTTGCGCGCCGTGGCGGCGGTTCCACAACCCGTGGGTCGGTCGGTCGGTCGGTCGGTCGGTCGGTCTCTGCCCGCGGTCGGCAAGGCCGCGCGCGCTGTGCGCGAGGCGGGCCCTATGGCGGGGCCCCCGCGAGACTCCTCGTCGTCCGCTGACGTGTATGTCGTTCATACACACGCATGCCGGGCTACCTGCTTCCTGCCGGGTCTTCCCTTTGTTTGCATGCTGGGCCGGTGGTGGTGCGGCTCCCTCGGTCCGTTCTGTTGTTTGTTGTTTGTTCATTTGCAGGTGCGCCGGCCCTCGACTGCCAACCCGGACACCCCCCTGCCCCCTGCCCCCGACCCACCCACGCACCCCCTCAGGCCAAGTTCAGCGAGTACATGCGGGACGAGCAGATCCGCCACGCCGCGGAGGCGCACCGGGCGGCGGTGCGGCTGTCCCACACCGCCCTCAAGCGGGCCTTCATGCTGGCCGTGACGGCCGGGTTCCTGGGCGCAGCCATCTACCTGTCCAGGTGGGTGGGTGGAGGGTGGGGTGGCGGGGGGGCCAGGCGGATAGCGAACAGGAGTGCGCGGTGGAACGGGATGAGATGGAAGGGAGGACAGCCACCTGACCGGGCGGGTCGCTGGGCCGGTGGGTCGGTGGAACCGCCATCCCGCTAGTCGTACGATGTGGACCCAGCCCGCCTGACCTCCAGTCTGCCCATCCGCCCTCCACCCGCCCTCCACCCCGCCCCCCGATCCGCCGCCCCGTTGTTCCCTCCCCCTCCCGCCCGTCAGGATCCCCTGGGGGCAGCGGGAGACCTCGGGGCTGCCCACCTGGCGCTGGTTCCTCATCGTGGGCTGCCTGCCCAGCGTGTGGTGAGGGGGCGGGGGGGGGGCCGGGGGCGGAAGAGGGGGCAGGAAGAACGCGGCCGGGGGGCGGGGCAGGAAGAGGGGGCCCGGGGGGCGGGGAATCGACAGGAAGGAAAACAGAGCCCGGACCAAACAGAGGGCCCAGAGGGTGGGACAATGAGAGGGTACGACAGGAGAGGGTACGACAGGAGTGAGAGAGTATGACAGGAGTGCGAGGAGGGGATGATCATGAGCCCACCCCGTTTCCTGCACCCCACCCCTGCCCCATCCCAACCTCCCTCCGGCGCCCTGCTCTGGCAACCAGCGCGGGTTGTAATGTAAACCCTAAACCCTAAAGTCTCCCCACCGGTGCCCCCCCCCCAATTGAACCTCACCCCACTCCGCACCAGACCCGTCACCTGTCCCAGACCCCGACCCCCCCTGATGCGAGCCCTCGACACCCTCTCCAGACCCCCATCCCCTCTGATGTCAATCAAGCCCCCCCAACCCCCTACCGATTCCCTACACCCGCCCCCCCAACCCAACCCCCGCCAGGTACATCCCCTGGTACGCCATCTTTCTGTTGGTGCTGCTGCTTGAGAGCCTGCTGCCCGTGGCCATCTACAGCAGCATGGCGGCGGCGGGGCCGGGGGCGGGCGGCGGTCGCTACAGCAGCCGCAGCGCCGTGGCGGCCCAGGTGGCGGGCGGCGGCGGCGGTGGCGGCGGTGGCGGCGGCTCGGGTGAGGACCCCGGCGGCGGGCTGGTGGGCCCCGCGCTGCTCATCTACCACATCTTGGGCATCCGGAGGCACATGGTGGGTGCCCCACCTTGACGGAGTCACCACCACCGCCGCCACCACAACCACCACCACAGCCACCACTACCACCACAGCCACCACAGCCACCACCACCACCACAGCCACCGCCACCACAGCCACCGCCCGGCCTTCATCTCAAGCGAGGTCACTAACTTCGCATCATCAACCAAGCACACCATTGCTGTGTTCTCTGACTGGTTGATTATTATACTTGTCATTGGTTGCAGTCCGAGTAGGAACTCATTTCCAAGCCCCGGACAACTCCCCTCCCCCTCCTCCGATACCCTCCCCCTCCCCTCCCCCTCCTCCGATACCCTCCCCCTCCCCCTCCTCCGCCCCGCCCGCCCGCAGGTCCGGGTGCTTCGCTCCCTCAGCGGGCAGCTGCTCGTCCATTTCGCTGTGGTGGACTACCTGGAGCCCGCGGCGAAGTCCAGGGAGGCGGACGTCATGAAGGTGGGGGCGGGTTTGGCGGGGCGGGGGGTGGGGCGGGGCGGGAAGGTGTGCGTGTACAAGACAACTGAGCCGCGAGAAGAGGGGTGTGTGTGTGTGTGTGTGTGTCGTAAGCAGAAGAGGTCTGTGTGTGAGTAAAGGAAGATTAAGCAGCGAGAAGTGAAGTCCAGCTTGTGCATTTGTATGTTGAGAGAGAAACCCGCCCGCCCGACCCAAACCAGCTGCGTGTGTATGTGTGTGTGTGGTGGTGGGGGGAACCGTGTGTGAGGGCGTTGATGGGAAGTGAACGGCGAAAAACATGTAACCGGTGTGTGTGTGTGTGCGTGTGAGTATTACCCGGGGGGGAGGCCGCCTTGTCGGTGTAGGTGTCGTACATGGGCCTCCTCCCGACCGCACCACGCGCGCCAACGGACCGGACCGCTTGGCCGTCGTGTCGTGTGTTACCCGGATCGCGGCGGCGAAACTGCGCAAAACCCATCACCCGATACCTTTGCCCCCGGGGCCTCCCCCCCCTTCCAGGCCTGGACCTGCCTGACGCTGTTCCTCACCGCCAACACCCTCAAGTCGCTGGTGGCCAAGGCGCTGTCCAAGCACTTCCACTCGCGAGGCTACTTGCAGCGCATGCAGCAGGCGGTCAAGCAGGTGCGTGGGTGTGTGCGTGTGTTTAGCGAGAAGGGTTTAGGGTTTTAGGGTTCAGCGGTTTAGGGCCGGCTGTACCAGAGCAACACCCAACACCCAGCTGCGGGTCCGCCGAATCTTGCCAACCGCCGTCCGCCTCCCGGAAAACTCACCATCAAACAGAACCACCAAAAATCATCATCAAACAAAACCACAAAAACTGCCGCAACCACCGTCCATCGATCGCCAATCGCCAACCGCTCGCAACCGCCTCCCGCAGGAGCTGGTCCTCATGGCGCTGTCTCGGCCCCGTCCCGGCCGCGCCCGGGGGGACGCGCTGACCCACCTGGGGTTGAGCTACCACCTCGCCAACATATTCGGATACACGGGCAACGGCGCCACCTCCATCTCCACCTCCGCCTCGGGGGGCAGGAAGGCCTTCGCGGAGGACCGCGGCGGCGGCAGTGGCAGTGGCGTCGGCGGCGGCGGCGGCGGCGGCTCCGCGTTGACGCGAAGCCCCTTTGCGGCGCCGGCGAACGGCGGCGCCGGCGCCGGCGGTGGGCGCACGGGAGTCCGGGAGGAGCTGACGGTGACGTCGGCGTCGGCCGTGGAGGCGCCGGCGCCGCCGGCGGCTCAGCTGGCGCCGGGAGCAGGTACGCGCTACCTACCCGGCGGGGTGTTATGACCTGTGGAAGACCGCGCCCTTCCTGGTGCGCCCTCCCTGGTGCGCCCTCCCTGATGTTCCTTCCTCTCTTGCCGCATCTCCCCATCCCACCCAGGCCGTCGAAGGATGCAGCGGATATCCCACAGCGTCTGCGACCTAGCCACCCTGGTAGCCGAGGGACAGCAGCAGCAGCAGCAGCTACTGCTACAGCCGCACCAGCCCCACCCGGCCTCGCAGCTACAGCCCCGGCAAGGGCAGGGTCTGACGCGGCAGTCGGAGCCAACCTCGGGCAGCGTCAGGACCCTGGACGGCCTCCCCAGTGCCGGTTGGGCGGGCGGGGACCGCTCCAGGGGGCCGGCCGCAGCGGGTGACCGAGGCGGCGGCGGCGGCGGCGGCGAGCAGCGGCGGCTGTGGCGGGCGTTCTGGGCGCATCTGCGGAGCACTTACGCCAAGACAGCGGTACGGCAGCCGATGGGGGTTGGAGGGGAGGGGAGTACAGGAAATTGGTAGACATATTTATACTGCGCTGGAGGGGAGGGGAGGGGCAGCCAGGGCCATGGTTGGGGGGGGACAGGCGGCGGCTGTGCCGTGAGCTTGCTGCGAGCGGACTGGGGCGGGAGCGGGGGAGGGGCGGGAGCTAGAGGGAAGCATAAGCACGGTCAGTATCGTGCAATTTGGGGTTCGGGTCGTGCTCTGAACGGTCCGGTCCTGAGTCCGCCTGAATTTGGATCCGGTCCTGAGTCCGCCTGGATTTGGATCAGGTCCTGAGTCCGCCTGAATTTGGATCCGGTCCTGAGTCCGCCTGGATTTGGATCAGGTCCTGAGTCCGCCTGGATTTGGATCCGGTCCTGCCGGGTATGGATACGGTCCGGTCTGTAGGTCCAGTGGGAGCTCAGTCGACCCAGCGGCAGCAGCCGGAAGCCGCCTGCCGGGGCGGCGGCGAGCAGGGGGGGGCTGGGGGCGGCTGGGGGCGGCGGAGCAACCCGGGGCGACGGCAGCGCCCACGGCGGCGGCGGCGGCGGGGTCAGCGCTGGCGGCGGCAGCGCCGGCAGCGGGTCGGGAGGGGGCCTTGTCCACAGTGACGGCCTCAACTTTGAGCAGCTGCGGACGTCGCTGTTCTGGTGGGTTTATGGACGGTTATGTCGGTTGTGTCGGTTGGCCGATACGCTGCCGCTCCCGGTCCATCGGTCGTTTCACGTCATACGGTATCGGCAGATGGTTTCAGGATCTCGTTCCGGCAGTAAGCAGCTATCTTATCCATTTAACCTTCCTAATATGCATCTAGCTATCTAGCCACCCGTCTATCTGTTTGTCTGTCTGTCTATCTCGCTCATCTCGTGTGCCAGCTGCGGGTGCTCGTCCGCAGCTGCACACACAATAGTACGGCACCGGTAACGCCCCAAAGCGGCGGCGCCGCCGCCGCAACAGCACTTCGCGACTCTCCCTCACGACCGTCCCTGCACCCATCCCTGCACCCCCGCACAGTCTATAACGCACACAAGTCCGCTCAACCCCCTTATTTTGACCATCAACCCCCTTATCAATCCGCAACCCCCCCCCAAAATCCCACACCCGCAGCGCAATATAAATATGTCTACCAATGTCCAATACGCCCCCCCCGCAACCCCGCACCCCGCCCCCCGCCGCCGGTCCCCCCCCCGCCCTCCCCAGGTTAGAGCAGCACATCCGGCGCAACAAGTTGCAGATGGGGGTCACCCTCTCCGACCAGCTGCGGGCGGCGGCGGAGGGCAGCGAGGTAGCTAGCAAGACGGAGGCCAAGCGGCTGGCCTTCTACCTGCACTTGAACGTGCTGGGGCTGTCCGACCTCAAGGGCAGGAAGTGAGGACGCGGCCCGGGGGGAGGGGGGTACGGGGTGGGCAGGGGGGGGCGGGTAGCCGGCACCTGGAAGGGATGCGGACAGGACGAGAGACAAGGCATGTGGTCGACGTAACCCACCTCTCCGCGCGACCCATGGGTCCGACCCATGGGCCCTGAGGACCCATGGGTCCTGACCCGCATGGGTCGTTGGGAGGGTTTAGGGTTTCGCCTTCCTCGGAGCCCCCCGCTGTACTGCAGTGGATCCGCCCGCCCGCCCGCCCGCCGTTCCTCAACGGACTGCAGGTATCTGGTGGCGAGAGACTTTGAGCCATTCTTCAACTCGGCGGCGGAGGTGGGGTGGGGTGGGGTGGGGCGGGGGTGTACGGTGTACGGTGTACGACATCGGTGGACGATGGCGGTCGACCAACTGCGCGTTGCCATGGCCCGGGGGAGGGGCCCGGGGGAGGGGGGAGAACCGAGACAGCAGGGAGGGGGCGGGGGAGGGGGGAGGCGGTCCTGGTGAGGCGCAAGTCGACCGTGGGGGGTTCCCGCTGCGGGGCGCTCCAGGGAGAGCAGTTGGGGCCCTCGTACGGATCCGCGGGGATGCGGGCGCAGGTCGATGTTCCCCCGGACCCACGGGTCATAGGGAACTGCGGTACGACACGCCTGCTGCAGCACGCGCCCCTGTACCTTCCCATGGCCATCGTGACGCTGCAGATGTTGAACCGTCCGGTTTCCTGTGCCACGACATGCTGCCGTACAGGTGCGGGAAGCCTTCGCGATGTTCGATTCGGACCACGACGGGCGCATTACGCTGCAGAACATGGTGGACACGATTGTACGGGTATACAAGGTACGGCAGGCAGGCGGATCCGGGCCGGTGCGTGTGTATAGCAGAGGCCTGTGTGTATTTAGTGAGACGTGGACGTGTGTATGCATGTGTGTGTGTGTGGGGGGGGGGGGCCGGGCAGCGGGCCCCTCCTTTTGCTCATCTACACGTGCTCGTTCTCATGCGCACCCTCATGGCACCTGTGTCCACGTGTGTACGGCAACGAAGGAGCCCGCACCACCCGATGTGTTTGTGTTGGATGCCACCCCTGGGGCCCCCGCCCGTACCCGGGGCGGGCCTACCAATTTCCTACACCCCGCCCTCCCCCGGCGCCAACTTCCCATCCTGCCCTCTCATCCCGTCCCTTTGGGCCCCCCGGCCTCACCCACCCGCTCCCTCACCCTTCACCCCCTCACCCCCTCACCCCTCACCCCCCCACCCCCCACCCCCACCCCAGGAGCGCAAGAAGCTGTCTCTGACGCTTCAGGACACTCGCACCGTGGTGGCCAAACTGGAGCTGATCTGCGGCGTGGTGGTGCACGTCATCTTCGCGTGCATCTATCTGACCATATTCCAGGTGGGTGCGCGGCCGCGCGCGGCTCGGAGGGGAGGCGGGGAAGGAAGGGGTCGGATGGGTGAACCAGGGTGGTACGGTAAGTAAAGTGCGCATTGCGTTGCGTGGAGGAACGGCATCGGGTATGTGTAGTACAGCGTGCAGTACGGTACGCCACAGCTTACGAAGTATTTTGACAGCAGGATTGAGATCCTAGGTCGCGACCCCACACGCCACACCTCCACCCCTTCCCTCCGCCCCAACCCCGCCCCCCCGTCCCACCCCTTCGCGCCGCCCCCCGCCCCCGGCCCCCCCGTCCCGCCCCCCCCCCGTCCCACCCCTTCGGCCCCCTATCCCCCCCCCAGGTGAGCGTCAAGGAGCTCTGGTTCTCCTTCAGCTCCATCATCCTGGGCTTCGTGTTCGTGTTCGGGAACTCCATCCGCTCCATCTACGAGGCCGTGCTGTTCCTGTTCGTGGTGCACCCCTTCGACGTGGGGGACTGGCTGCTGCTCGCGAGCGGGGAGGTGGTCAAGGTGGGTGGGGGCGCTGGCGGAACCACCGAAGTGGGGAACAGCAGAGGGGTGCGGTAGGCCTGGGCTGGGCTGGGCTGGGCTGGGCTGGGCTGCGGGTCACCGGTCGCCGCCGCCGGGCCGTCGCACCCCCCTGCCCCCTGCCCCCTGCCCCCTGCCCCCTGCCCCCTGCCCCTGCCCCCTGCCCCCTGCCCCCTGCCCCTGCCCCCTGCCCCCTGCCCCTGCCCCCTGCCCCCTGCCCCTGCCCCCTGCCCCCTGCCCCTGCCCCCTGCCCCCTGCCCCCTGCCCCGCCCTCAACGGCATGCACCGCCTCACCCTTGCCCGCCCTCACCCCCCGCCGCGCCGCCCTTCGCACCCACAATCCTGCCGTACACCAACCGCCCAACCACCACAACAACCCCTGCCGCAGGTTGAGGAGATCGCGCTGCTGTTCTGCACCTTTGTCAAGGGCGACGGCCGGCGGCTCTACTACCCCAACCCCAAACTCATCCAGGAGCCGGTGGTCAACATCAGCCGCTCGGGCACCTACTACGACAGCGCGACGCTGCTGGTGGACCTGGCGACCCCTGGGTCGGTGCTGGAGGCGGTGGAGGGCCGCCTCAAGCGCTGGTTGTCGGACAATCCCCAGCACTTCACCGGATCGGGAGGTGCGGCCGCCCAATCGGCCACCCGTCCGTCCGTTCGTCGGTCCCGCTACTTACCGACCGACCGACCGACCGACCCATCCCGCTCTCCATCCATTTATTCACGCAACCCTCCACCTAGAAATCCATCCACCTGTCCACCTATCCATCCTTCTGTCCTGCGAGCTATCCATCCACATGGGGGGGTACTGGAGGAATCTTGACGTGGTTGCATGAGCTGGGAGGCCGCGGGAGCGGAAAGGGCGAGGAGCGGAACCGGAGCCGGGCTGGGGTTCGGCCGCCGGCCCGTGCCGGGTGGAGGGGAGGAGGTGGTGGTGTGGAGGGCTCCACGGGCGGTACAAGGGCGCACGGTGTTCCGCCGCATCCTAGCACCGCCGGTAGCCCTTATCCAACTCTTCTCCCTTGTCCAGCAGGGGGGGGGAGGGGCCGTCTGCAGCGCTCTCCGCCGCAAGGAGGGTCCACAGCCCTCCCTTGGGGGGAGTGGGAGCGCGGAGCGGTGCGTCCCTGTCCGCCCATCCCTGCCTCGTCCCCTTCCCTCCCGAGGGTCACACGCTCCACCCCTTTCCCGCCCCTTTCCCGCCCCTTTCCCCCCGCCTTCCCGCCGCATTCCCGCCTCCAAGGCGTCACCGCCAAGGCCCTGGCCAACCCCTCCAAGCTGCAGCTCAATGTGGTGTGGGAGTACTGCCACAACGGCGAGGACCAGGGCAGGACGGCCAGGTAGGCTGGCAGTCCCCCAGTCCGTAATTTGTACGGCAAGCACGACAATGCCCGTACCATGGTCGCACCACTATCTTCACCAGTGACGCACAACCGTGAGACGCAGTCTCCGAACCGCCCCTGCCCTGGGCCACGCCCCACCCGTACCCTGTACGCTTCTTTGACCCCGGGGGGGGGGGGAGGGTTTGCGGTGCTTCGGAAGTCCGGGACGCCCAGCCCTCATGGCCTCCTTACCGCTGCTGCTGACGTCATCACGCTGCCAACCCTACCACTAGGACCCCGACAGCCCCTTCCTCCCCTTCCTCCCCTTCTGCCCACCCAACCTGCCCCGCCCCCCGCCCCCGCTCCCCCCAGGTGGCGCAGCAAGACGCTGCTGGTGCTGACCGCCGCCCTGGAGTCATTGGGCGCCTCGTACACCTTCCCAGCCATCAGGGTGTGTATCGTCGCTGCGGTGTCCCCCCGCGCCCCCCCCCGGCTGGTCGCCCTTAACGCCTGGTCGAGGCCGAGGTTGGAAGTGGAAGTCGGGGGTCAGGCTCCCACAACCCTGCACCTCCCGATCCCCCCCGCCTCCAGCCCGCTCCGAAACCCATACCGGAACCGCTGTGGACATGCCTGGCTATGCCGTAACACACGCTGTAGCCGCCGTAGCTGCAGTACTCCGTGCACTCATCCACAACACACACGCTGTGCAGTCACGCAGATCTGGGGCCCCGTGAGGGTCTCCCCCCCCTTGCACCGCCCCTTCCCCCCAAGTGCGGAAAGGGCGCATCCCAATCAACCGCGCTTTGCCGCTTGCGTCAAGCAAGACAACGAAACCTCAAAACAGCCATCGAAAGTCGCGCCTCTCCCTTCCCCTCCTTTCGCCTATTCCCCCCGAAACCCACCCCACCAGGGCACCGGCCAGCCGGCCGGGGAGGCGGCCGCGGTGATGGGTCTGCTCAATGGCGACGAATCGACCGCGGCGCGCCTGGTGGGCAAGGCCCAGGAAGCCGCCGGGCCGGGCGTGGTCGAGCTTGCCGCGGGCGCGGCCGTGGGCGCGGCGGCATTTATCTGAAAAGCCAGGGGGGCGAGACGGCACCGGCAAGCCGCCGTCTTTCGACCGCGTGCTTTCGATCCCATCTTACCCTCTACCCCGTACCCCCTACCTCCTAGGTCCTAGCATTGTCTGTCAAGCTGCGAACGTGACCCGGGAATATGAAGCGTTACGTCTGAAGTGGATGTGTCGGGACTGTGCGTGCCGGACACGCCCTCCCCATCCCCTCCCCCGTTAATTACGTTTGGGGGTTGGCGCCGCTGCTCAGAGTCGCGCGGACCCTTGTTAGTTAATGCGGCGCGGATTTGGCTGCTGGCTGGGCCGGTGGGCACGTGTGCGGGGGCGATTGCCGGTGTGTGTGTATACGGTATGTACGGTACATAAGCGGGCGGGCGTGTGTTAGTCGGCGGGCAGGGCAGGAGTGCGTGACATGCAAGGGGCGTATGGCAGTGCCCAATGGGTGCCTGGATGCGGAAGGTCGTGCACCCAATGCCCGTGTGTGCGTGCGTGTGTGCGTGTGTGCGTGTGTATGCGGGCGAGCAGGCGCGGTGAACCCCAAGCCCCCTCGCGTTGGGGCTACAAGGTGTGGGGGGGCATGAGCATTGAGCAACCAGGTATTTTGGAGGGTTTAGGGGGTTTTAGCTGTTTTAGTACCGTCAGACGACGGCGTGGCGGGCTTACATGGCCCGTGCCCATCCACAAACACATCATGGTGCGCATTGCCAACCGTGCGGTGCAACTGGTGTGACCCCCTCCCCGCGGTCAGCTATGGTGTCACCCGCCATCTCACACCATTGTTGACTGCCAAAATTGCAATCCTGCACAGAGCACCGACCATCGAGCGAGTGCGTCAAGGCTATGGCAGCAGGCGAGGTTCCATCGGATGGCAGCAGCACACCAAAACCGAAACGGTATAGCAGCCTAGGACGGCATTCGCGAAGCTCACTCGTGCATCGGTCGCCATTCTCGCTGGCCCTGCAAGTGCGCCTGCCCCAGCCCTCCACAAAAGCTGCCGTGTGTCTTGGGAGGAAACAGGCACAGCAAGCAACACATCCAATATCACATAATTCATTCATGCAAGGCAACACCACCGGCTCCCTTCGCACCGGGGTGGCCCTGCTGGCCCTTCGCTCGGTACCCAGGTCGTCGGTGCGTCTGAGCCCACCGTCGTTCAAAGACGATGAGTACAGCACTACAGCCGCCGTACAGCCTGCCGGGGTCGCAAGACAGTCCTAACCCTCTCACACGCGGTCCCGGGGCCGGTTTGGATGACCGGTCTTGCGTGTCGAATTAGTTGATGCCCTCACCCATCCCGATTGGAATGGGTCCCAGGGGTCGGGATGGGTCCCAGGGGTCGATATGGGTCCCAGGGGTCGGGATGGGGTCCAGGGGTCGATATGGGTCCCAGGGGTCGGGATGGGTCCCAGGGGTCGATATGGGTCCCAGGGGTCGATATGGGTCCCAGGGGTCGATATGGGTCCCAGGGGTCGGGCTGGGTCCCAGGGGTCGGGCTGGGTCCCAGGGGTCGGGATGGGTCCCAGGGGTCGGGATGGGTCCCAGGGGTGGGATGGGTCCCAGGGGTCGGGATGGGTCCCAGGGGTCGGGTCCCAGGGGTCGGGATGGGTCCCAGGGGTCGGGATGGGTCCCAGGGTCGGATGAGTCCCGTCGGATGGGTCCCAGGGGTCGGGATGGGTCCCAGGGGGTCCCAGGGGTCGGATGGGTCCCAGGGTCGGGATGGTCCCAGGGTCGGATGGGTCCAGGGGTCGGATGGGTCCCAGGGGTCGGGATGGGTCCCAGGGGTCGGGATGGGTCCGTCGTCCCAGGGTCGGATGGGTCCAGGGGTCGGGTCCCAGGGTCGGGATGGGTCCAGGGTCGATGGGTCCCAGGGTCGATGGGTCCCAGGGGTCGGATGGGGGTCGATGGGTCCCAGGGGTCGGGATGGGTCCAGGGGTCATGGGTCCCAGGGGTCGGGTCCCAGGGTCGATATGGTCCCATGGGTCCCAGGGGTCGGGATGGGTCCCAGGGTCGGGATGGTCCCAGGGGTCGATGGGTCCCAGGGGTATGGGTCCCAGGTCGGGATGGGTCCCAGGGGTCGATATGGGTCCCAGGGGTCGGGATGGGTCCCAGGGGTCGGGATGGGTCCGGGCGAGGGGTCGGGATGGGTCCCAGGGGTCGGGATGGGTCCCAGGAGTCGGATGAGTCCCAGAGGTCGGGATGGGTCCCAGGGGTCGGGATGGGTCCCAGGGGTCGGTATGGGTCCCAGGGGTCGGGATGGGTCCCAGGGGTCGGGATGGGTCCCAGGGGTCGATATGGGTCCCAGGGGTCGGGATGGGTCCCAGGGGTCGGTATGGGTCCCAGGGGTCGGGATGGGTCCCAGGGGTCGGGATGGGTCCCAGGGGTCGATATGGGTCCCAGGGGTCGGGATGGGTCCCAGGGGTCGGGATGGGTCCCAGGGGTCTGGATGGGTCCCAGGGGTCGGGATGGGTCCCAGGGGTCGGGATGGGTCCCAGGGGTCGATATGGGTCCCAGGGGTCGGTATGGGTCCCAGGGGTCGATATGGGTCCAGGGGTCGGGATGGGTCCCAGGGGTCGATATGGGTCCCAGGGGTCGTATGGGTCCCAGGGGTCGATATGGGTCCCAGGGTCGGATGGGTCCCAGGGGTCGATATGGGTCCCAGGGGTCGGGATGGGGTCCAGGGGTCGATATGGGTCCCAGGGGTCGGGATGGGTCCAGGGGTCGATATGGTCCCAGGGGTCGATGGGATGGTCCAGGGGTCGGGCTGGGTCCCAGGGGTCGGGATGGTCCCAGGGGTCGGGCTGGGTCCAGGGGTCGGGCATGGGTCCCAGGGGTCGGGATGGGTCCCAGGGTCGGGATGGGTCCCAGGGTCATGGGTCCCAGGGGTCGGGATGGGTCCCAGGGGTCGGATGGGTCCAGGGGTCGGGATGAGTCCAGGGTCGGGATGGGTCCAGGGTCGTATGGTCCCAGGGGTCGGGATGGGTCCAGGGGTCGGGTCCCAGGGTCGGATGGGTCCCAGGGGTCGGGATGGGTCCCAGGGGTCGATGGTCCCAGGGGTCGGGATGGGTCCAGGGGTCCCAGGGTCGGATGGGTCCAGGGGTCGGGATGGTCCCAGGGTTGGGTAGGGTCGATATGGTCCCAGGGGTCCCAGGGGTCGATATGGGTCCCAGGGGTCGGGATGGGTCCAGGGGTCGGTCCAGGGGTCGGGTCCCAGGGGTCGATATGGGTCCCAGGGGTCGGATGGGTCCAGGGGTCGGGGATGGTCCCAGGGTCGGATGGGTCCCAGGGGTCGATGGGTCAGGGGTCGGTCCCAGGATGGGTCCCAGGGTCGGGTCCAGATGGGTCCAGGGGTCGGGATGGGTCCCAGGGTCGGGATGGTCCCAGGGTCGGGATGGGTCCCAGGGTCGGGATGGGTCCCAGGGGTCGGATGGGTGGGTGGGTCCCAGGGGTCGGGATGGGTCCAGGGTCGATGGGTCCCAGGGGTCGGGATGGGTCCCAGGGGTCGGATGGGTCCCAGGGGTCGGGATGGGTCCCCAGGTCGATATGGTCCAGGGGTCCATCGATATGGGTCCCAGGAGGTCGGGATGGGTCCCAGGGGTCGGATGGGTCCAGGGTCGGATGGGTCCAGGGGTCGGGAATGGCGTCCAGGGGTCGGGATGGGTCCAGGGGTCGGGATGGTCCCAGGGGTCGGGATGGTCCCAGGGTTGGGATGGGTCCCAGGGTCGGGATGGGTCCCAGGGGTCGATATGGGTCCAGGGGTCGGGATGGGTCCCAGGGGTCGGGATGGTCAGGAGTCGGATGAGTCCCCGAGGTTCGGATGGGTCCCAGGGGGTCGGGTATCCCAGGGTCGGTGGGTCCAGGGTCGGATGGGTCCCAGGGGTCGGGGATGGTCCCAGGTCGATATGGGTCCCAGGGTCGGGATGGGTCCCAGGGGTCGGGATGGGTCCCAGGGGTCTGGATGGGTCCCGGGGTCGGGGGGTCCAGGTCGGGATGGGTCCCAGGGGTCGATTGGGTCCCAGGGGTCCGGTATGGGTCCCAGGGTCGATATGGGTCCCAGGGGTCGGGATGGGTCCCAGGGGTCGATATGGGTCCCAGGGAGGTCCGATGGGTCCCAGGGGTCGGGATGGGTCCCAGGGGTCGGGATGGGTCCCAGGGTCGGATGGGTCCCAGGAGTCGGGATGGGTCCCAGGGTCATGGGTCCCAGGGTCGATATGGGTCCCAGGGGTCGGGATGGGTCCCAGGGGTCGGATGGGTCCCAGGGGTCGGGATGGGTCCCAGGGGTCGGGATGGGTCCCAGGGGTTGGGATGGGTCCCCAGGTCGGGATGGGTCCCAGGGGTCGGGTCAGGGGGTCCAGGGTCGGGATGGTCCAGGGGTCGGTTATGGGTCCAGGGGTCGGGATGGTCCCAGGGTCGGGGATGGGTCAGGGTCGATATGGGTCCCAGGGTCGATATGGGTCCCAGGGTCGGGATGGGTCCCAGGGGTCGATATGGGTCCCAGGGGTCGGGATGGGTCCAGGGGTCGGGATGGGTCCCAGGGTCATGGGTCCCAGGGTCGGGATGGGTCCAGGGGTCGGGATGGGTCCCAGGGGTCGATATGGGTCCGGGGTCGGATGGGTCCAGGGGATGGGTCCCAGGGGTCGGGATGGGTCCCAGGGGTCGGGATGGGTCCAGGGGTCGGGATATGGGTGGGTCGGGATGGGTCCCAGGGGTCGGATGGTCCCAGGGTCTGGATGGGTCCCAGGGGTCGGGATGGGTCCCAG